>JACEFZ010021031.1:5000-62500 GCA_014155875.1 Cepaea nemoralis
ACAAGAGAACTGAGAGCTTCCGAAAGCCGTTTCCCCCTGTTTCCCCAAAATCAAAGAAGGCATGAGGACATGAGCCACTGGCTTTTCGCCACACCCACACAGTTATCTCTTCCTGTCCCAGCGAGACTAGAACCGTTCTGTGTAGTCGTGTTGATTTCAAAACCAGCAGTGTAATCTAGCCGCCTCCCTGGCTAGGAGTTAGCCACATTCTCCGTAATGCCGTTTATCCAAGGGAGCAAACAAAGCTGCGCGAGAATCGGTAGCGGCTCTAGTCGGGCCCGTTACTTACGGGATATGTGAGCTGGCCGCTCAGAAAGCAATGGCAAACTACTGAGCGTAATCTTGCCAAGAAATCAACAACAGCGGTACAATGCTGGTGTTGACAGCCATGCCCTGTAATAGGATCTGTGAGGGGAAAAAAGTGAAAAAAGTGTAAGGTAGCTTTTTAAGTCTGTGATATTGTCAGGATCTTAAACCTGGCTCGTTGGACCTAACACGTGTGAGACAAGTACAAGTACACAAGGATTGGACTTGACACACAATGACACTAAGTTCAATGGATTTATTTACAATTCACATGCAATACGATATAGTTTGGCATGTGATGATCATTACTATACATATACAATACATCAGTACACTTACAGACAAAACCCACAGCTTCACAGTCTATCTCACAAGATATACAAGAACTCGACTTTCGGGCACAGAACTACACGAAGCCTTTCTCAACCCACACGTCCTGTCATATCCGAGTTCCCAAGCTGTCTGCCGGTTTCCCCGCACAGTGCTTGCCCTGTGGATTGGCTTCACGAGGACTGCGTGCGTCTTGCTTTGTCCTTGCCTGACCGCTGACAATCACGTAAGCCAGCAACCTGCGGGCAAGTAACTGGTACTCGCCTGGCGGGCGTAACGATGTTACTGCATCCCGGTTGGAGACTATTTGCCTGGCGGGCGTAACGATGTTACTGCATCTCGGTTGGGGACATTAGAGATTCTGACACGCCCCCCCCCCCGGGGCTTATTCATGAAAGATTTTATATTTCATGTATACTCTACATAGATAAAGGGTTAATCTTTTAACCATGTCAGAATCGACCTTTCTGTTGTCATGTACATTGGCATAGAAATACATACGAAATGCAAGTTGTATGTTAAGTCATGTGGTGTTCAATCTTTACCACCTTCCAAGTTTCATCCTCTCGATGGATGATCACCTGAGTTGCAATATTGACCCAGTCAGATCGGTAGCACCAGCATCCAATGCAACTACCTCGCAACCTCTTTTAAAAAAAACGAAATAATATGCTTTTTGCAACAAAAAACATCAGGTAAGACTGTAATACGTCTTTTTATAAGCCGCATTCCACGCTCGAGCTTCGACCTCATTTGGCCGGGAGCTCTTCCGTTGGTCTACAACGTCGGTAACCCTATACCATGCCCAGCTGATGACTTCTTGGAGTGGACAATCTGGCAACACAATGGCTATTTTTATACAACACATATTCGAATACATTTCAATTTACCGCCCTTAGTATAATGCTGTAACAACAATTAAATGAAAGGAATATAATTTCAAAAGATCTCAAATCTAATCTATTACAATTATTATTCTATTTCTCAGCGTCATAGCTTGATGCTTTTCCATACTAGCGAAAAAATGTCGATAGTGTGAATAAGTTACTCAAGATATGATTCTAAGATTACACTAGTCGAAAAATACTAATACACAATTCGTGTATTCGAAATTAGTGTTTCATAATTATTTTAGAAGTGTCATACATTTTTAAGGTTTTTGTTTATCGTCTGCTACTTTTGGTCTAAATTTACAAACTCTCCGGAAGTACACACGAACAGCTGATGTCGTTAAAAGTTCTATCACACACTTGTTCCGCTTTGGTGTAGCAATTCGGAATGTGAAATTGTTCTGATGGTTAATGTGTTCGTTGTTTCGCTGGAAAACTTCTGGATTGCGATTGACTGCAGTGGTGTAAATGTCACAGTTCAGTTCACTCTTTCGTTCACGGATTAAAATATCACTGGATATGTTCCACTCGCAAATACCACTGATAACTTGAATAGTTCGTTTGAGGTAAGTTATGAGCGCATGTGGCACTGTTCTTATTTCCTAATATATACAATTAATATTGTTCCGCTTTCTAACACACACTACGCAATTATTCAAGACGATTACTACACTAATAATAAAATAAGAAAAAATATTTGCAGTGGGAATGAACCCTATCACATCGTATATTAGATGTACACAGCTTTCCTGAAAAAAATTCACTGATGGCTGTGTTCGTCTGAGTGTTTTCTAACACACTGCACTCAGACATTAGTGCTTACTGGGTCGTTCGGACAACGGGACAAAAGATCAGCAATCGTATTGGTTCTGCCAGCGATATGTCGCACTTCAAAGCTGTAATCTTGAAGCAAAAGTGACCATCGCGCTATCATCTGGTTTGTTGGCACTCCTGAAGTAATAAATTTTAAAGGACTATTGTCGGACTCTACAATAAAATGCCGTCCCAGGAGGAATCTGGACAATTTAGTTATACCCACCACTAGAGCAAGGGCTTCTAATTGTGGTGTGGACCAAGCGCGTTCTCTTGGTTTCAATTTTCTAGAGACGTAGTATACAGGGTGTAGAATGTTGTCATGTTCCTGTAACAGAACTGCCCCAATCGCCACGGAGCTCGCGTCTGTGCGTAATCTGAAAGGAATATGTACATTTGGCAATTTGAGAATGGGATTCTTTAAACTATTCTCAGAAAAATAAGATAACACTTTCTGGAATGCAAATTTTAGGCATTCATTGTTTACAATCTTTTCAGGTTGGATTTTCGTTAGTAGGTTAGTAAATTTTTCTGTCAGTTCAGCAAAATCTGGTATGAACTGCCTATAATAATTTAATAGTCCTAACACACTTCTGACTTGTTTCTTGGTAGTCGGAAGTGAGAGTTTCAGTATTTTAGACACGATGTTATCATCTGTCGTGGCAAAGCCATTAGATATTTTATACCCTAAAAAGGAGATTTCTTGATAGGCTATGTCAACTTTTGTAGGCTTCACAGTCAGTCCGTGCTGTCTGATCCGTTCAAATGTCTGCTGTAATGTCTTTATGTGGTCTGTCATCGTCTTTGTGTGAACACAAATGTCGTCCATGTAACAGATAATATTTGATATGTCAACAAGTAAGAGTCGTGTCATGCGTACGAATGTCGCTGGGGCATTGACTAGCCCAAATGGCAATTTGCACCATTCGTACAGTCCCCAAGGTGTGGCAAAGGCTCTTAGATGTCTGCTCTGCTCGTGTACCGTTATCTGCCAATAACCTTTAGTCATATCTAACTTCGTAAAGTACCTAGAGTCTGTCAGTTCTGTCAGTAGATCTTCGCAGTTGGTCATTGGTTCCAGATCTAAAAGTGTTATTTTATTTAATTTTCGATAATCTACACAGAGTCTTATCGTGTTGTCCTTTTTGCGTACCATGACCATTGGAGACGAAAAATGTAATTGGGATCGTCTAATGATGTTGTTTTTCTCTAAGCTAATGATCTCTTGATGTAAGTTTTCTTTGTAATGCAATGGAATGGTGTAAGGTCTGCATTTTATTGGTGTGTTTGAAGTGAGCGTGATGTGATGTTGTACTAATTCTGTTTGTCCTGGGTTGTTGGAGAAGATGGTGTTGTACTGTTGTATGAGATGTTTGCAGCTGTCTGTTTCTGCTTGAGTTAAATCTGGGTTTATTTTGATTTCCTTCAAGCAGTTTGTCGTGTCTAATGCAGGTGTTGGAATTTCGTCACTATCTTCGTCACCTTCATGGTCTATTATAACTGTACAGGCAGTTGTATCGTCTTGTTCGTTGTCTCTGTTGTAGTATGGTCTTAGCATATTGATGTGGAATATTTTATGTTTGTCTTTTATTTGAATCTCATAGTCTACCGTTGAAATCTGTCTTATTACTTTAAATGGTCCTTGCCAAGAGTCACTCAATAAGTGTCGGTCACTAGGTAAGAGGAGAAGTACGTCCTGTCCAGGTGTCAACGTTATTGTCCTGTTACCTTTGTCTGCATATTATCTATATGTAGCACCAGATAGTTTTAGTGCTTCTTTTGCAATAGTACAAGATTTGATGATTCTTTCACGCAATGATGTTACATATACGTATGATGATATGGGTTTAAGTAAAGGGGTGGCTTCAGTTAACATTGAATGGTAGATACTCAATGGGCCACGTAGTTTGGCACCATAGATAAGTTCAAAAGGAGAGAACCCAGTACTAGAATGTGGGACTTCGCGATACGCAAAAAGTATAGCAGGCAAATATACGTCCCAGTTTTTGGGATATTCTTGCGTGACTTTAGCAAGCATATGCTTCAAATCACAGTTAAACTTTTCTATGATTCCCGTTGAGTGAGGATGGTATGGTGACTTGAAACATTGTTTCACCCCTAACATTTTGGTGAAAGCTTGAGTAGATGATGCAATGAATTGGCTTCCTCGATCTGATAGGATAGTGTCTGGAAACCCTATTCGTGAGAATATATGGAAGAAAACTTCCATAATATCATTGGCAGTTATGTTCTTTAAAGGAATCGCTTCAGGCCAGCGGCTACATAAATCAATGATGGTAACGATAAATCTATTCCCTCTTGATGTTACTTGATTCAGAGGGCCCACTATGTCGACAGATATTTTCTCAAAAGGTCGACTGGCTAAGTCCGGTAATTTGTAATTTGGCCTGTGGGTGTTTACCTTTCTTCACTAGTTTTTGGCAGGATATCACAACTTCTACAATATTGCTTAATGTCATTGCAGAATCTTGGCCAATAAAACTGTGTTAGTAATCTTGATCTGGTCGTGGAGTATGCCATATGCCCTGCAAGAGGTATATCATGGGCAAGATGTAAGACTTGCTTACGGTATTCAATTGGCAAAACAGTTTGCTCTGTGGTTCTGTTACCTCTGGTATAGTACCTGGTGAGGATGCAATTTTTCAGAGCAAAATGCCATCTTGCATTTTTAGTTACCTTTGGCTTTTGGCCGATCAGATTAAAATATTTAGATAATGAAGGATCAGCCTTTTGGGCTGTTACAAAATTCTCCTTCATGGTTTTAGGAGGTAGTATCACTGAGCTAAGCATTTCTATAGCCTCAGTTTGATTAATTTCATCTTGCACTCTAGCAGTAGATCTGGTTACTGCGTTCACACATTCAATGATATCAGATGGTGATGAAACATTTTGGTCAATGATTTCATGAGATGTTAGTGCTCCATTAGCTACCATACATTCATTTGGTGATACCATACTTTCAATGATGACATGTGATGGTGATGATGTTATGTTATCATCAATGCAAACAGATGTAATATCATGAGGCATATCATTCACCTCTGGTAAGTTCCCAATGATAATATCACACACAGGGTTAGTTAATGCAGCGCATTTTACTTTCCCAGTGAGGAATGGTGTCTGAATATATGCCCATGCTAGTGGGTACTTTTCGATATTTCCAGAGAATGTTCTGCATGTTACGTGCCTTCCTGTATAGTCTGTAGGCATTATGAACTTTCTCTTTAACCCTATAAGAGAACTTCCGGTGTCACGAAGGACTGTAGCAGGCTTGCCATTCACATATCCCTGGTGGATGTTTATTCTGCCTTTGGAATCTATTACCAAATTAGCTTCCTCATTGGCAATAGGAATGGAGTGGCTGCATGTTAAAATGCCATCTTCATAAAAGGTATTACAGATAGTACATTTATGTGAATTAAACATGTCAAATGCCTGTGCTGAGTTCACAGGGTGATTTTCTGAATGTTCTTCATCTGATGATGAACTGTCAAATAAAGCGGCATTTGCTTTCTTGGTCATTTGCCTTACTTTACACGCATGACGCCAGTGGCCGTACGCTTTACAGAGGAAGCATTTTCGTGCCTTTTTAAAGGTTTTACGTTCCTTATCCTGACTATTTACGAAGTTCTGTAAGTATGTAAGATATGCCGGATTCTTGTCACACATTTCACCTTGGTGGTGTGAAATGTTACCAAATCTACAATGATTGTATTTCTCAGAAGTAGGCTTATATGTTCTTTGCCTATTGTAGGGTTCTGATCGAGGTTTTTCATAGTTAGCAGCTGCTACGAAGTTTGTATCAGTAGCCTCACTAGCAAAACAATGTTTATTGGCTGAATAGTAAGCCGAACCACGTCTCTCAATCTGTTCTACACTCGTACATTCATTCTCTAGCAAAAATTTTGAAAATGCTGATGGAAGGGATGTGATGATTTTATCCCTGATGATGAGGTCTTCTAACTTATGAAAGTCTTTATTTACTTTGGCTGCTGAAAGCCATTTTGTAAATACGTCTCGGACTACGGAGACATAATCAGAGAACGTTTGAGTAGGTTTTGGACTCAATTTGCTGAACTGTTCTCTGTAACCTGCCTCATCTAGCATAAAATGTGCCATAATTTTTAACTTTAGATAGTGGTAATCTTTTCTGAGGTCTTTGGGGATAGTCTCTATGACTTTCAGAGGTTCCCCTGACAAACTCCTCATATAAATAATGTTCCATTCAGAAACTGGGACCTGATAGTGGTCCATTAAGGTTTCAAAATTCTGGGTGAACACTGCAATGCAGTCACCTGAGGTATAATTTCTCACAATACCTTGATACTTTTTGTACTGGTTTTCTTTTTCCAGTCTTTCAGATTTCTTAGACTGTTTGTCTATGGCAGTATCGGCTTCAAGCTGTTTAATTTTGAGTTGCAATTCAAGCTCCTCTCGTTTACTTTGAGCTGAGATTTCTGCCTTCCTCAATTCAGTATTTAACTCTGCCTGTGCTTGCTTGGCAGCTCTTTCAGCCGCTCTTTCCTCGCGTTCGTGGTATTCATAATATTTAGTTTCACTCCACTTTGTTAACTCGTCACCAGTTAACTTTAGCTTTAACCACATCTCGATGAAGTCGTTTAACGAAGACATGATGGAATGTTTAAATGATAATGAGTTATCAGACACACAATTTGTTACAAGGTGTTAGTAACGTAACAAATTTACAATCTTGTTGAACTTACAATTTATGCCCAAATTTGCATCCGAAAGTATATACAAAAAAATATACTCAAGTGTACTGGATGCGGTGGAGAACGGTTCACACCAGGGCTAGGAACTGTAGGGTCGCTACTTCAAGGACAAATGACCTCTACGGGCAACGGTTTCAGATGGCACAGAAAACCTGCTTTATTTTGGGAGGAAATAAGTTAGAATCTACCTTTATGTGAGGTGTATGCTTGTCACTAAGTTTTGATTAGGTTTGTATGGCGTTGAGTGTAATTGTAGGTCGTAATGTCGTCGGTCAACAATTTTTTTTTCAAATCACAAGTCACTTTCTTTCCCAAACCTTCTGCTTTCCACAACTAACTTCACAAATACAATCTAGATATTTTTCAACAGTCTACAACTATGATGGTACATCACATACATCACGATGACATTCAGTAAGGACATAGACATCATGTTTACAAGATGGCGACAGGGTCAAAATGGCGACAAGTTCAAAATGGCGACAAGTTACACAATCCCCGATGTTATACACGTTTACAAGTTCAAACAATCTAAGAGGATGAGCTCTACACGTTCAAACAATCTAAGAGGACGAGCCTTCCACGTTCACACATGTCAGGATCTTAAACCTGGCTCGTTGGACCTAACATATGTGAGACAAGTACAAGTACACAAGGATTGGACTTGACACACAATGACACTAAGTTCAATGGATTTATTTACAATTCACATGCAATACGATCTAGTTTGGCATGTGATGATCATTACTATACATATACAATACATCAGTACACTTACAGACAAAACCCACAGCTTCACAGTCTATCTCACAAGATATACAAGCACTCGACTTTCGGGCACAGAACTACACGAAGCCATTCTCAACCCACACGTCCTGTCATGTCCGAGTTCCCAAGCTGTCTGCCGGTTTCCCCGCACAGTGCTTGCCCTGTGGATTGGCTTCACGAGGACTGCGTGCGTCTTGCTTTGTCCTTGCCTGACCGCTGACAATCACGTCAGCCAGCAACCTGCGGGCAGGTAACTGGTACTCGCCTGGCGGGCGTAACGATGTTACTGCATCCCGGTTGGAGACTATTTGCTTGGCGGGCGTAACGATGTTACTGCATCTCGGTTGGGGACATTAGAGATTCTGACAGATATGGTGTCGCAAACATTTGTTTTTGCATATCCTATTTACAGGACATTGCAGTCAACACAAGCATGTTTCAGCTGCTGTTGATGTTTTGGTAAGTTTTACGTTCAGTAGTTTGCCATTTCTTTCTGAGCGACTCATTCACATACCTTTCCGCAAGAAACCAATGCAACACGATCCGCTACCGAATTTCACGCAGCTGTGTTTGGTATGTGAATATACGGGATTACGAACTTCGCCAGGGAGACCGGCTGTCGCAAATTACTCAAAGTAAAACCTTGCCAAGACATCAAAACAGCATTAAAATGCTGGTGTTGACAGCGATGTCCTGTAAATAGGATATGCAAAATCAAAATAAATAAATAAAATAAAATAGGGTGCCTTCGTGACGAAGTGGCTAAGCGTCCCGCCTTTCTCTCCGAAGGTTGTGAATTCTATTTCGTCCTCCGTCACTCGGTTCACGGGTGCATTTTTCTCGGAGATTACTGGGGGAACTCGTCGCTAAGAGCTTCGGAGTTCGTGGTTTGTGCGACATTTTCGACAGACCGGCTTTGCGGGAAAATACCCAGTCAGGCGAGATAAAACCTCGGAGCAATACAGTGGATCCTGTCTGCGCCAATCAACTTACCATGCTTTTGTTGATCATATTATATGATAGCTTTGTTTGATTTCATCCTTTCAGACGGTTATCATTTACGTCCCACACAGTTATCTATCTCTTCCTGTCCCATATAGTTATCTTTTCATATCCCACACAATGAAATCTTCCTGTCCCTCGCAGTTCTCTCTTTCTATCCACACAGTAATCTCCTCCTGTCTCACACCATTATTTCTTCCTGTCCGACACAGTTATTTTTTCCTGTCCACACAGTAATCTCTTCCTGTCCTACAAAGTAATCTCTTCCTGTTCACACACTTATCTCTTCCTATCCCACAAGTTATCTCTTCCTGTCCCACACAGTAGCCTCTTCCTGTCCCACACAGTAATCTCTTCATATCCCACGCATTTATCTCTCCCTATTCCACACATTTATCTCTCCACATCCCACACAGTTATCTCTCCCTTTTCCATACAGTTATCTCTTCCTATCCCACGAAGTTATCTCTTTATGTCAACACAGTAATCTCTTCCTGTCCCACACAGTAATCTCTTCCTGTCCCACGCAGTTATCTCTTCCTGTCCCATACAGTTATCTCTTCCTGTCCTACACAGTTTTCTCTCCCTATCCCACATAGTTATCTCTTCATGTCCCTTAAAGTTATTTCTTCCTGTCCACACAGTTATCTTTTCATGTTCACACAATTATCTCTTCCTGTCCCACGCAGTTATCTCTTCATGTCCCATACAGTTATCTCTTCCTTTCCTACACAGTTTTCTCTCCCTGTCCCGCATAGTTATCTCTTCATGTCCCTCAAAGTTATCTCTTCCTGTCCACACAATTATCTTTTCATGTCCACATAGTTATCTCTTCACGTCCAAACAGTTATCTCTCCCTATCTCACACAGGTATCTCTCCCTGTCCCACACAGTTATATCTTCCTATCTCACAGAGTTATCTCTTTCTGTCCCACACAGTTATCTCTTCATGTCCACACAGTTAACTCTTTATGCCCCACAAAGTTATCTCTTTCTGCCCAAAACAGTTATCTCCTTCTGCCCCAAACAGTTTTCTCTTTCTGTCCCACACAGTTATCTCTTTCTTCTACACACAGCTATCTCTTTCTGTCCCACACAGTTATCTCTTTCTTTCTAACACAGTTATCTCTTTCTGTCCCACACAGTTATCTCTTTCTGTCCCACACAATTATCTCTTTCTGTCCCACACAGTTATCTCTTTCTGCCCCACTCAGTTACCTCTTCCTATCCCAATCAATTATCTCTTCCTGTCCACACAGTTATCTCTTCCTATCCCACACAGTTATCTCTTCATACCACACAGTTATCTCTTCCTATCCCACACAGTTATCTCTTAATGTCTCACACTGTTATCTCCTCTCATACACATATTATCTCTTCCTATCTTTCACAGTTATCTCTTCCTATCACACACAGTTATCTCTTTTTGTCCCACTCAATTATCTCATTCCTATCCCTACTCAACTATCTCTTCCTATCCCACTCAATTATCTCTTCCTGTCCACGCAGTTATCTCTTCCTATCCCACACAGTTATCTCTTCTTGTCCCACTCGATTATCGCTTCCTGTCCCACTCAATTATCTCTTCCTATCCCACACAGTTATCTCTTCCTATCCCACACAGTTATCTCTTCTTGTCCCACTCAATTATCGCTTCCTGTCCCACTCAATTATCTCTTCCTATCCCACACAGTTATCTCTTCTTGTCCCACTCGATTATCGCTTCCTGTCCTACTCAATTATCTCTTCCTATCCCACTCAATTATCTCTTCCTGTCCACGCAGTTATCTCTTCCTATCCCACACAGTTATCTCGTCATATTCACAGTTATTCTCTTCCAGTCCCACTCAATTATCTCTTCCTACCCCACTAAATTATCTCTTCTTATCCCACTCAATTATCTCTTCATATCCCTCTCAGTTATCTCCTCTCGTCCACACATTATCTCTTCCTATCCCACACAGTTATCTCTTCCTGTCCCACACACTTATCTCCTCTCATCCACAAATTATCTCTTCCTGTCTCACATAGTTATCTCTTCCCATCCCATACAGTTATCTCTTTGTACTCCACTCAATTATCTCATGCTGTCCCATACATTTATCACCTCTCATCCACACATTATCTCTTCCTATATCACACAGTTATCTCTTCCTATCCCACACAGTTATCTCTTCCTGTCCCACTCAATTATCTATTCCTATCCCACTCAATTATCTATTCCTATCCCACTCAATTATCTCTTTTCTTTCCCACACAGTTATCTCCTCTCATCCATACAGTTATTTCTTCCTATCCCACACAGTTATTTCTTCCTGTCTCACACAGTTATCGCTTCCTAACCCACACAGTTATCTTTTTCCTGTAGTGTCGCAGACAAAATGTTAACCTACTCGATACATATTGCTACTTTAACTCAGTGCATATTACAACGTCCCTTGGTTGGTTGGTTGATCTTCATCCGCACTCCTTTGGGTGGTCGGTTGATCTTCCTCTGTACTCCATTAGGTGGTTGGTTGATCTTCTTCTGCACGGCCGAGTTTCAACCCTGAGCTCTCATACATTGGTCATCAGCTCCTGAGAGCACTGAGAAAGGCCTGTATCTATTGGAGCCAGGTTGGTGTAGTTGTTGTCCCGACTCGGCAACGAAGCGCTATCCCCACAGAATATGTGTGTCAGGATCTCTTGCCTTTTAACTCCTTTTACCTATCATTGACAGGAATAATGGAATACATCCGAAACGCGTTGTACATGGCGATCTGTCGAGAACGTAAGGCAAAAAAGGTTTACCACAGCCAGATGCAGAAATACTTAACAGATTCATTGCCAAATAAAACAAAAAAGTAGTTTTGGACCAAACAAAAATGGATGGCGGAAAATGGGAAGCAAGGGTGTGTCACAGTTATGTCTTAAACGTTGTTAATATGGTAGGAAGCATGTTTTATTATATGTCAAATTAAAGGGGTGTGGTTAGGGAAAGCTACTGTATATACGCGCTTGGCACGAATAATCACCCCATGGTGTTTAATCAGTTAAATTACTTGAGGGTTTCAGCTTGGAGTAAGCTGGCAGAAGATCGCACTGAACACAAAGCTTCTATTCCTTGGGGTATTAAGATATATGGATGTGTCTGGAAGACAAGATAGACGATTAGCAGAGACAATCGCACACCAATACAACCAAGTAAATTACAGCAAATACCAATCCCGAAAATATCTTTGTTTCTGACAGAGGTTACGTAAAGAGTTCATCAATCAACAATTCTACAATGATGTATGTGATTTTTAAAGTATATGTACAAATCTACGAAGTATGACGAAGATTTTACAGACGATGGTAGAATAGACAGAGACATATAAATTAGATGTCAAAAAGCAAGTCAGCTTGTATAGAATCATCATCATCAAGTGCCCTGCCAGCTGGCGTAGGCGTTCATGGCTCTCCACAGATCTCGGTCTTTGGTTTTCTCGATCAACTCTGTTGCTGATATTCCTCCATGCCACCATCTCATTCCATCCAACATCATTTCTCTTTGTCTGCCACTGCCTCTCTTCTCATCACATGACCGAAGAAAGATGTTTATCTCTTATTTATTGTAGTATATAATGTGTACTCTGTTTCAGGCAGTCGTTGTTAGTTACTCTGGCAGTCCAATGAATTTGCAACATTCATCTCAGGAACCATATTTCTGTTGCTTCTAATTTCTTCTTAATTTGTTCATTTACATTCCAAGATTCACTGTCATACAGCAAAACTGGTTCTACATAGCATTTCATCACTCTCTTTCTTACATTCAGTGATAGTGACTTATTACATAAGATACTCTTCATTTTCTGAAATTCGACTTGTGCTTGCCCTATTCTGCTCTTAATCTCTGTTGTACATCTTCCATCTGATGTTATATATGCCCCTAGGTATCTAAAAAATTTTATTTATTTATTACGTTGCATGTCCTTCTCAGGACATTATCCACTTGGTTAAGGATTTTCCCTTCTATTTCTATGTCACATTCTGGTGTCACCATTTTCTTTGATATCACCATTGTTAATGTTTTCTTGATATTCAAGGAGAGTCATTTCCTTGAACTCTCTGTTACTACAGTGTCCAACAATTGTTGTAGGTCTGTTGATTTATCCACCACCAATACTGTGTCATCTGCATAGCGTATATTATTTATATTATAACCTCCCAACTAGTATTCCTGGCATCTCTTTGATCTCTCTCATTATTACTTCGCTATATAAGGAGAAGAGATCGGGTGACAAGACACATCCCTGTCGTACTCCTAGCTTTATCTGTTCGTAACTACCCTCTTTATTTCCCATTTTAATTGCTGCTACTTGGTTCCAGTAAATATTCTTTATTATTCTTAAATCTTTCCCATCAATGCTGATATCTTCCAACATTTTAATCAATTCATCATGTTTGAGGAGCGGCTGGCCGAATGGCTAGAACACCGGAATCTCAATCGGGAGACCCGGGTTCGATCCCTCGGTAAGGTGTGGGATTTTTTCTGTCGGGGCAAAAAGAAAATCCTAACCTGCACAGTTCGCGGTGACTGCACTAGCCAGGAGGCCTTAATTCCTCAGGCTCAAAGACCCCTCTGCCATATACCGCAAGGTACTATATTGGCAGTAAATGACAGGTTTTTTTCATCATGTTTAACCTTATCAAATGCCTTAATATAATCTATGAAGCACAAGTATATGTCTCTCTGTTTCTCTATTGACCTTTCTATTAGTGTCCGTAATGTATAAATTGCATTGTTTGTGCCATTTCCCTCCACAAATCCATACGGTTCATCACTTATTTCCATTTTTATTTTATTTCTGGTTCTTCGCATTATGATTCTGAGTAGAAGCTTAGTGATATGGTTTATGAGGTTAATTTACGAAAATCTTCACAATCAATTACTCCTGGTCTTTTTGGTATAGCTATAAATAGAGATTTCAGCATATCAGTGGGTAAATATCCACTGCTGTAAATATCATTCAACATTTTGGTTAATATATCTACTCCAAATTCTCCCAATACTTCTATTTCTTCTACTGTGATTTCATCTGGCCCAGGTGTTTTTCCTTTCTTCGTATGTTTCTTAGCGTCATCGACTTCTTCTTTTAGAATAGGTGGACCTTCTAAGTTACTTTCTTCTGTTAATTCTTCCCTTTCTCCATCATATAATTCTCTTATATGCTCGTTCCACCTCTTCATTATAGTACCTTCCTCCAATAATATTTTTCCTGTATTTGATTTCAAACGCCCTGTATTTATTCTTATTTTTCTTCCCGTGAGCTCACTGATTTGTCTGTGCATTGTTTTGTATCTTTAATAGCATTTAATTCATTTTGTTTGCACTGCTTGTTTAACCAACTTTCTTTTGCATTCCCACATTTATCTTTTATTTCTTTATTTATCTTAGCATTTTCTTGTTTGTCATTTTTGCTCTGTTTTCTTTTGTTCATCAGCAATTCGATTTCTCCATTCATCCATTGTTTCTTAGCTATTTGGCTTCTCCCGGTAATATTTCTTTGCTAGTTTGATGAATGGAGTCCCTTAACATTTCCCATTGTTCATTTATACTCTGTATTTTAGCTATTGCATTATACCTATTTTTCACAGTCACTCTGTATTGTTCTTGAATTTCTTTATCTACTTTCAGAACCTCTGTATTCAGTCTCATGTTCCTAATCATTTTTCCCCTCTCTTTAATCTTACTTTTATTTGTACACATAGTGGTACATGATCACCATTACAGTCAGCACCAGGCATTGTCTTTACATAGATTAAAGCATTTCTAAATCTGTTATTAATTAGTATGTAGTCAATTTGGTTGCGTGTTTTCTTATCAGGGCTTTTCCATGTGTATAGTCGTCTGTTGTGGTGTTTAAACCATGTGTTTCCAATTATCATATCATTGATATTTGCCTATTCTATTAGCTTTTCCCCTCTTTCATTTCTTGTACCTAAACCATAATTCCAAGGTACATCCTCCATTTTCACCTTTCCTACTTTTGTATTAAAATCACCAAGTATTATCTTTATTTCCCGTGATCCAATTTGAGCCATCGCCATTTCTATTTTGTCGTAAAAGTGTTGCATTTGTTTAACACTACTGCTTGATGTTAATGCATATACTTGTATATTATTTATATCTATTGGTCTGCCTTTGATATTGACCATAATAACTCTATTTGAAATACACCAGTATCCATTAAGTGACATGGCTGTTTTTTCGTCAACTATTATTCCTACATCATTTTTATGTGTATGCCCTCCAGAATAAATTATTGTGTTGTTGTCAGCTATAATTTTGCCCGATCCCTTCCATCTCATCTCACTAACGCCTAGTATATTCATTTTCATGCTATCCATGTCTCTTAGAACATTGTTCAACTTTCCTAGCTCATTTAATGTCCTAACATTCCATGTTCCTACTCTAAATTTATTTATTTTATTTATGATTTTGCCGTCAGTAGCTGGATGATGGTCTGGTGTCACCTGTTGCTCATGACTGTCCCTACCGGACGAGGATGTCCTAAGACAGCCATTACCGTCGTTCACTAACTCTGATATATGTTTTGCCATGAAGTCTTGGGAAGATAATGTGGTGGTTTCCCCTTGCCTTCTACATCCATGTGATGGTCATTTACCTCTGCCTTTGACAGCCATTTCCGTCTGTAAGGACAAGTGTGTGCCCTGCTCTGCTCAGCTGCAGAGCTGTCCACTTATTCCGGTGGATACTCGGTCCCCAGAGCTGCGTTAGCCACACCGTGGTCTGTTTCCCATCCTCTACCACGGGGAGATGCAGTTGGGATCTTCCCTTCCTAAAGTTATGGTCTATGACCAAAACATTCCAGTAAGTTTAGAGCTTGTATATAAAATATAAATAAGTCCACAAAACGACAGATACTACATAGTACATTCATAAAAATAAAAATCCCATTCTATTAATGTCAAACTTGGACATTATCCACATCACACATACCCAAAATCACCACCTGTCACATGACATGATTGAGAAGAGGTGCCAACTTAACTATGCTATCAGATATAGAAAGTGGCATTAACACCTTGGAATCGCCTTGGAATGCGATCAACATCGAACAATTAGTATAATGAGTCACATCACGAAGATTCTGCTGAAAATTATCATGCAAAGAGTTAGAAAGAAAATACAACCCGAAATAGGAGAAGAACAATGTGGGTTTGTAGAAAGCAAGGGTACAGTAAATGATGTGTATATACTGAGAACCGTAATCGAACGTTTTATAGAAGTAAACAAAGATCTACACCTTTGCTTTATTGACAACACAAAGGCTTTCGATAAAGTGAGACATGTCAACATGATAAGGATGCATGAAGAACTATAAATTGATGGAAAAGACCTTAGACTTGTAAAAAACATATATTGGAAACAACAAGCTGCCTTAAGAGTTGATAATGAAGTAGGCCAATATCAGCCTATTAAAATAGGTGTGAGACAGGGATGTATAATGTCTCTAGATCTTTAGTCCCTGCCCAGTGAAAATATTTTCAGAAACATAGAAGATATGGAAGGAATCAACATTGGGGGACAATACATCAATAACAGTAGATATGCAGATGATACAGTCTTGATTGCAGACAATGAACAGGACCTGCACAATTTAGTAGAAGCGGTTGTTGCACACTGTGAACAACTAGGGTTAGAATTGCATTGTAAGAATGCACAGATTATGGTCGTCACTGGGAAGAAGGAAATACCACAATGTGATATACGAGTAAATGGGCATATTCTTAAGCAAGTGAATCGATACAGCTATCTCGGCACATAACATCTGATGGGAGATGCCTTGAAGAGATTAGAACAAGAATTGCCATTGCGAAGGTAGCCTTTTGCGAGATGACCAACGTTATTGACCAATAAAAATATATCAATTGAAACGAGAAAAAGAGTGTTGAAGTGCTACATGGAACCTATACTCTGGTATGGATGTGAAGCGTGGACAATGAGCAGTGAAGCTGAAAAAAATCTAATGGCTGTGAAAATGTGGTTTCTTGGGAAATTGCAAAGAATACCATGGACAGACAGAAAAACCAATGAACAAGTCCTTCAAGAAGAAAATGAAGATCGTAAACATCTGAAATGATACTACCCAGTGCCACCCATCGGGAGCTGGAACGGCAACTATTCACGGCAAAATTGGAAGATGATGATGATGATGATGATGATGATGATGATGATGATGATGGTGGTGGTGGTGGTGGTGATGATGATAATGATGATGATGATGATGATGATGATGATGATGATGATGATGATGATGATGATGATGATGATGGTGGATGATGATGATGATGATGATGATGATGATGATGATGATGATGATGATGATGATGATGATGATGATGATGATGATGATGATGATGATGATGAGGATGATGATGATGATGACGATCATCATCACGAAAGAAAAGTATGGGATATTGAAACCAAATGACACAAAGGATAACTATCACCACTTCTGTCGCCTAGAAATACCTACAGGTATTCAAGCGTATCTCATAACAACTATTTTTAGCCGATATTATATTACCAATGTCAAACATGTACGCGTACTGCAACTAATGAATACAAAATCATAACAACAAAGATGGGATGCCTCAGAAGAACTTCGTGAGTAACCGTGAGAGATAGAATTCGACATGAGGAAATTAAAAGACGATTAGGTCTGAAACCTAGGCATGCACTTCATTAAAAAAGAAAACGGATTAAATGGTTTGGTCACCTCACAAGAATGTCGTGGTACATCCGACGAAGTGAAGAAATATAATGGATAAAGAGGAAGGTGAAGACCACGTTAAACATAGAGTTATGGTATCAAGAACAACCTCAGAGAAATGAATATAATAAGTTATAATGTATAATTATAAGTAATAAGTTAATGTGGGTTTGAACCTATACCCCATGTAGCTAGAAATGGGTGTTCTATCCGCTCAACTACCATCTCTTTGCTCAATAAGATAACTTAAACTCTTATCTCAGGCTATGCCAAAAGTCATCACCATCATGTTCATCATCAGGTTATCATCATCAGGTTATCATCATCATCTTATCATCATCATCAATATATTATCATCATCAACATCACCATCGTCAACGCCATTAACATCATCATCATCAACACCTCTGAAATTGGAGTGCGTTCGCATGCTGGGGCGATACACTTTTAATAAGGAAAGCTAATCCACGCGCTAAAATCAGCCCATTTCACTAGAATTATTAGCGTGTGTGTGGACTACAACAGAGTTCAATGCGAACGAAGGCAATATTTCGTTTTGGCGTCTATGTTTAAATTCAGTAAGGGGATGCATTGTTTTGAATTTTTCAATTACTTCACCATACACGACTCTAGTGACGTTTAAATGTCCTTTAATGTACTTATTTGGGCCTTCTGGCACTTTCTTTGATCTCTCCTCGTGTCTTAGAATTTAGTCAAAGATGAAAGCGTTTAAATCACATTAAAGAGTTCTTTGTTCCGTTATTTTGTCCAGAGCTCGCTCAGTTTTCAGTTTTTAAGTACAAACAGTTCTTGACAGTCTTCAGCACTACAACATCTTGAATTTCCCGGTATGCATTTCACTATCTTTATCCATGATCTATTTGTTAGATGTACCTGAGGTCATGGCCACAGACGCTCGCGCGCGCGCACACACACACACCCACCCACCCACCCATATACACACACACATAATTATTGACTGTCTTTTACACTATAAATAAGGGCTTAATAAGGGGCGCTATAATAAATAATAATACAATAAGGGGACTGCGTGGCGCTGCCCGGGCAAATTTTCGAGTTAAAATTCTACCCAAAGTATTTCAGGATCGTCGCCGGTGCTAAGGAGTTCGTGCACTGAGCTGAGTTTCTCCAGACTCAGGTTTGAGTTAGGAGGAGAACGGAGCACTTATGGTTTACACCCGTGTGGCGTGATGTTGATCCATCGACTAAAACTAAAACACTAAAAACTACACTCTCACTATCTTTATTCATGGGCTATGTACCCGGCCTACATGGTGCCACAGGCTACACACATAAACACACACATACACACGAGTGCGCGCACACACATACACTAACACACACACACATTTCATGACTGACTTCTACACTATAACATCTTGAATTTCCCCATGAGCCTTTCACTATCTCCATCCACGGTCAATGTATCAGAGCTAAAGGTTTACACGGGGCCACAGACACACACTCACACGCGGGCCGGATTATTCTTCACCTGCATACACTTTGATATCGAGGATTTGTTCTATTTCTCTCTTAATATCCTCATTGGTATCTCAGTTTTGATCGTACAATCCGTCGTACCCGAGGTCCCTATCTCCTGTTATACAAAAACACAAAGCATAAATTGTCCAGGAGCATTTTCGTCCTATGGGTCTGTATTGAGATAGACCTAGATGCAGGTAGGAAGGGCTGGCCAATCATTCCCTCACTTTCGCAAACGACCAGCCCAGGCACCCGATCGTGCTCATAACATTAATAGCGCAGCTCCCTATCAACTACGCTTGCGGAGGTCAGCATGGCGGAATGGATCAAAGTTCTTATTTTTACACATTCGGTGTTCTGATCCCGAGGTAGCGGTTTCAACCCCTACACCGGTCAGTTGGAGAAAAATGTTGACTTCTCGTCCTGGACTTGTGGACGTAAATTACAAGTACGGCATAAGTCGGCGTGGGTTTGCCTGATGGCGAGGGGCATTGGTTAGAGTGAAAGCTAATCCACACCCAAAAATTAATCCAGTGCACTTGAAGTAGTATCACGGCTATGAACTACGCTTGAGTTCAAATCGAGCGAACACAATGAAAGGAAACAAATCTTCTGTGGCCGTGCATCCCCACTTTGAAGTAGGATCAGTCACAAGTAAAAAAAAAGTTCAGACTGTAATCAAATATGCATCGAAATATGAGTTTCTTAAAATAATTTTAAACCGCTGCTTGAAAGTTGCAATCTTAATCATCTTGGTGATCACAATTTCAGAGAAACACATTGTGAAATTCTAACTTAAGAATGCGGCATACGAGTCCACATGTAATCTTATCACTGATAAAACTGTCTATCTGGAAGGGTACCTGGGTCAAGTTTGTCTCAGTACTGCTTAAGGCTGACTGAAGTGGGCCTCGCGTTTCTCCATGGCCTTGCTGGACGTAATGGAGTGGCTTTCCCTGGATTTACAGTGCACGTGGCTCGGAAATGTCAACATTTCAGATTCTCATGGTGGCATAGTCTCGTGTGTTCAGGATGCGTCATCGGCTACATTGCTGTCGCTGTTATTTCGATCCTAATAAGTATAACCATCGTCAGCCTTATCACAATTATCATAATTATTATGGACTTCTTCTTCTTGTTCTTCTTCTTGTTCTTCTTCTTGTTCTTGTTCTTCGTCTTCTTCTTCTTCTTCTTCTTCTTCTTCTTCTTCTTCTTCTTCTTCTTCTTCTTCCTCCTTCTTGTTCTTCTTCTTGTTCTTCTTCTTGTTCTTGTTCTGCTTCTTCTTCTACTTCTTCTTCTTCTTCTTCTTCTTCTTCTTTTTTTCCTTCTTCTTCTTCTTCTTCTTCTTCTTCTTCTTCTTCTTCTTCTTCTTCTTCTTCTTCTTCTTCTTCTTCTTCTTCTTCTTCTTCTTCTTCTTCTTCTTCTCCTCCTCCTCCTCCTCATTGTGGCTGGCGTGTGAGTATTTATGTGTGAAGTTGTGTGTTTCTGTGTGTTTGTAAATAGTTCATTAGTCATTACGCTGTCAAATTGATAAAATCCTTCCTCCTCCTCCTCCGTGTGAAGTTGTCTGTTTATGTGTGTTTGTAAATAGTTCATTAATCATTCGCTGTCAAATTTATTAAATATCGTCTTATCGGGACTCTTCCTTTCCATCTAATCTCACTCATTTCTGGGATATCAATGTTCATCTATTCCATTTTTTCCGGTTCTATGGCGAAGGGGTTACTAGTTGAAAGCGTTGGTTTTCCTACAAATGTATGAGTGCCGGTCGTTCAGAAAGCAATGGCACGCTACTGAACGTCAACTTACGAAGAAATCACGAACAACCATAAAGCGCTGGGGTGTCTCTTTCGCTGTATTATCTAACTGTCCTAGTTATCTTTTGACCTGACATTCAGTGTGCCTATTCTAAGTGTGCTGACTTGTTATTCCGATGTGTTGCTTACACTTGACTTACTGCGTCACTTCCTGGCAGCTGACCTACGGAGCTAATAGCATACGGTTTTACCCCTCCCCCTCCCCCCTCCCCCTGTATTTGTTGATATCTTTGGCGAAGGGTTAGCGAACGCGATTCGCAATCCCGTATACCGCGTTCGAAAACAGCTGCAGCCGATTTGGAAGCAGACCACCGTGTGTTGATTCTAGTACACTGGGCTGAATTTTGTGTGTAGATTCGCTTTCCCTAGTACTAGTGTCCCACTTCGATTTCAGAGATACTTGTATTTTAAATCCCAATTAACTAATTTTAACGAAGGAATTTAGACTTCTCCAAAATGTAAGATTAGTAGGCAATTTACTTTCTAATGTATTATTTATATGCTGACGAAAGCTTTGAAACCGCAACGTCCACTCTACCACTTGTGAGTGTGTCTAGCAAAGGTTCGAGTTCCGCCTACTGATGTTGAAGTACTCACTGTATTGTACAGTTTTACTACATTTCAAACCATTTCATTTTTCAGCTAAAGGGTTTTCTCCCCTTTTTGGCTAATTACTTGCCCTTGGGATGAAATAGCCCTAGACACACAGTGCAGGCCGCAAGTAATTTGAACGTGACTGTTGTGTGTTGTGATTGGCGGTTTTCATTTGTTCCTGGCACTTAATTGGTCCTAAAAACGTGACAATTAGTTTGTGTTGAATTAACACTCATATCTAATAATATAATATCATATAATATCAAAAATAATGATCTAATGTAGTAATATATATCATTTTTGTTTTACAATCAGAACACATATTAGCTTGAAAACATTGTCCACAACTGAATGGTAATACAATAATCATAATGATATTAAATCATTGGTAAATGAATAAAGTTAACGGGAATAATAGTCCATGTAAAGCCTAGAGCTAAAGAGAATATTAACGACTAGAAGGGAGAGAATGGGGAAGGAGAAAAACAAAACAATAAGAAGAAGATGGAGAAGAAGTGGAAGAAGACGAGTAAGAAGGAATAAAAGCAGAAGAAGAAGAAGAAGAAGAAGAAGAAGAAGAAGAAGAAGAAGAAGAAGAAGAAGAAGAAGAAGAAGAAGAAGAGCAAGGAGGAGGATGAGGAGGAGGAGAAGAAGGAAAAGATGATGATGATGATGATGATGATGATGATGATGATGATGATGATGATGAATATGATGGTGGTGATGGTGGTGGTGGTGGTGTCGTGGTGTGGTGATGGTGACGATGATGATGATGATGATGATGATGATGATGATGATGATGATGATGATGATGATGATGATGATGATGATGATGATGATGATGATGAATCATAAGAAAAAGAAGAAAAAGAATGCAATAATTAGGATACGTGGGAAATGTTTACAAATCCCGACCGCTCTAACACAAAAATATCTGCACTTAGTGCCCACGGCTTCTTCGTCAGTTTTCTCTATTCAATATCAGAAACTGGCGGCGCACATTTACCGACCTGGAACAAAAATTAGCCTCGTTAAATTACGTGAATATTTGGCTAAAGCCACAAGACGGCCTGGATTTTAAAGTGGGTCATACTTGGACGACGAACGTTACGTCAGTCTCATCCTAGACAAGATTGAACAAACAAGTTATTCTCTATACCCCCACACACTGGCGCGCTGCGTGCATACATACACATATTTACACATACAAACGTGCGCATAAAGTGCAGAGACTCTAATGGATTCTCCGAAATTTGAATTCGGTATTGCGTTATACATCAACAGTTTCTGTGTGTGTCGTCATTTGTTTGCGTGTGGTCCTGTTGTAACATAGGTGACTGCAGCAGATAAACAACAATAAAAGTACATCTAGTTGGTAATAAAACAAGGAAACAAAACATCCGGTCTGTTGAACACAACATGAACATGAGCGTTTGCATCAAAACATGTAGGCTGGGTGTACAGTTACTCTGTTCAACGATTGAGTTCATTCATTCATTCTATAGCATGTCCTTTGCAGAACCTCGCTCCCATAACAACCTTCTGGAAAACTTCACGATCACAAGCAAGATGTCCCGCGTCCGATACAACCACCTGGAGATCATCCAACACATCCTGCACGCATCTTCTCTTTGACCTTCCTCTTCCTCTCTTCCTAGGCACATTTCCTCCATTATTGTTCTCTCCAAACTCTAATGACGTTTCAAGTGACCAAAATATATCAATTTTCTTTGTTTTATCGTCTTTAATAGCCAACCCTCTTCAATATTCAGCTCTTAAAGTGTGGATGCATTTGTTCTTTTCTTCACCAAGGATATTCTTAGAACCCGTCTATAACATTTGTTTTCAAAACATTTATGCGCTGATCAGCTTGTTTAGTAAGTGTCCAGGTTTCACAGGCGAATGTTGTAATGGGAAAGATGCATGCTCTAAAAATCTAATTTAAGTAGTTCTATCTGTCCCACTCCATAATTTATTATATTGTTTTAGTCATTGAAGAGCAATTGATAATCGTCGTTTAATTTCTTTCATGTGTGTCATCATTGTTGGTAATCAATGACCCATGATATTCGAAATTTTCCACCACCATCAATCTTTCCTCATTAAGATATATTTCTTTCTCAATAGTAGTTTTATCTGTATGCATTATCTTTGTTTTTGCTATGATTTTCACTATTTCTTTGGGTTGAGGTTATTAAGTTTTGTATGCCATACTGACTAATAAAAAGATGTCAATTGAAACGAGAAAAAGAGTGTTGAAGTGCTACATAGAACCTGTACTATTGTATGGATGTGAAGCGTAGACAATGAGCAGTCAAGCTGAGAAACAGCTAATGGCTGTGGAAATGTGGTTTCTGAGGAAAATACAAAGAATACCATGGACAGACAGAAAAACCAATGAACAAGTCCTTCAAGAAACAAATGAAGATCGTAAACTGATTAGAGTCATTAGACGTAGACAGTCAACATTTTTTGGACATGTTATGAAAAGAAATGACTTGTAGAACTTGGTGACAACTGGCAGGATCGAAGGGAAGAGACCAAAGGGAAGACCGAAAAGAAAATACCTGGATGGTTTGGCCACGTGGCATGGTCGAGACAGGAACACGGAGCTAATCCATGACTCTCATGATCGAGTGATATGGCAGAACATGACCGCCCACGCTTAGCGGCATGACACATGATGGATGGATGAATGGATACCATTCTGTGATGTGGATAATAATACAATGGTTGAGTTACGTCTGGACAATGCCTGGACTTGAAAACAAAGTGTTCCCTTAGTGGAGTTAAACACACTCGCTACACATAAAGCAATGCACGACTTCTTGCCTGCAACTTACATTGGTTTAGAACGGAAAAGCGATTAGCAAATCGTTTAACTGAATATATACCACTCTGGGTGGAAAAGAAAGGACTCTCCTTGAATATCAAGAAAACAGAACAATGGTGATAACAAAGAAAAAAGTGACCCTAAAATGTGAAATAAAAATGAAGGGAAAATTCTTAACGAAGTGGATAGTTTAAAATACCTTGGGGCATTTATAACATCAGATGGAAAATGCACAATACATATTAAGAGCAGAACGGGGCAAGCAAAGGCTGCATTTCGGAAAATAAGTGTATCCTGTGTAATAAGTCACTATCATTAAATGTAAGAAAGAGAGTGCTAAAGTGCTATAGAGAGCGTATATTGATGTATGACAGCGAATCTTGGAATGTAAATGAACAAATTAGGAAGAACTTGGAAGCAACAGAGATGTGGTTCCTAAGACGAATGTTGCGAATTCCTTGGCTTGCCAACAAAATGTCTAACAACGACTGCCCGAAAGAGGCTAATGAAACAAGAATATTATATACAACAATAAGAAAGAAACAAATGCTTTCCTTGGTCATGTGATGAGAAGAAATGCACTGGAGAACATTGCTAAAGGTCGAGGGGAAGAGAGGCAGAGGCAGACCAAGATAAATGTTGCTGGATGGATTGAGACGGTGGCATGAAGGAATATTATCAGCATAGTTGACCCAGAAAACCAAAGACCGAGATCTGTGGAAAGTTATGAACGCCTACGCCAGTCGGCATGGCACTTGATGATGATGATGATGATGATGATGACAACGACGATGACGCCGACGCCGACGTGGACGATGATGATGATGATGATGATGATGATGATGATGATGATGATGATGATGATGATGATGATGATGATGATGATGATGATGATGATGATGATGATGATGATGTGGTTGGAAAAGAGATTCAATCGATTTTCATGAAACTCTGTGGAGTCGACAGGCTATAAACTTCGAATTCGGTCTTCAGGGAACATTTGATGATTAACTATCACAGAGTTAACAAACAGACCGCATTCCACGAACAGTAATTGATTGCTCAAATATATCGAAGCTTTGTCTATTAATCGATTCTAGCCGTTACGATGTAAACAGGGGGACTTCCTGTTAAGTGTTAAACTTCCGTGGATATAACGCTCTACATATTGGCGCAACATCAGAGACGATGTGCATCATACTTCAGCCAAAGCATCATTTATTACTTCACCTCGTGTGATAAATAACTCTACTGTATATACCTGAAGAGATGTAGTGAAATATTCCAGGCAATAAATCGTGCAATATTTTATTCCTGTCGTCTGTATTTAAATGTCTTAACTATCTTTTGTTTTTTTTCCCCACCCATTCTCACTATTTCTGTCTCTTCATAAAGGTAATGGAAAATGGAATATAAATAATGCCATGAGAGTGGATGTCACCAAGGTCGAATGGATAAGATCGAGCGTTCTAAACATCTGGTGTGCTGATGCCGAAGTAAGGGGATCAACCGTTACACCGGGCATTTGGACTAAAATGTTGTCTTCTCGTCCTTGACTTGAGGACATAAATCACAAGTACCTCTGAAGTCAGAGTGGGGTAGCCTAATGGGGAGGACCACTGGTAATAAGGACAGCAAATACGCACGCAAACATCAGTCCAGCACTACTAGAAATAGTGTGTATGGACTACGCTTGAGTTCAAAGCGAGCGAGAGCAAAACAAAATAACACCATAATAATAATAAGAATGCCTTGTAATACTGTGGCATATTTTCTTGGTCACGGCAAGGTCTTAGGTGTGTGATGAATTCCATTCCTCCCTGTATTTCCTTTTACTATCAGTATGGGGCCGGTCTCTCTGGCTGTGGGGTTACAACACTTTCTCTCTGTAATCCCGTTTATCTCGCAGAGTCTCGTAGCGGAGCGAGAGCTGAGGCGGTTCGACCCCCGCTCGTGACTTGCGGGATACTGAGCCGGCCGCTCAGAAAGCATATGGCAAACTACTGAGCGTAATCTTGCCAAGAGATCAACATACAGCTGAAAGATGCTGGTGTTGACAGCTAAGTCCTGTAAAGGATATGCTAAAAAAAAAAAATCAGTATGGGGCCTCTTCGCTGGCTGTGGAAGTTGGAGACGGAGAGCGTGTGGGAATCGTCCGGGTGCTGTGATATCTTCCGTTGACTTAACGGTGTTTCCTAGCCTAGCATCCAACAGACAAGACTGCTGTTCACCTCAAGCTTTGTATATTGTCACTGTATGATGCCAGTGCTGTGGCTTGTTTCGGCCTACATACACATGTAAAAACATTATCATCACAAATTTCATCCTTGGAGCTGGTCGTGGAGATCCTTGATCATTCCATATTTGTCTGTCTTGTGCTGCTCTCTTTAACTCCGCGTATATTCCATTCCATATTTGCCTGTCTTGTGCTGTTCTCATTAATTCCGTGTCTATTCCATTCCATATTTGCCTGTCTTGTGCTGTTCTCATTAATTCCGTGTCTATTCCATTCCATATGTGTCTGTCTTGCGCTGTTGTTTGTAAATCCGTGTATGTCTGCCTTGATAAATGTGTGCCTTCCTGTTTTATAAATGTTGTTCATTAGCTACTCATGCCTCTTTTGTCCACGTTTGTGCACTTCAGTACTTATTTTGCATTTCTTTATGCCTAAGAATATGATGATAAAACAATCTTCGATTATTTATTACTTTAAACAGCTTTCATTCTTCTCTCATATTGTCCCCAACTTTGTGATTTTTATTACGAGTTGTGATCTATGAGCATCTAATTAATTATTCCTATAACTTTAGAGTGTCCATCTGCTTTGTTAGGAATTATCTTATTTATTTTTCTGTCCGTTCATGGTATTATTTACGTTTTCCCTCAGAAACAACATTTCCATTGCCATTAGATGTTTCTCAGCTTGTCTGCTCATTGTACGTGTGTCACTTCTACGCAACAGTGTGGGTTCTGTATAGCAGTTTAACACTCTCGTTCTCACTGCATTTCTCCCCATTTTTCATGTATCCTTCCACTCATTTACCTGGGATCTTCACTGAACCGTTACCACCCCCTACTCTGGTCCCCATGATACCACTGACTCCCGTAGCTATCTATATAAGAGTTTCAATGTGAAGATTCATGATAGTATCACATCCTGGAATTCTGAGATAAATAGCACATTTTCTGTCATTTTTGTATTTTGATTAACTTTCATGCGTTTTAATGCTTATTGTTCTTTGTTGTCAACGATTTGCTTCATAAGTGATGTTGAATGAAAGAATGTATGAGAGGAAAGAAAAAAGAAGGGCAGAATGTCAGACGGGCCTGCGTGCCCAATTCTTAACCCTTTGAAAATAAAGATTCTTCGTCCGTTCTTCGTTCGTTCATTTTTTTTTCATTTTCTCTTCATTGACTTAATTGTTTCATCTTTTCATTCTTCTCATCCCGTTTTTATGCCTTAATGTAATCACCTTAGTGTCATCCCCATAATTATATGTGTTGTGTGCATGTATTTGTTTGCTCATGAAGGCTAGTCGCCGTAGCGTACTGCATTTTCCGTAATTGTTTTGTGTAAAGCTGTATTCATTCATTCATTCATTCAGTAGCATGTCCTTTGCAGAACCTCGCTCCCATAACAACCTTCCGGAAAACCTCTCGATCATAAGCAAGATGTCCCGCGTCAGATACACCCATCTGGAGATTATCTGCCATATCCTGCACCCATCTTCTCTTTGGCCTTCCTCTTCCTCACTTCCCAGGCATATACCCCTCCATTATTGTCTTACTTTGTGTTATTTTCAGTTGTTCTTATTGCTATTAGCAGCATTATTTTTAAATATGTTTTCCATTTTGTTTGCTTGCTTGTGTTTGCTGGCTGTGAACTCCAGCTTGAAGTCCTGTAGGTCGGATAAAG
Organism: Cepaea nemoralis; assembly: GCA_014155875.1. Lineage (NCBI taxonomy): Eukaryota > Metazoa > Mollusca > Gastropoda > Stylommatophora > Helicidae > Cepaea > Cepaea nemoralis. The sequence goes on from JACEFZ010021031.1 coordinate 33,289, forward strand.
ACATCCTGTTGTCCAACATCAGTGTGATGTCATACCGGACTGAGGTTTGCGTGAGTATCCGTTGTCCCATTGTCTGGCTTATTGGTGTGCAGACTGGTAGTTCCTCGCCGTGCAGGCAGATACTCTCCGACTTCGGAGGAATCAGCGATCCTACTACGTTAGCCAGGACCCCGAAGGGACCTGTTGTTCAGGACGCGCGGCTAGGACTTGTTAGTAATAGTAGGTCTTGGCCAGTATAGAAACTTACCTTGGTGACTTGGAAACACCTCTGCGTCCCTTCCGATTTGTAACACGATACCTTTGCCTTGGCGACTCTCGTTAAAATCTCGATATTATGGAATCTTGTTATAATCTCTACATTTGTGTTATGTTTATTTGGAATCCTTGTTAAAATCTGCTTTTGGGATTTTTGTTATAATCTCTGCATTTGGGATTCTTGTGATAATCTCTACATTTGGGATTCTTGTTATAATCTCTACATTTGGGATTCTTGTTATAATCTCTACAATTGGGATTCTTGTTATAATCTCTACAATTTGGATTCTTGTTATAATCTCTACATTTGGGATTCTTGTTATAATCTCTACAATTGGGATTCTTGTTATAATCTCCACATGACATCTTCTTGTTAACCCCCAACTGGAACTTTGCCGTCTTGACAGACAATAGTTTCTTACATTCTGCTTCAAAAATGACGGAAACCAGTGATGGAGTTATACCCCTCCATAGCAGATTCCTGGGCTGAATTGTAGAGACCATGTGTTGCTCAAGCAGCAATGCAGCATGATCTCTCTCTCTCTCTCTCTCTCTCTCTCTCTCTCTCTCTCTCTCTCTCTCTCCCCTCTCTCTCTCTCTCTCTCTCTCTCTCTCTCTCATTCTCTCTCTCATTCTCTCTCTCTCTCTCTCCCTCCCTCTCTCTCTCTCTCATTCTCTCTCTCATTCTCTCTCTTCTCTCTCTCTCTCTCTCTCTCTCTCTCTCCCTCCCTCTCTCTCTCTCTCATTCTCTCTCTCTCTCTCTCTCTCTCTCTCTCTCTCTCTGTCTGACTGCCTGCCTAGTTTACTCCATAATAAAGGTAACACCATAAAGTCTGGGACAAGGCAAGCTGCAGAAGCTGCCGAATGAGTAAAGTAATGCTCTAACCGTCCGCCTGAGAGAGCTTCGATCCTAGACCAGTTGTCGACCAAGGCTTAGGACAGGGTCTGCCCTGCCAAGATATTTAGTCTGGTGGAGGGGGAGGGGGGGGAAGGTGCTGAGCGGTCTCGAAGTATGGTGTCCGCCTCGAGTGCTGGAGTCCCGGGTTCAAGCCCCGGTGAGGGCCGGGATTTTTCCACGCGGACGTCTAGTAATAAAATTTCCCCTGATCTCTGGGTAGTGAGATCGGACGCCCGTGTGTATTGTTGCGCACGTAAAAAATATCTTGGCAGTTGGAAATCGAAAAAGAGTAGCCTAACCGCGCTGCCAGAGCAAAGTTTCGAGTTCAAAATGTACCCAAAGTATTTCAGGATCCTCACCGGTGCTACGGAATTCGTGCACTGAGCTGAGATTCTCCGGACTCCGGCTTGAGTTAGGCGTAGAATGGAGCACTTATGGGTTACACCCGTGTGCCGTGATATTGATCCGTCGACTAGACTAAACTAAGATATTTAGTCTTTAGGTTCCGTTTCATCGCACTAGAATCGGGCCTGTAATCTCCTAACTATGCTTCTGCGTTCTGGTTATAACTACTGTTTTAAATACAATCACGAAAGACATACATTTCAATTTTGCCGTAGTAATATCCTTCGAAATCAGTGGTTCTCAACTTGTCTGAGCTCATGGTTCCTCACACTAACTACATTGTTTCCACTTCTTTGCTGTGAGATAACTGGCCGAAGATGTTGCTGTGTTTCGACATTTAACTTAACTGTTCTTCTTTTAGCAGGAGTCCTTTTAGATGACTTTTGAAAATGTAGTTTCTGAAAATAAAATAAACCTGCATGCAATTGGCCGAAATACACGTACAATATAACTATAATCATGGATATTTAAAATCTCCACAGACAGACAGACAGACAGACAGACAGACGGACAGACAGACGGACGGACGGACGGACGGACGGGCGGGCGGGTGGGCGGGCGGGCGGGCGGACGGACGGACGGACGTCACACACAAACCTCGCTCACCCACGATATACCGCAGCCATCAGCTATAACTACCCATGGGGCCTCATTGAACACGTTGAGAACCGCTGATCAGGATCATGACACTGCAGCGCGTGAAGCAAATTTTAATTAAACCAGTTTATTCATTTAGAATTAAATTGCACATTAAAGCAAATTTCAGTGACTACAAGTAGACTCTATCTGACAGAATAATTAATACAGCTAATGGGTTAATTTACGCCTTTATATTTTTATAACGTCATCCTTCCGCTGTTTCTCCAATTCCTTCCATTATTACTCAGTCTGCTGTTTATTTAGACGAACTCCAGCTTGTACAACATTATTATTCTCATTAGGAGGTCGTCGCTGGAACTGTGGAATTCGTACTTTGTGCGACGCTTTTGACAAGTCTTTCTGCGGAAAGAGACCGAACCATATGTGAAAATCCTTTCGCAAAGAAATCGACCATTTTGCCCTGTAAAATCTCTTTTTTCCTTATGTGAGACAGGAAGGCAATGTTGTCATTAGGCTGTTTAGGTTAGGTGGCTACTAAAGACGATAAAAAATAACTTTGATCACTTAAAACGTCATGAATATTTCGAGAAAACAATAATGGACGGGTGTATACCCGGGAAGAGAGGAAGAAAATAGGCCAAAAAGAAGATTGGTGCAGGAGGTTGCAGATGATCTCCAGATGAGCATATCAGATGTGGACATCTTGCTTATGACCAAGATGTTTTCCGGAAGGTTGTTATGGGAATGATGTTCTGCTAAGGACATGCTACTAAATTAATTAATGAATTAGTTAATTCGTGAACAGATCATCTCGATTGAACATCGAACTATTAGTCCATAAGAGCTCAGATCCCTTCCTCACTATTTCCCTCAGCTTGTAGCAACTGATGACACCAGTTCTGTCTTGGTAGACTAGACTTCCTTGGCTTCTCGCCTAAAGGAGATAACCTAGTCGGATTTAACGTTCTTGCAGTCTGGTCATTGTTACAGAATCACACCCATCCTTTGAATCATGTGCTCATCCTACCACCGTGAAGGCTTTTCAAGATATGCCCTTACGCAAAAATAACACAGATATTAGTCGGCTGTGATCGCTTCACAGATACAAGCCATTGCCTTCTGACCCAGGCCATTTCTATCTTCCTCTGTATTCTCATGGAATTGTTCTGAAAACATAAACAACAGCAATCTAAAGTAACTGAAGTTCAGGTTATCTCTGTTTCTGTCCGCTGTTAGTGATTTCGCTTGAAGATGAAAGCTTATAGTTATACACTATTTTGTACCTGCTTATTATTTGTAAATCGGGGTTCACATGCATTTTGTATACATTAAAATAACTATCATCATGTGCCATGCCGATAAGCATGGGCAGTTATGTTTTGTCATCTCACACGATCACCAGAGTCGTGGATCAGCACACTGTTCTTGTCTCGACCATGCCACGTGGCCAAGCCATCTAAATATTTACTTCTCTGCCTTTCCCTTGTTCATTTTCCCTCAGTCCTGCAAGTTGTCACTAAATTATCTAGTATATTTCTTCCCATGTCATGTTCAAAAACTGTGACTATCTACGTTTACTTTATCCAATCAGTTTACAATTTTCATCTGCTTCTTGTATAACTTGCTCATTGATTTTCTTTTTCTGTCCATAGTATTCTTTGCATTTTCCTCAGAAATGACATTTCCACGGCCATCAGATATTTTTCAGCGTATTTTTCTCATTGTCCACGCTTCACATCCATACAAAAATACAGGTTCTATGTAGCACTTCAATACTCTATTTCTCGTGCAATTGATATCTTTTTATTCCATAGTATGTTTTCCATCTTGCAACAGGCTACCTTCGCGATAGCGATTCTTGTTCTAATCTCTTCAAGGCATCTCCCATCAGATGTCATGACTGTTACGAGATAGTTTTACCGATTCACTCGTTTACGAATATTATTATTTACCCGTATATTACATTGTGATATTTCGTACTTCCCAGCAACAACCTTATTCTGTGTCTTCATACAATTTAATTCTTAATTGTTCACTGTGTAAAATAACCACATCTTAGAAATGTTGCAGATCCTGTTCATTGTCTGAAATCAATGCTGTATCATCTGCATATCTAATGTTAATGAGGTTATGTCCCCAATTGGTGATTCCGCTCATAGCTTCTAAATTTCTAAATATCGTTTCACTCTATAGAGAAAAATGATCTCGAGATATTACATTTCCCTGTCCAATGTCTATCTTAATTGGCTGATAGTAACCTACTTCATAATAAATCTTTATGGCAGCTTGTTGTCTCCAATATATTGTTTATATATTTTTTTACAAGTTTAAGGTCTTTCCCGCCGTCTCCCTGGCCTAGGCGTTAAACGACTTTCTCTGTAATCCCGTTTATCCACGTAGGGTAATGCAGCGCGCGAGAATTGGTAACGTTGGTGACTTACGGGATTGCTTACTTGCTTGCTTGCTTGTGTTCGCTGGTTGTGAACTCCAGCGCGAAGTCCTGTATGCCGGATGAAGACATCCTATTGTCCAACATCAGTGTGATGTCATACAGGACCTGACGTTTGCGTGAATATCCGTTGTCCCATGTCTGGCTTATTGGTGTGCAGACTGATGGTTCCTCGCCGTACAGGCAGACACTCTCCGACTTCGGAGGAATCAACGATCCTACTGATTTTAGCCAGGACCTCAAGGGGTCCTGTTGCCCAGGACGCTCGGCGAGGAAGCGTCAATCGGTCTTGGCCAGTATAGAACCCAGCCCTGTTGTTTTGGAAACACCTCTGCGTCCCAATTACGGGATAAGTGAGCCGGCCGCTCAGAAAGCCATGGCAAACTACTGAGCTTAATCTTGCCAAGAAATCAACAACAGCGGTAAAATGCTGATGTTGACAGCGATGTCCTGTAAAATATATGAGAAAAAAGGTAGTTCCCATCAGTCTGTATATATGTAAGCATCTTCATCATGTTGACATGTCTTACTTTATCTGAAGCCTCCGTGTAGTCAATGAAGCAAAGATGTAGGGAGTCAAGGGAAATGAACGAGCTCATAAACTTGCTGGCTCTGCATCCCCTGCAGATGGCCAGTCCATGGATCATGCCGCTGATAGTAACGCCCCAAAAGAAATGTTGAGACCGAAGGACTATGACGTCACTTCGTTACCCAGAATGAGAGACTCGTGAGCAAGAATTGGCACGGCCAGACACGAGAAACACATCGGGAGAATGAGGCGTCTCGTCAACCAACACCGGTCTGGCACTATTAGCCGCCGGACGTGATGCATATGTTGGGGGGGGGGGGGGGGGGAATAGAATCTGAGCACCTATGGAATTGTTCGTTGTGCAAGGATAATACCCACAACAGATAACATGTCTTTGTTTGCTTCTATAGAACTCTGTAATAATGTTCTTAGCAAGTATATCGAATTTACTGTGCCCTTTACTTCTACGAACCAGTATTTTCTTTCCGTATTCCGGGATGATTCTGAGCAAACCCTTGGTGTTGTAGGAATTGTTCGATATTGATCACATTTCAAGGCTCATGCTTTCTTCGGGATTGCGATAAATATAGAATTGCATAATAATTCAGGAGGTATATCTCTAGTATCATACATTGTGTTCAGCAGTCTGGCGACCTGATCTATTTCATATTCTCCTAAAGAAGTTATCATTTATGTTGTTTCACACGCTAACTTCAGTCCATTACTACTATAAATAGTGTGTATGGTCTACGCTTGAGTTCAAAGCGAGCATGCGCCAAAAAAAAATTATGTTAAGATGTTGTTTCTACCCGGGGTCTTTACAGTTTTCATATGGTTAAAAGCATTCTGCACGTCCATCCTCAAAATTAATGGTCCTTCATTATTATTCCGAATGTAATACTGTGCATCTCTTTTATCAACATACAGATGATTCACATAATCTGACCACACACGTAAAATCTGATCTTTTCCTATTATTATTTTGCCATCTTTTGTTTTTAGGAAACCCGCTGACATTTGTGTTCTTTTCTTAGTGATGACATAAATTCTTCTGTGCTTTAATTTGGTATTCCGGGTGTTGTTATGGTTTTCAATTTCCATGCAATTTCTCTGAAGCCATGCTTCTTTTGCCACTTTGCACAATGTCCACAATTTTATGTGAATCTCTTCATTTTCTTATGATTATTTTTGTTATTTCTTCGTATTTTCATTAGTTGTAAGATGTCTTCTGTCATCCAGTTCTTGCGTCCCATCATCTTCATTTTTGGTATAGTTGTTTTTATAACTGATTTCGGGTAGACTGATGTCTTTACTATTTCCCATTGGTCACCGACATCTTAAAATAGAATTTCCAGATCGGACAAATAGTTACCTCTACGCTAAATGTATTTTTATCTCCTCACTTTTCAGTGCACGTAGACAAATTTAGTGTTTCTTGGTGTACATTTTACCTTCCTTAAATGGATATATATATATATATATATATATATATATATATATATATATATATATATATATATATATATATATATATATATATATATATATATTGCTTATGAATGCATCCATACTTCAAGAGCTGAATATCGAAGAGGGTTGGCTATTAAAGACGATAAGACAAAGAAAATTGATATACTTTGGTCACTTGAAACGTCATGAGAATGTGGAGAGAACAATAATGGAGGGATATGTGCCTAGGAAGAGAGGAAGAGGAAGGTCAAAGAGAAGATGGGTGCAATATGTGACGCATGATCTCCAGATGGGTGTATCGGACGCGGGACATCTTGCTTGTGATCGTGAAGTTTTCCGGAAGGTTGTTATGGGAGCAAGGTTCTGCAAAGGACATGCTACTAAATGAATGAATGAATGAATGAATGAATGAATGAATGAATGAATGAATGAATGAATGAATGAATGAATGAATATTGCTTATGACTAATCTGAGGTCGATGTTGCAGTGTGCGCTTGGTATAGTTTTTGCGACTTTTAAGGCATTTCAAACTCTTCTGTTGATGAGGATGTAATCAATCTGGTTTCTGATCTTTTGGTCAGAACTAATCTATGTCCATAATTTCCTTGAATGTTGTTAATACCATGTATTTCCAATAATCATATCGTGCTCTTTTGTCCACTATGCATCCTCTTTCATTATGTTCCTCTAGTCCAGGGGAGGGCAAACTACGACCCGAGGGCCGCATGCGGCCCGGCAACTGATATTATGCGGCCCTCAATATCATTTAGAAATGAACATTTTTACTTCGTTTTTAAGTTATTTTATTGAATTTACAATTACATTACCGTTATGATTGTTTTAATATGTTTGATAAAATTTCTTTCTAATTTTCTATTTTTTATAAACAGTCATTTCCCAAATTAAAAAAATTTTTCAGTTAAACTTTTATCATTGTTTGGATCAAAATATATTTGGGAACAAGCATTTTCTTGCTTGAAGATCAACAAATCAAAGAATAGGTCTTTATTACAGGACTGCACCCTGCACGCTGTCATGCGAATTTCAACAAGTAAACTTACTCCAGATTTTAAGAATGTTGTCAAAAATTGCAAGCAGTTACATGTTGTTCTTTGTCCATCAAGAATGATGATGACCATTCATTTCATCCAGTTGGGTTGAAAGTATGGAGCCGTGAGTTCTAAGATGGCTGATAAGGCCTATTTTGGATCGAAATGTTCTTTGACAATGTGGACAAAGAATGCTTGACGTTTCTGGAGGAGCATTTTCTGCAGTGGTTTTTCTGTTCTGTCTTTTCTTCACATCTCTTGCAGTCCTGGTTGCCTCACAAGTGACTGCACCCTTGCGTAATGATGCACGCCACGAATTTCGGTCTCTGTCTGCAGTGTCCCAGGTGTCATAATGAATTACAAAAGCATTCAGTGAGATTTTCAGAGTGTCTTTAAAGCATTTCCTCTGGCCGCCTTGGGAGCGTTTACCACAACGCAACTCGCCGTAAAAAATTCGTTTAGGGAGCCTATGATCTGGCATGCGAGTCAAGTGACCAGCCCAGCGAATCTGATTCTTTATTAGTAAGTGTGGATACTGGGCATGTACGCTCTTTCTAGGACTTCAGTGTCTGGGATCTTGTCTTGCCATTTAATCTTCAGTAACTTCCTAAGGCAGACTGTGTGGAAGTGGTTTAATTTCCTAGCGTGTCGCTGATAAACAGTCCAGGTTTCACAAGCATATAGCAGTGTGGATAATACAACTGCTTTGTAGACTTTCAGCTTTGTTTGCAGGCTTATTCCATTTCTGTCCCATACATTCTTGTACAGTCTGCCAAAGGCCGCGCTGGCCTTGGAAATTCTTGCATTCACTTCATCATCAATTGTGGCAGCTTGTGACACAGTGCTGCCAAGATAGGTGAATTTGTCCACAACACTTAGACTATGACCATTCACTTTGATATTCGGCACAGTGTGATTATTCCCTTGAGCTGGCTGGTACATAACTACAGTCTTCTCCAAATTGACATTGAACCCAAAGTTGGCACAGGCATGTGAGAAAGCTGAAACATTATGTTGCATGTCCGCCTCTGAGTTGGCGTATAAAGCGCAATCATCAGCAAACAAGAGCTCTCTGACGGTGTCGCTGTCAATTATGGTTTTAGCTTTCAGCCTTCTGAGATTGAATAACTTTCCATCCATGCGGTAGTTGATGTCTATTCCAATGTCGTTGTTCTCGAAGGGATTCGTCAACATAGCTGAAAACATGAGGCTGAACAGTGTCGGTGCCAGGACACATCCTTGTTTCACTCCATTGGTGACAGGAAAGGGCTCAAACAGTTCACCATTTTCCTGTACTCTTCCCTGCATGCCATCATGAAATAGCCGCACTATTTGGACAAACTTTCGTGGACAGCCATATTTTGCCATAATCTTCCACAGTCCTTCTCTGCTGACTGTATCAAAAGCCTTGGTAAGGTCAATGAAAGTGGAGAACATGTCGCAGTTCTGTTCCTGACATTTCTCTTGCAGCTGCCTTGCAGCGAAAATCATGTCAACAGTTCCACGTTCTTTTCTGAAGCCACATTGACTCTCAGGAAGAAGACCTTGATCGAGATGGGCCGTGAGGCGATTCAGAAGAATTCTGGCGAGTATCTTCCCTGCAATTGAAAGCAAGGAGATGCCTTGGTGGTTGTCACAGGATTGGCGGTTTCCTTTTCGTTTGTAAAGGTGGACAATTGACGCGTCCTTGAAATCTTGTGGCATGGTCTCGTCCATCCATATGTTTGTAAAGACTTGGTGAAGCTGCTCTGTTAGGACCGGCCCACCTGCCTTGTATATCTCTGCCGGGATGCCTTGCCGCTGGGGATTTGCTGGACGGCTTTGTTTACTTCCACTATGGTTGGCAGGTCATCAAGTGTATCATTTATCAGCAGTTACATACATCTCATTAGAAATCAACAATTGTAGTAACAATGTAGTCGGTTTATGTCTAAATTAAAACCATTGATAGACAATTCAAAAAAAAAAAAAAATTATTATTATAAAATATTGTAAAATCTTATTAACAAATTAGTAAACGTTTTTGTCCATATTGTAAAATATAATGTATAAGTGTGTAAGTAAAATACAATTGCAATAATTAGTTATTAATACTGTTTAATAACCTATAAATAATTCATAATTACTTATTGTGAAAGGTTGCTGTAAACAACGTGGACATAATATATATTAGAACCTCCAATAGCTTTACATTTGTCTATTTGGCCCTACGCATAAAAAGTCTGCCCACCACTGCTCTAGTCCATACTTGCCCACTGTGCGTCCGTCTTGTTGATTTCCAAATTTTGCATTAATGTCACATATTGTGATATTTAATTCTGAAAACTTGTATTTCTTAACGCATTCTCCAAATCATTATAAAATTCATCGAAGATGTCATCACTTCTTCTGCTGTTGGTTCATAAACTTGTATGAGGTTGAGATGTAATGGTCCGCTAATTTAGCAGTAATACGAGGGCGTGTCAATAAGTAAGTCACACAGTTTGTGGGATGGCGGGTAAATGTAGTTGGTGTTTTCTACAGGTGCCATTAAGTGACAGCAACATCGAACTTTATATTCACGTTCGTCAGGTGGTGCTATGTGTCTCACGCGCATGCGCAGCGCATAAACAAAATGGCGAATGTACTTACGGAATGTACAACCAAAGAGCATTTCAAGTGGCCATTTTAAATGTTATTAATAGTTTGCACTTAGTTGCTTGCTGGCGATCTGGAGTCATCTGGTGCACATGTCTACTCCTACCGAGTGAGGCTGCTCTTATGGAGCTCCCATTTACCCCGTTCTCTGATTCTCTATGAATTGACGAAACATGAATATCAAGGCATCTGTACCGAAGGTAGCTTGCCATTGCTTTCCTTTTTAGCCGTGTCTATACAGGTCTATTATTGTAGCCACTGTCTACAAAAAAGAAATCCTCTGCCTAACGGAACCATAACCTACAACTATCTATCGGCTGCTGATCAACTTCATCCACTACCTGCACCCATGGCTTCACGTGACCCTGATCGGAAGGCTAAACGGGTACTCCACCTCGATCAATGGTGTCCTGTCGGCATCAAAATATATGGTTTTATAAATAACATTCCCCGAGACTCATTAATAATGAGAACAGTGGCTGGTGTTTTGTACATCTTTATCTGTTCCTGCCACTGACCCAGATAGTACCTCTTGCTTGCACTTTAGTTCATCTGAATTTTAATAGTTACCTTTCATTTTGAACTGGAAAATACTTGTATCAGTAATGTTACATACTTCAGTTAGTTGCATATCCTTTACAGGACGTCGCAGTCAACCACAGCATTGTTTAGCTGGTTGTGATTTCTTGGCTAGTTTACGTTCATTAGTGTGCCATTGCTTTCTTACACTTATACCCTTTATAAAAACTAACACTGGAGGTCTGCTGCTAAATCGCCCGGAGTTGTGTTTCAAACGTGGAATGCGGGATTATAAACTGCGCCCGTAGCTCTTCGACACAGAGCCGGCACATACTACATTTTTTATTCACATATCCTTTACAGGATTGTTGATTTCTTGACAAGATTACGCTCAGTAGTTTGCCATTGCTTTCTGGGCAACCGGCTCACATACCCCGTAAGTTACCGACGCAGAGAGAACCACTACCGATTCTCACGCAACGTCACGTTACTTACGAGAGTATACGGTATTACGGAGAAAGTCGTGTAACCCTTAGACCAGGGAGACCGGCACATACTAAATAATATGACCTAATACACGAACAAACTCTTTACAATTCCCCCTGTATAATTTCCTTAAGTTATTTTCCGAGCTTGCTCCAGCCTCCATACATTATTCTTTAAATTGGTCAAGATATGAATGCCCGTCAGAACGCGGCAATATAAATCATCCCAAAATATTATCAAAATTAATCATCCCAAAATATTGCCAACATTAATTATCCAAAAATATTACCAAAATTAGTCATCACAAAATATTGCCAACATTAATAATGCCAACATATTACCAAATCAATATCGGCCTATTAAGAAAGTTGTGAGACAGGGATGTGTAATGTTTCCAGATCTTTCTGTACAGTGAAAATATTTTCAGAAATATAGAAGATATGGAAGGAATCAACATTTGGGGACGATACCTCATTAACATTAGATATGTAGATGATACAGTCTTGATTGCAGACAATGAAAAGGATCTGCAAAATTTAGTAAATGCGGTTGTTGCACACAGTGAACAACTAGGGTTAGAATTGAATTGTAAGAAGACACAGATTATGGTCATCACTAGAAAGGAAGAAATACCACAATGTAAAATACAAGTAAATGGGCACATTCTTAAACAAGTTAATTGGTACAGCTATCTCGGAACAGTCATAACATCTGATGAGAGATGCCTTGAAGAGATTAGAACAAGAATTGCCAGGACGAAGATAGCCTTTTGCAAGATGAAAACCATACTGACCAATAAAAAGATATCAATTGAAAAGAGAAAAAGAGTGTTGAAGTGCTACATAGAACCTAAGAAATCAATGGAACTATATACATAGAACATATACTTTTGTATGGATGTGAAGCGTGGACAATGAGCAAGCAAGCTGAAAATTATCTGATGGCTGTGGAAATATGGTTTCTGAGGAAAATGCAAAGAATACCATGGACAGACAGAAAAACCAATGAACATGTCCTTTAAGAAACAAATGAAGATCGTACACTGATTAGAGACATTATACGTAGACAGTCAAAAAATGTTGGGCATGTTATGAGAAGAAATGAATTGGAGAACTTGGTGACAACTGGCAAGATCGAAGGGAGGAGACCAAAGGGAAGACCAAGAATTAAATACCTGGATGACGTGGCCACATGGCATGGTCGAGACAGAAACACGGAGCCGATCCACGACTCTGGTGATCGAGTGAGATGGCAAAACATGACCGCCCACGCTTATCGGCATGGCACATGTTGGATGGATGGATTACCAAAATTAAGCATCCCAAAACATAATGAAAATTAATCATCCCAAAATATTGACATTAATAATCCCAAATTTTAACCAAAATTAATCATCCCGAAATATTGCCTACATTAATCATCCCAAATTATTGCCAGACTTAATCATCCCAAAATATAACCAAAAGTAATCATCCCAAAATATAACCAAAATTAATCATCCCAAAATATAACCAAAATTAACTGGTATCCTTGTTATGATGTTGGGTAGACCCCGGAACTGTAGTGGAAAGGTAAATGAATCCTGTATCTGCTGAGAAATAATGTCAAGTAGACAGATGAACTAGTTGTGATGGGTGATTTTAACGGACGAATAGGCACAAGAAGAACACCGTGGGAGGATTGCATGGGGCCATTCAGCGACACAGAGACTAATTGTAACAGCAATGGTCAACGTCTTCTCAACATATGTTCGGAACATGGACTAATAATAGCAAATAGTTTTTTTCAACATCGTCGTAGCCACACCAAAACCTGGTATAAATGGAATGACATAAACCAAGCATCTCAAATTGACTTTATTCTAATTAGGAAATCAGACAGAAGGCTACTATTAGATTCAAGGGCACTCCCAAATACAGATGTTGATACTGATCACAAACCAGTCATAATAAAAATGATTTCATCACACAGGAAAATAAGAAACAAAACGGTAACAACACATGTCATCAATTAGAGGAGGCTGCAGGAAAATACGGTTAAAGACGAATTCAATCAAGAAATCCAAAACCTACATAAGAACATCCCTGATGATCACTCAAGCGTAGATAAGGAATGGACATGTTTCAAGGCTGCCATGTTAGACACACTGAAAAATAAATGTGGAACAAAGAAAGTAGGGCAGGACAAAAGATTAAGAACAGCCTGGTGGAACAACGAAGTTAAAGATAGCATATTCAAAAAGAAGGTAGCAGTCAAAAAGTGGATCATAACTAAATCTTAACAGGACTATATTACTTATAAAATAGCACGACGTAATGCCAAACGAACAGTTAGAGCATCTAGAGATGAATCCTGGAGAATATACGGTGAACAGATGGCGACCCTTAGCAAAGACTGCCCAAGAGAATTTTATAAACGTGTCACCACAATGAGAAACAGAGATGCATGTTACAACCCAACCACCATCATAAACAGCAAAAGAGGTATACCGATATTTAATCCACAACAAAGACTAGCAAGGTGGGCAGAATACTTTCAAAAACTACTTAACCCCACAAATAACATAGAGAACCTCACTTTTGTGCCTAAATGCCAGGGACAGCAAGAACCAAATTTCAAACCTGCAGAAGTCAAAGCAGTTATACAGAAAAGTCCTAAAAACAAATCAGCAGGTCCAGATGGAATAACCACACAAGCTATTCAGGCCTGTGGGAAAACAGGAGTTAAATGGCTAACAAGACTTTTTAATATAGCATGGGAAGAAAGAAAAGTCCCAGATAATTGGCAGCAGGCAATAATAGTACCAATATGGAAAAAGAAAGGCAATATGAAAGAGTGTGAAACATACAGAGGTATATCACTCCTGAGCCATATAGGGAAAATGTATGCAAAACTTTTGGAACAAAGAGCTAGACCAATAGTTGAACAACAGTTAAGCAAAGCACAATTCGGTTTTCGGAAAGGTAAAAGTTGCACTGATGCATTATTTACACTTAGACAAATTTGTGAAAAAACTATCGAATATAGTGACCAGCAGAATATTGTGTTTGTAGATCAGGAAAAGGCTTTCGATAGAGTAGACAGATACAAATTATGGACCATCCTTGAAGACTATGGGATAGAAGGGCAACTGCTAGAAAACATCATAGCCATGTACCACTCAAGCCGGAGTGCAGTAAGAACACACGAAGGCATATCAGATATGTTTACAGTCAATACAGGAGTGAGGCAGGGTTGTGTGCTCTCTCCCCTGCTATTCAATATCTACATGGACAGAATTTCCAAAGAAGCAAATCTCGACAGAACAGATTCAGAAAATTTAGAACTTTTTACTCCAGATGAAACAACTGACCCACAGGGAATAAATGAACTTCTATTTGCAGACGATCAGTGCCTGTTTTACAGCGATGAGTGCAGACTACAAAATCATATTACTAATCTGAGTTCAACCTGCAGCAGATACAATATGAGTATAAACACAGCCAAAACCGAAGTAATGCAAGTTAGCAGATCACCAGGCCCACTAAGTATACAGATAAATAACACGCCTCTGAAACAAGTTAAAGAATTCAAATACCTTGGAAGTATGATCACAGAAGATGGCAGATTGGACAGAGAAATTGAAATCAGATGTCAAAAAGCTAGTGCACTTACATATCAACTATCACCCTTACTGAAACATCCAAACATACCCATGTCCGCAAAACGACAGATAATAAACAGCATATTCGCACCAACCGTATGCTACCAATCTCAAACCTGGACTTTATCCAAATTACACCTTCGCAAAATCAATACCTACGAAATAAGATGCCTAAGGAGAGGTGCCAACTTAACAATCCGAGACCGAGTAATAAATGCTACTATCAGACAGACTGTGGGATCAACACCTTGTGCCACATTTAGTGAAAGACAGCAGATCAAGTAGTTTGGCCATGTCGTTAGAATGCATCATCAGCAACTACCATCACGGGCCTTACATCAAAGATCATCTGCGACGAGACCACGAGGACGTCCAAGAAGAAAATGGATTGACGACATCAGAGACATTGTACAACCACACGGAATGACACTATCCAGTGCTGTCTACGTGGCGCTGGAACGCAAATTATTCCTCCCCAGGACGCTTGACGGCAGAAGTGGTAGATGATGATGATGATGATGATGATCTGCTGAGAATTAAACCTGGGTCACTGTTTTTGGTAACTAAGCGCATCAATGCCGGTCGCTCTGGCCGAGAAGTTACGCAACTTTCTCCGTAATCCCGTATATCACGCAGAGTCTAGTAGCGGGCGAGAACTGTGAGCGGTTCGACCCCCGCTGATGACTTGCGGGATAACTGAGCCGGCCGCTCAGAAAGCAATGGCAAACTACTGAGCGTAATCTTGCCAAGAAATCAACATACAGCTGAAAGATGCTAGTGTTGACAGCGATGTCCTGTAAAAGGATATGCGAATTTTTAAAAAAAAAAAGCGCATCAATCACTATGCCAGCGCGGTTCTTAGACAATTAAACGAGTCAGGGACTCTTCGTGGCGTGTGGTTACACAGCTCCGAAGGTTGTGGGTTCGATTCTGGGCCACGTCAATCGGTTCAGCAGTGCAATTTTCACGAAGACTTCTGGGGGTTGTCGGTGGAGCTGCGGAGTTCGTGCTTTGTGTAAAGCTTTCGGCTGGCCCCCTTGCGGAAAGAGACTGTGCCAAGCGGGATAAAACCCGATAGAAAGAAGTCGATAATCTTGCCTTTGTAACAGATTCAGTGCTAAACACACAGTAGGTTTGGACCCAAACAAATTGGACGGCGGAAAATTGGAAGTAGGTGAGTCATTGTTATAAGGTAAAGGCTATTCATATGGTATGAACACATGTTGTATTGTATATGAAATTAACGGGGATTGCTTAGGGAAAGCTAATGTATATAAACCCATGGCAGATACGGAAATCGCGAAAGACGATTAATCATTCCGTGGCATGTAATCAGTTAATTTAAAGAGGAAATTGTTACCAGTCAAATTAGACACAAATAATTAGCTAAAGATTAGTATAACAGGACAGGTCATTGTTTGGAATCCACGGGGCAAAGGAAAAAGAGGAAGCACTACAAGACATGAAGAAGAAACAGAAATTAGCAATATGGGAAGGACATGCACAGCACGGATATACTCGGGATAACTAAGGATATGGGGGATTGGGGTGAGTTGGCTGAGGATATGTAATCCAGTGGGGGATAGAAGATTGAAAGAAGAAAAATACACTAATGTCGCGGAATTCGAACTACAAGGGGGCTTGAAATGGAAACCATTTATTTTTGTGTGAATATATTCTGGAAAAAGAAGTAAAGAAAACATGTATCATTTTTCGATGTAGTCACCACTGCGTTCAAAGCAAGTCCTTCAGCGGAGATAAAATGCTTGGATTCCTGTTGAACAAACATTCTCTGGGGTCACTATTCGATGTGCCTCACCCGGTCGTAAACAGTATGTCACTGAAGACATGCTGTTTTGAAACATCCTACTCCCCTCATACACTTGCTGGACTGACAGGCAGGCATCATCATACTCGACCTTCATTTGCCGTTGAAGTTCTACAGGTTTCACTCCTTCACTGATCAAAAAACGGATAACAGAACGCTGCTCCTCTTTGGTGCATGTCAAAAGTGGGGAGGCCATCTTTAAAGTGTCCTTATAACGTCACCATCCGCCTGCACCTGATGTCACGTGCTCAACACTATTGACATCCTTAACAACAATATTGACAGGTGATAAGACAATGGCGTGGTTATTGTAATCTCTATCACACTTTTACAGTTTTTTTTTATTTGAAGCTCTCTCGGTCAACACGATAAAAAAAAAATTACCAAGCTGACGTTATCGCCAATGCCTGCTCGGCCATTTGATTAAATCTCATCTGGGCTTTACATTCCCAAACTGAATGACTGTCATCGGTTCATTTGAGGTCTTGAACAGCACAAGGATTCCCCCCAGAGAATTCAAATAAAATGAATCTAGATCTCCAATCGCTTGGGTCGATACATCTCAATGCTTATCTAAGGCTGCACACGACAGGCTTCTTAATGACTTTCCGTTAAAAGTACTTCCTGGCTGCTCGGATTGGGCAAAACTAAATTATCGGAACTCAAACTCTTTTACTGAATGGAGGAGTTTCATTAACTCTCTATATTTCTTACTCTTTGTGTTTGTCAAGATCAAGACGGTGATGCTATTATCGAGTTTAATTAAAGTTTATAATAGGGTTAATCTTAGGCGGGCGCATAGTGTATTTGACCGGGCGAGCAAGACTGTTAATGCCATGAGCGCGGGAGGGTGAGGGTTCGAATTCTGCTCTCGTCGTTGGCTAGTAGAGGAAACGAATGGCTTTCAGGAGTTCAAAACGGGATGGCCCTGTCACATAAAAGATCCTAGCAGGAAATTGATATCGGACATGGTCTGGCGAGCGTGTTAGCGCGGTTGATATGGGAATTAAGGAATCACCAAAAACGAGAAGTAGATTGTGAGCTTGGATAGAACACAATTACAAGAAACAAAATGGACGCTGCGGTTAAAGCCTTCGTCAGCACAGAACGAAAAAACACAAACCAACTACAAGAAAAAACACTACATGAAAATATAAAGGTTATTTATCTGTATATTTGTTGTGACTGAACACGTCCTAAACGATCAACGCGTTTGATGACTATCAGTGGATTGAATGAACCGGATGTGTGGTTAAGGCGGGTCAATGGACTTTGTTCTTGATATGGAACAGCGCTGTTATGTCATGAGTGTGTGACTCCTGCGTTCACCGTCTCGCTAAGTAAGGAAGGGATTGGACTCCTACCCCTCCATACAAAAAAAGCATGCAAACTGGGATTGGCCTTTTATATCGCAGACCATAACTGGCAACTGCTTCGGGGTATACTATTTCAAAGAGACGGAGAAAGTAAAGAGGTCATTTGGTATATAGTGCTGATCCCATATTTTACAGCAACTGACACTCTGTGGGTGATGTTGTTAGTATCACCCTGGCCGGGTTTTTTTAATTTTTTATGTTGCATATTCCTTACAGGACGTTGCAGTCTACATCAGAATTTTTCAGCTGCTGTTGATGTACTAGGCAAGATCACTCTCAGTAGTTTGCCATTGCTTTCTGAGTGACCGGCTCACACATACCCCCCGTAAGTTACCTAGCGCGGCTCGAACCGCTCCCGGTTCTGGCGCAGCTGCGTTACTCACGAGAATATACGGGGTTACGGCGAAAACCGTAAACACCTTCGCCAGGGAGACTGGCCAGGTTTACTTCCTAGAAAATGTTCCGGTAGCCCATTCTAGGTTAGGTCAAATTGGGGAACAAGGTGAAGGACATCGAGAATGTCTGCCTCAAAGGGAATTCCAATACATAACCAATGGGCCGGTAGGCAAGCGATACTGTTTTGTATTCATAGATCAGAAATAAGGGAAGTCACGGCTGCAGCAGGATATGAGAACTCACGGCTGCAGCAGTGTATGAGAAATCACGGCTGCAGCAGAGGATGAGAAGTCACAACTGCAGCAGTGTATGAGAAATCACGGCTGCAGCAGTGTATGAGTAGGCACGGCTGACAAATGAAATGAGAAGTAACGGCTGCAGAAGGATATGAGAAGTCACGGCTGTAGTAGTAGATAATAAGTCACGGTTGCAGAAGGAGATGAGAAGTCACGGCTGTAGTAGTAGATAATAAGTCACGGTTGCAGAAGGAGATGAGAAGTCACGGCTGCAGTAGGGTATTAGAAGTCACGGTTGCAGTAGGGTATTAGAAGTCGCGGTTGCAGTAGGGTATTAGAAGTCACGGTTGCAGTAGGGTATAAGAAGTCACGGTTGCAGTAGGGTATTAGAAGTCACGGTTGCAGTAGGGTATTAGAAGTCACGGCTGCAGTAGGGTAATAGAAGTCACGGTTGCAGTAGGGTAATAGAAGTCACGGTTGCAGTAGGGTAATAGAAGTCACGGTTGCAGTAGGGTATTAGAAGTCACGGTTGCAGTAGGGTATTAGAAGTCACGGTTGCAGTAGGGTATTAGAAGTCGCGGTTGCAGTAGGGTATTAGAAGTCA
Organism: Cepaea nemoralis; assembly: GCA_014155875.1. NCBI lineage: Eukaryota > Metazoa > Mollusca > Gastropoda > Stylommatophora > Helicidae > Cepaea > Cepaea nemoralis. The sequence continues at coordinate 52,670 of JACEFZ010021031.1, forward strand.
CGGTTGCAGTAGGGTATTAGAAGTCACGGTTGCAGTAGGGTATTAGAAGTCACGGTTGCAGTAGGGTATTAGAAGTCGCGGTTGCAGTAGGGTATTAGAAGTCGCGGCTGCAGTAGGGTATTAGAAGTCGCGGTTGCAGTAGGGTATTAGAAGTCACGGTTGCAGTAGGGTATTAGAAGTCGCGGCTGCAGTAGGGTATTAGAAGTCACGGTTGCAGTAGGGTATTAGAAGTCGCGGTTGCAGTAGGGTATTAGAAGTCACGGTTGCAGTAGGGTATTAGAAGTCGCGGCTGCAGTAGGGTATTAGAAGTCACGGTTGCAGTAGGGTATTAGAAGTCACGGTTGCAGTAGGGTATTAGAAGTCGTGGCTGCAGTAAGGTATTAGAAGTCACGGTTGCAGTAGGGTATTAGAAGTCACGGTTGCAGTATGGTATTAGAAGTCACGGTTGCAGTAGGGTATTAGAAGTCACGGCTGCAGTAGGGTATTAGAAGTCACGGCTGCAGTAGGGTATTAGAAGTCGCGGTTGCAGTAGGGTATTAGAAGTCACGGTTGCAGTAGGGTATTAGAAGTCACGTTTGCAGTAGGGTATTAGAAGTCACGGTTGCAGTAGGGTATTAGAAGTCGCGGTTGCAGTAGGGTATTAGAAGTCACGGTTGCAGTAGGGTATTAGAAGTCACGGTTGCAGTAGGGTATTAGAAGTCGCGGCTGCAGTAGGGTATTAGAAGTCTCGCTTGCAGTAGGGTATTAGAAGTCACGGTTGCAGTAGGGTATTAGAAGTCGCGGCTGCAGTAGGGTATTAGAAGTCACGGTTGCAGTAGGGTATTAGAAGTCGCGGCTGCAGTAGGGTATTAGAAGTCACGGTTGCAGTAGGGTATTAGAAGTCACGGCTGCAGTAGGGTAATAGAAGTCACGATTGCAGTAGGGTATTAGAAGTCACGGTTGCAGTAGGGTATTAGAAGTCGCGGTTGCAGTACGGTATTAGAAGTCACGGCTGCAGTAGGGTATTAGAAGTCACAGTTGCAGTAGGGTATTAGAAGTCACGGTTGCAGTAGGGTATTAGAAGTCACGGTTGCAGTAGGGTATTAGAAGTCACGGTTGCAGTAGGGTATTAGAAGTCACGGCTGCAGTAGGGTATTAGAAGTCACGGCTGCAGTAGGGTATTAGAAGTCTCGGTTGCAGTAGGGTATTAGAAATCACGGCTGCAGTAGGGTATTAGAAGTCTCGGTTGCAGTAGGGTATTAGAAGTCACGGCTGCAGTAGGGTATTAGAAGTCACGGCTGCAGTAGGGTATTAGAAGTCACGGTTGCAGTAGGGTATTAGAAGGCACGGTTGCAGTAGGGTATTAGAAGTCACGGCTGCAGTAGGGTATTAGAAGTCACGGTTGCAGTAGGGTATTAGAAGTCGCGGCTGCAGTAGGGTATTAGAAGTCTCGGTTGCAGTAGGGTATTAGAAGAAACGGTTCCAGTAGGGTATTAGAAGTCATGGTTGCAGTAGGGTGTTAGAAGTCACGGTTGCAGTAGGGTATTAGAAGTCACGGTTGCAGTAGGGTGTTAGAAGTCACGGTTGCAGTAGGGTATTAGAAGTCACGGTTGCAGTAGGGTATTAGAAGTCACGGTTGCAGTAGGGTGTTAGAAGTCACGGTTGCAGTAGGGTATTAGAAGTCACGGTTGCAGTAGGGTATTAGAAGTCACGGTTGCAGTAGGGTGTTAAAAGTCACGGTTGCAGTAGGGTATTAGAAGTCACGGTTGCCGTAGGGTATTAGAAGTCACGCTTGCAGTAGGGTATTAGAAGTCACGGTTGCAGTAGGGTATTAGAAGTCACAGCTGCAGTAGGGTATTAGAAGTCACGGTTGCAGTAGGGTATTAGAAGTCACGGTTGCAGTAGGGTATTAGAAGTCACGGTTGCAGTAGGTTGTTAGAAGTCACGGTTGCAGTAGGGTATTAGAAGTCACGGTTGCAGTAGGGTGTTAGAAGTCACGGTTGCAGTAGGGTGTCAGAAGTCACGGTTGCAGTAGGGTGTTAGAAGTCACGGTTGCAGTAGGGTATTAGAAGTCACGGTTGCAGTAGGGTATTAGAAGTCGCGGTTGCAGTAGGGTATTAGAAGTTGCGGCTGCAGTAGGGTATTAGAAGTCACGGTTGCAGTAGGGTATTTGAAGTCGCGGTTGCAGTAGGGTATTAGAAGTCGCGGTTGCAGTAGGGTATTAGAAGTCGCGGTTGCAGTAAGGTATTAGAAGTCACGGCTGCAGTAGGGTATTAGAAGTCACGGCTGCAGTAGGGTATTAGAAGTCGCGGTTGCAGTAGGGTATTAGAAGTCACGGTTGCAGTAGGGTATTAGAAGTCACGTTTGCAGTAGGGTATTAGAAGTCACGGTTGCAGTAGGGTATTAGAAGTCACGGTTGCAGTAGGGTATTAGAAGTCACGGTTGCAGTAGGGTATTAGAAGTCACGTTTGCAGTAGGGTATTAGAAGTCGCGGCTGCAGTAGGGTATTAGAAGTCTCGCTTGCAGTAGGGTATTAGAAGTCACGGTTGCAGTAGGGTATTAGAAGTCGCGGCTGCAGTAGGGTATTAGAAGTCACGGTTGCAGTAGGGTATTAGAAGTCACGGCTGCAGTAGGGTAATAGAAGTCACGATTGCAGTAGGGTATTAGAAGTCACGGTTGCAGTAGGGTATTAGAAGTCGCGGTTGCAGTACGGTATTAGAAGTCACGGATGCAGTAGGGTATTAGAAGTCACGGCTGCAGTAGGGTATTAGAAGTCACAGTTGCAGTATGGTATTAGAAGTCACGGTTGCAGTAGGGTATTAGAAATCGCGGCTGCAGTATGGTATTAGAAGTCACGGCTGCAGTAGGGTATTAGAAGTCACGGTTGCAGTAGGGTATTAGAAGTCACGGTTGCAGTAGGGTATTAGAAATCGCGGCTGCAGTATGGTATTAGAAGTCACGGCTGCAGTAGGGTATTAGAAGTCACGGCTGCAGTAGGGTATTAGAAGTCACGGTTGCAGTAGGGTATTAGAAATCGCGGCTGCAGTATGGTATTAGAAGTCACGGCTGCAGTAGGGTATTAGAAGTCACGGCTGCAGTAGGGTATTAGAAGTCACGGTTGCAGTAGGGTATTAGAAGTCACGGTTGCAGTAGGGTATTAGAAGTCACGGTTGCAGTAGGGTATGAGAAGTCACGGTTGCAGTAGCGTATGAGAAGTCACGGTTGCAGCAGGGTATGAGAAGTCACGGCTGCAGCAGGATACTAGAAGTCACGACAGATAATAAACAGCATATTCACACCAACCCTACGCTACCAATCTCAAATTGGACTTTACCCAAATCACACTTTCGCAAAATCAACACCTGTGAGATGAGATACCTGAGGAGAGCTGCCGACTGAACAATCCGAGACCGAGTAAGAAATTTTGTTATCAGACAGACTGTGAGATCAACATCTTATCCCAAATTTATTTAAAGACAGAAAATCAAGTGATTTGGCCTATGTTCGTTAGAATGCAACATCATCAACTAACATCACTGGCCTTAAATTAAAGATCATCTGCGACGAGACCAAGAAGATGCCCAAGAAGAAAATGGAATGGCTTCAAAGACATTGTACAGTCACACGGAATGACACTATCCAATGCCACCCATCGGGCGCTGGAACGCCAATTATTCCTCCCCGCGTCGTTTGACGGCAAAAGTGGAAGATGATGATGATGAAAAAATAAATTTTTCATTGTTAGAAGTTCAGTTCAGTTGTGAAAGGTGCCAAATAAAAAAGTGTTATTATTTCCTGTTTTTACTGCCTACTTCGTGGCGAAGGCGTTACAGAGGCAGTTCGTAATTCCGCATACCGCGTTTGAAATACAGCTGCAGGCGATTTGGCAGCATACCGCTTTGGTTTGGGTTGTTGTTTTTTTTTTAAATATAAAATGTGATGGGTGTCGGTCGTACACAAAATAGTGTCAAACTACTGAAAGTAAACTTGCCAAGAAATCACAAACAGCCAAAAAATGCTGGGTTTGACTGCGACGTCCTGTAAAGAATATGCAACTAACTTTAACTGTTTTTATTAGCCAGTTTTCTTAGATGTCTAGAACATCTAGAATACCGTGTCGGTATTTTTTGTTATCCTTGGTTTAATTGTTCTAAGAGTTGTTCTGTAACACCTGCTCTCAGATGCTTCTACTTTTGCGATTATAAAATAGTCCATTATTCAGAACCATACGTTGCTACAGGATGGATACCTGTTTTCAAGGATGTAACTTCAATCATGGATACTTGTTTTCAAGGATGTAACTTCAATCATGGATACGTGTTTTCAAGGATGTAACTTCAATCTAGACTATCTTATGCAATAAGTCACAATCATTTAGTGTAAGAAAGAGAGTGCTGAAGTGCTATATAGAACCTGTTTTGCTGTATGGCTGTGAATCATGGAATGTAAATGAACAAATTAGGAAGAGATTGAAAGCTACAGAAATGTGTTTCATGAGACGAATGTTGCGAATTTCTTGGACTCCCAGAATAACTAACAACGACTGCCTGAAAGATGCTAATGAAACTAGACCATTATATACAACAATAAGAAAAAGGCAAACAGCGTTTTTGGTTCATGTGATGAAACGAGAGGCAATTGAGAACATCGTGACAACTGGAAAGATCGAGGGGAAGAGAGGCAGAAGCAAACCAAGATAAATGATGCTAGATGGATTGAGACGGTGGCATGGAGGACTTTCAACAGCGGGGTTGATACAGAAAACCAAAGACCGAGATCTGTGGAAGTCTTGAGCGCCTACGCCAGCCGGCATGGCACTTGATGATGATGAACTTCAATCTGTTTGCTGGTTTTGTGCCGTAGGTTCTAACCTCTGCATTGCTATAGACACTTTCCTCTTCTCTTTTATTTTCAGCATCTCTAGTAGTATTGATTATTTTCATCATGTGCCATGCGGGTAAGCGTGGAAGGTCATTTTTCGCCATCTCACCCGATCACAAGAGAAACCAGACAGGCCGAGAGAGGGATCATGCTGCATGGGCAACCCATGGTCTCTACGATTCAGCCAAGCTCTGTGTTATGGAAAGGTATAACTCTGTTTTACAAACTGTCGCCTGTCAACACGGCCAGGTGCCAGTTAAACATTCTGCACAAAGATTGTGATCGTTTTATGACATGCAGTTTTGTCCGTAGACAATAATTTTGCTTTAAGTTCAGAATAGATTTTGATTTCCACTGTGACTCTTGGCAGACACGATTAACGTGTTAAATCCTCTGATACTATTTCAGATGAGAACCGTGTCATTTGCGTATCTAAATTATGGAATTAACTTTCCACCAATTATGACTATGTAAAAATTCGCTCTGGTTTTATCATTACTTCATATTTTTCATTACATTTGCTGCATATATTCTGCATGGTCAGAGAGAGAAAATGCATTTCTGTTTTACCAGCTACTTTAACAGTTACTCGTTATTATATATATATATATATATATATATATATATATATATATATATATATATATATATATATATATATATATATATATATATATATATATATATATATATAAACAAAGGACTCTCCTTGAATATCAAGAAAACAGTAACAATGGTGATATCAAAGAAAAATTGGGCACCAAAATGTGAAATAGAAATAAAAGGGACAATTCTTAACCAAGGTGGATAGTTTTAAATACCTAGGAGCATTTATAACATCAGATGGATGATGCACAACAGAGATTAAGAGCAGAATAGGGCAAGCCAAGGCTGCATTTTTGAAAGTGAAGAGTAGCCTATGTAATAAAGTCACTATCAATTATGTAAGAAAGAGAGTTCTGAAATGACTATAAAGAATCTGTATTGCTGTATGGCAGTGAATCTTGGAATGTAAATAAATAATTAGGAAGAACTTGGAAGCAACAGAAATGAGCTTCCTAAAACGAATGTTGCGAATTTCTTGTACTGCCAAAGGAGCTAACAATGACTGCCTGAAAGAGGCTAATGAAACTAGAACATTATATACAACAATAAGAAAGGGACAAACGGTTTTCTTTGGTCATGTGATGAGAAGAGAGGCATTGGAGAACATCGTGACCACTGGAAAGATCGAGGGAAAGGGAGGGACAGATAGACCAAGAGAAATGATGCTGGATTGATTGAGACGATGGCATGGAGGAATATTATCAGCAGAGTTGATCCAGAAAACCAAAGACCGAGATGTGTGGAGAGTCATGAACGCCAACGATTGGGATGTATGAATACAATACTGTAGAAATAAGAAAGACAGAAGGAATTTTGTAATTAGCGTGGTAGTTGGAAACTTTCCAGCAACCAAAATATATATTTATTTTGGCGGCAAAACAGACACTAACGCTAGACTAGTCCAGGACGCCGACCTCTGGAAACATTATTATTAAATATTATTAAACATACATTATTAAATATTTTTAAGCTTCCATAGTTCAAATGCCTAGACCATAGACGGCATAGTGAACTGTAGTTCACCTGCAATCGAAATTAGAGGCTATGATTTCCCAGTTAGAAATGTTAACTGCAGCGAAGGAATTGTTTCAACCTGTCACTAACAAAAGAGAGTACAGGATGTTTCAAGTGTATGGGAGGTATGCCCGCCCATTGGCCTATATCCTCTCGTGAGGACACGAACTTGCGAGTTTGGTAGGTGAATACCCTGAAAAGTTCAATCATCTCAACTCTGAACCAATGCATGCATGCAAATCAGCCAAAGCGACGCACTGAATGGTTGATGCCCCGGGGATATGGCGGGAAATAAGGCGTTGCATGATAACGAGGCAAACGGACGCGGGAAGATTGGATATATTTACGTCTTCTACACAGCTACTGTCGGTCTCCCTGGCCTAGGTGTTAGCTACTTTCTCCATAATCCGGTGAATAGTCCGGTGAATCCATAATACGTTCACGTGAGGAACGTAACTAGCGCGAGAATCGGTAGCGGTTCTCACTGCGTTCGTAACATAGGGGTATGTGCGCCGGCCGCTCAGAAAGCAATGGCAAACTACTGAGCGTAATCTTGCCAAGAAATCAACAGATCATCTGAAAGATGCTGTGTTGACAGCGATGTCCTGTAAAAGGATATGCGGGGGGGGGGGGGGGGGGGGAGATAAAGCTACTGAAAAAGATTACTAGCGAGTTTGTTGGCAGAACAGGTCCAGGCGTATATCCCTTAAGGATCGGATCGGACGCAGACTTTAGGAAATTGCTAAGCGTGGAGCAAGTCAGGTGTCCAAGCCACGAGAATTGAAATGGAGAGCCGCTTACAACACACAACTAGTTATCATAACGGAGCACCGATGTGAATCCGCTTTAACGGTTGAAGGTGAACAAAGCCCAAAGAAAGCCGCATGTAACATTGCTAAGTAAAGGGACCCACGGAAAACGAGCGGAACATTGGTTAAAGTAGAAGACTGGACAATCAAACTAAATGGACGTGGTGCAGAAGCCAGAAGATCCGTACGCAACATATACCTGCGACGAACGCTAGACTGTCTTTCGAAGCAATAGCTGCCATCGTGGGTACATTAGTGGGCGGCCATTATACAGTTGTAGCTGATTGTACTTCGTTAGTTTTTATTTGATTATACATTGTACTTAATTTTACTAGTAGGTTAATCCGTACATTAGTAGGTGAACTCCAGATCAGACGTTTACTGTCACTTGAATAGAGAAGCGTTTGATAATTCGTGGCGGTTTGATATGGTTGGGCTTTAGTCATCACCATCTTCCACTTCTGCCGTCAAGCGTCGTGGGGAGGAATAATTTGCGCTCCAGCGCCCGATAGGCGGCACTGGATAGCGTCATTCCGTGTAATTGTACAATGTCTTTGATGTCGTCAGTCAATTTTCTTCTTGGACGTCCTCTTAGTCTCGTCGCAGAACATCTTTCATGTAAGGCCAATGATGTTAGTTGATGGTGTTGCATTCTAACGACATGGCCAAACCACTTGATCTTCTGTCTTTCAATAAATGTGGCACAAGGTGTTGATCCCACTGTCTGTCTGATAACAGCATTTCTTACTCGGTCACGGATTGTTAAGTTAGCAGCTCTCCTCAGGCATCTCATCTCGCAGGTGTTGATTTTGTGAAAGTGTGATTTGGATAAAGTCTATGTTTGAGATTGGTAGCATATGACTGGTGTGAATATGCTTTTTATTATCTGTCCTTTTGTGGACATGAGCATATTTAGATGTTTCAGTATGGGTGATAGTTTATATGTAAGTGCACTAGGTTTTTGACATGTGATTTCGATTTCTGTGTTTAATCTGCCATCTTCTGTGATCATACTTCCAAGATATTTGAATTATTTAACTTTTTCAGAGTTGTGCTATTTATCTGTATACTTAGGGGACCAGGTGATCTGCTAACTTGCATTACGTCGGTTTTGGCTGTGTCCATACACATAATTTATCTACTGCAGGTTGAACTCAGATTATTAATATGATTTTGTTTTCCGCCCTCATCGCTGTAAAACAGGCACTGATAGTCTGCAAATAGATGTTCATTTATTTCATGTGGATCAATTGTTTCATCTGGAGTAAGGAGTTCTAAATTTTCTGAATCTGTTCTGTCAAGGCTTGCTTCTTTGGATATTCTGCCCATGTAGTCCTCTGTTTCCATCTGGTCTGTACATCATTGCTTGTTGCGGTATGCTGTTGACTGGTAACCTACTTGCATGGCCAAACCATTTGACTTGCTGCTTTCTAATAAAATCTAGTGCTGCTTAAACCCCCAATTTAGTCCTTATTTCTTCATTTCTGATCTTATCTCTTCTTGATACGTTGAGTATTCTTCTCAGGAACCTCATTTCTGTAGTTGTGATTTTTCTTTTCTCTTTTTCTGTCGTTGTCCAGGTTTGGCATTGGTAGCATAGAGTTGGTAGGAAGAATGTGTATTAAAGTGCTGTCTTAGTAGTTACTGATACATGTTTGTTCTTTAGTAATGGTGCCATTTGTCCAATGAGTTGATTTGCCTTATTGCACCTATTTTCGATTTTGTCTTCTGATCTGCCATTTGATGATATTATACATCCTAGGTTCTTGAAACTCTTTACTTGTTTCAAGGGATGTTTGTTTAGGTGAATTGTTGTTGCTTGTTCTTCTTTAGTTAGTCATTACCTCTGTTTTGCTTGTGCTAATGTTCATGTTATGTTCCCTACACATTTCGTTTAGACTATTCATGTGGTTTTTTTTCCTGATCTACAAACACAATATTATGCTGGTCATTATATTCGATAGTTTTTTCACATATTTGTCTGTAAATAGTGCTTCAGTGCAATTTTTACCTTTCCGAAAACCGAATTGTACTTCGCTTAACTGTCGTCCAACTATGGGTCTAGCTCTTTGTTCCAATTGTTTTGGCGTAAATTTTCCCTATATGGTTCAGGAGTGATATACCTCTGTATGTTTCGCACTCTCTCATATTGAATTTCTTTTTCCATATTGGTACTATTATTGTCTTTGGGCTCTATTAAACCAACATATGTTCATCTAACTTTTTATTCAGTTATTTCATTTGTATGCTGTTGTTGTCACCCGCAGTATTTTTATCCAATGCACTTATGATTGTTGCTTAAGAGAAAATAAACTCGAATTAGTGTTGTCTTTTGCTTGATTTGTTAGACTAAGGTTCTGTAGATTAGTTTATTGTTATTTTAATCTGTAGCCTGTATACTTGTTGAATTGACTTCATACCAGAATGCGACATATAGAGCGTTACATCATTAGTAATCGTCTCTATATCGGAAAATAATCAACACCTTTATCATCTCCTCTTTATATCTCCATCTCTCTCTCCTCTCTCCTCTCACCTCTCT
>JACEFZ010021031.1:67500-125000 GCA_014155875.1 Cepaea nemoralis
AGTGACAGAGAGGATACGGTGTCTGCCTCAGTCTCGGAAGCTGCTGGGTTCGATCCCAGCATAGGGCTGGCATTGTTTGCAAGAACCATCGGTATCATGTCACACGCGTCCCTTTGATTTGTTTGATAGTGGAATCAGATATGGATCACCTTAGTCTGGTAAGAATGAGGCAGCGAGGTGTGACGAGGGGATCTGGCCGACGATCGACGCTCAGAGGAAAGGCGCGACGGACATATAATCAGATTGCTACTGGAACTATTAGTGTTGGAACTCTTCGCTGGCTGCTGAGGATGGGGACGGAGCGCTTATGGGAATGTCCCGAATGCTGTGATGTCGGTTCCTAAATCAATCAATCAATCAATCAATCAATCAATCAGATACTTAACCTACTTGTGTCAGGACAAAAAACACGAGGCACCGTGTGCAAGATTTTACGTTTAAAATCACAGGGTTATTTAGCAATCGCAAAGAGTAGACATTTAGGTCTATATCTTGGCAAAATTGTTCAGAATTAAAACCTACCCGCGGGTAGATAGAGCATGTTGCCTTGGATCGAATCAGTCCAGAGGAAACAAATCTGATACAAAAGCACGCTGAAGTCGGACATGATCACCTTAGAAGTGAATAGTTGTTGAGTTGAGTTAAGTTGAGCTAAAAACCGACATCACTGCACTCAGGACATTCCAATATGCGCTCCGTCCCCTCGTTCAACAGCCAGCGAAGAGTCATACTACTAATTGTTCCCACCGCTATCCGATTGAAAGTTCTCCTGGTCTTCCCTCTTAGTTTTGAGGTTCTACCAGAACCCCAGCCATACCCCGCAGTCTCAACCTTTCCACATAGGGGTTCTAATTTTTGTTCCTCCACCTTCTCCACCTGGTCCCAAAGGCGCACGACCACCTACCCCTTGTCCACAGGTAATCTACCACCAAGAAGTGCATTCCCGGCCAGCATATCAGCCTGTTCATTCCCTCCGCACTCCCGCATGACTCCATACGATTCTTACAATCTGTGACCTCTCAAGCGAGGTGATCCATTCCACATGAAACATTACTTTCTCCACCTTACTAAGCATACTCCTTTAGTCCTTGATGAAGACAATGTATTTTGCTATAGTCTCCGCTGACCAACGGAATGCCGCTGTGACCGCTTCCACCTCCATTATCATGCTGGAGGTCGTACCCTCAAGTGCCATGTGCACCCAAGAATCACCCCCATGGCCTTATTTTATATGCGCTCCCACCTTTCACGCTGGCTCTGTTATATTGTCAGGAGCCCCAAACCATACTCAATGATAAGAATTATTAACTGCTGAAAGAGCCTGTACAGCATCTTCTGCTCTACCCCGGTTGCTGCCATCGCCCTCAAAGAATTAAGTCTCCTACTAGCCTTCATCACCAAAGCTTCCACATAATCTTTAAAACACGTACACCTGTCGGAGATACCCTAGTACCTCAATTTACTCTCTCTACTAAGAGGACATCCATTCAAAATAGTTCACGGGATATCTGCCTTCACAATCCGGTTATCCAGGGAGTACCACACAAACGATGCCTTGCCTGGTTTATAACGGCCTCTGTGTCCCTGCACCACTCAGTCACCCTGTTTACTGCCACCTATAAATCTGCAGCCAAACTTTCTATATCTCTGCCCTGTCTGTACACCTGCATATTATCTGCAAATGTCAAGATTCTACCAATACCTGGTGTCTCAATAGCTACGATTTTGCTGGTGTAGACATTAAAGAACACTGGGGACAAGGCAGATCCCTGTGGAAACCCAGGTGTAATCGCACATGAATCAGAAGTCTATGAACCCATGCGCAGTGCAACCTTACGCTCATAAAGGACTGCCGCAACCCATCCAACAAGGCAAGGGCAGACCTCCATGTCCAACAGAGTGTTTATCAACCGATCATACCTGACCCTGTTATACGCATCCTCCAGGTCAAGAGCTACCGCCTCTGTTTCTTGTCTATCCTGGAAGCCTTCACTGACAACAAATTCAAAAGTAACCGCATTGGCCCAGGTATCCTTCCCAGACCGGAAACTCCCGAGCCCTTTAGGAAGCAGATTACGACTTTTCAAATGTCTCTGGAGCCTGTGGGATACTATCTTTTCGACGACTTTGCCAAAGGTGTTTTGCATGGTTATATTTAAGAATTCATTAAGTCTGGAGTGATCCTTACCTGGCTTTGGAAGTAGGATCAGGTATCTGTGCAGCCAATCCTGGGTATTTCCGCCGTATTCATGCTTAGGTTGAAACAAAGATCCGCCTCCTCCAAGTCCTCATCCTTTATGTTACTCATATGGGTGTACCTCACCCCGTCTGAACCTGGCGCTGTGTCTTTAGCCCTCTTCAGTACCCGTCTAATATCCTCCACCTTAACGTCACAGTCCTCCTTCTTGGTGACCGGTGACAGTTCTTCTCTGACCATATCTCTAACAGCTCTATCTTGCTGATTCGTCTAGTTTAAAAATCGTGCAAGAAAAGCCTCCTCTTTGTCCTGGTCAGTTGTCATAGGTTATCATAGGTTGTTATCATCATAAACGGTACCATCTGTACCAGGCATCGCCTGTCTATTCATCTGCCGGTGCAGCTTCCAGACTTCATTTATAAACTGTTCCAGCTACATCATTTTTGCCTCTGCTGCCTGGGGTTTAAAATCCTGCATTTTTATTTTGTTATTCCTTTCCGCCTCCTCCAATTCTTTGGCATGTGGATTTGTTTCTCTCCGCACCCTCTACCAATTCCTTATGACCACCCTCTTTTCCTTCCATAATGTTTCCACCTATCAAGCTATAGAAAATAAAGAAGTGGATAACTCATCGAAAGGGGAACTAAGAAGAGGGAAAAAATAAAACACATTTATAACCTAACTATTGTCATTTTATTGTCATTGTAATGTCATTTTACTGCCCATTGAGACGCTTTGCGATTCCTGATTACATACAAAAGTACCCGGGCGATTGCCTAGTGTAACTACAACACTGGTATGTCTCTCTTTGGATGTCTGCCGAGGGACTTTCCAGAACGGAAAAAGACAAAACCAAGTCTCATTTAACTCTCGTTTGCTTGCATTGGGTTTTCGCCGATTACGTTTTTTCTACAATATGTCATCTTCTGGCTTGATTACTGATCGTCTTCGGTGTCAGTCTGTAGTCATTCAGCGTGTTCTCTCTCTCTCTCTCTCTCTCTCTCTCTCTCTCTCTCTCTCTCTCTCTCTCTCTCTCTCTCTTGCTCTCTCTCTCTCTCTCTCTCTCTCTCTCTCTCTCTCTCTCTCTCTCTCTCTCTCTCTTTCAGTCTCTGTCTCTCGCTTTCTCACTTTTTCTGTCTATTATTATTGTTGTTATATTTATTATTATTATTATTATTATTATTACAATCATTATTACTATTTAATTTTGTTGTTGTTGTTGGTGTTGCCGCCGTCGTCATCATCATCATCATATTATTATTAACATGGTAATGTACTCAAATCCACATCGCGAAGGACATTTTATGTAATTGGTTTGGTCTTCCGAGTCCACTCATCCTAGAGAGGTTTCAAGAAAACGTCGTGGGAAGAGTAGGCAGCCGGCTTGCGACCTGCCATGTAATTTCTTCGTGCGTTGATTTGTAAATACTTGGGATTGACACCAGTCATGTGATAAGAAGTGAAGCATTGGAGAACAACTGGTAAGATCAATGGGAAAAGAGGCAGAGGCAGATCAACAGAAAGTATGCTGGATAGACTGAGACGGTAGCGTGGAGTAATACATTCCAGTGAGTTGAACCAGAACGCCAAATATCAAGACGTGTGGAGAGACATGAACGCCTACTCCAGCTTGCAGGGAACGTGATAATGATGTTGATGGGATTGGCAACAAATGATCAATGAACATCAAGCCACAAGAAAGGGTCTGATCAATTACTTTAGCTGTGGCTACCTTGTCGAAGTGGACAAGTCGTTTTGACTCGCACTCTTGAGGTCAAGGCGTCGTTTTCGGATCATGCCGTTCATACAAAGTATGCGGGACGCAGAAGTGTTTCCGAGGCACCAGGGCCAGGTTTTATACTGGCCAAGACCTACTAACACGTCCTAGCCGTGCGTCCTGGGCAACAGGTCCCTTCGGGGTCCTGGCTAACGTAGTAGGATCGCTGATTCTTTCTTCTTTTTCGAAGTCGGAGAGTATCTGCCTGCATGGCGAGGACCAGTCATCAGTCTGCACACCAATAAGCCAGACATGGGACAACAGACACTCACGCAAACCTCGGGTTCTGTATGACATCACAATGATGTTGGACAACAGGATGTCTTCATCCGACATAAAGGACTTCACGCTGGAGTTCACAGCCAGCTAACACAAGCAAGCAAGCAAGCATGCAAAGAATGCAATTTTTCCCAGATGACCCTATGGTAATCGTTGGAGCTACAGTGTTGTGCCTTGTGCGACCCCATGATCACGCAGCTTGTAGCTCTATGGAGAGAGTCAGAAGAGGTAAATCATAGTGCAATTAAAACAGTCCTCTCGCCTTTGTTAAATACAGACTTGCGGTCCATATGGCGGAAAGGCGGTTGAGCAGTTAAGGCCTCTGGAGTGCTTTGGCTTCTGGCTACGGCTTGCTTACGCATTTTCTCATGTTGGACTGGTTGTAAACGGTTCCGTCGCCTAGCTACTGAGTTGAGTGTTTCGAGTGACACTGTGAGCTGTGGATTTCATGTTGAGTGCTTTTACATCTGTCCACGGTTGTTTATTTTGTTGACTGTATGTTCAGAAAATTTCGACCGCCGGTTACTGAAATAGCTAGTTTTGCATTATGCAGTAATGTGTGTGAAGCTGTTCTATATCTAGTGACTGCATCTTCCATTGACAATGAACTGTAATCTTTGTGGCGGATTGTTGTGTTGGCATTCTGTTAGCGGCCTTATGCATGTACCTGCCTGTCCGTGCTGTTGGTTTGTTGGTACTGCTGTTTGTTCCACTCCTCACATGGGACAGTGAGGGGTATTTTGTGTGATATTTACTGGCACAGGAACGGAGCATTATCAGGGTAACCCTTTGCCGTGAAGTTGGAACCGCGACTGACTGACTAATGACTAGTTTTATATCTCAATCTTCTTATTTATCAGTATTACCTTTTTTCTTGCCTACATATGTTTTGACACGGCGATTTTTCAAGTAATGTATACTTTAATTCTATGTCTTTTATTTTCTGATTAGGCCGTGTTGACCTGTAACAAATCATGATGCCGTTACTACTGTGTCTGGTGACTCTGACCTGTATTCTAACTACCTGCTCCGCCTCAGGTGAGTATCTTTGATTTGTTGAAATCGATCACACCTATAGAACGAACATAGGATGGTGAGATATCACCTATTACGAGGGTAAGTTAATAAGTAAGTCACAAATGGCTGTAGAAAAATAACTAAAGATGATATCAACTTGAAATCAGTTGGGTTTTTTTACATGCATTGTCCCTTTATTTCTCAACATAATTTCCACCAACATTGATGCACTTATCCCATCGTTTTATTATTCCTTCCAAACCGGCTGCATAGACCTGATCTGATCTGGGATCTCGTGTGAGATGGTGAATCATGGCCTCGTGTGAGATGGTGAAGTATGACCTCGTGTGAGATGGTGAGCCATGACCCATATGTGATATGGTGAACCATGACCTCATGTGAGATGGTGAACCATCACCTGATGTGAGATGGTGAACCATGACCTCATGTGAGATGGTGAACCATGACCTCATGTGAGATGGTGAAGTATGACCTCGTGTGAGATGGTGTAACGTGACTTCGTGCGAGATAGTGAACTGTAACCTCGTGTGAGATGATGAACCATGACCTCGTGTGAAATGGTAAACCACGACCTCGTGTGATATGGTGAACCATGAACTCGTGTGAGATGGTGAACTATGACCTGGTGTAATAGGGTATACCATGACCTCGTGTGAGATGGTGAACCATGACCTCGTGTGAGATGGTGAACCATGACCTTGTGTGAGATGGTGAACCATGATCTGGTTGTCGCCATCTGGCTGGGGTTAGATCCCAGAGGGGCAACCACTCAGCCAACATCATTTTCTTCTGCTGGTGTTTGGTTCTGAATGCAGTTTAAGATCCCCTAACTCTGTCAGAAGGGACTAATTACCACCCCAGATCCCAGAGAGAAAACGTGGAACAAATGTCTGTTATGCTGATTTAAGACACTGTCCCTGATACTCAAGAAAACAGCCAAGAAGTGGCTCGTTGAAGATAGAATATATGTATATAGTTTTGGCTGTACTTGGTATCACCAGAAGTGAGAAAGGAGGAGTTAAGACATGCAACGTAATCTGGTTACTTATGACTGCATAGGCAAGATACCTCCCGGACATAGATTCCCACTTCTGGACAATATGTGTGAACCCCCACTAAATAATATAATAATGTGTGTACTTGATTAAGCTACACAAACATTTATAAACATTTAGAATTATGCGGACAAATTGAGTTTTAAAATACAACAACTGTGTTTATTATTTCTATTGATGATCATATGATGATGATGATGATTATAATATGGTATACGTAACTTAAGAGGTCACATAGGTCATGCTTCCCCCAGTGAGACGCAGTTCACTGTCAGATTGAAGGAGTCCAAATTGGTCCCTCACAAGGCTAAGTCACTTCCTGATATGGGTTGTTGACTGTCCATTGCTCCTAAGAGATCTGGAATGAAACGAACGGAGATGGGTAGTATCTACGTCTACACATCTCAAAACACATATGTCTATACATTCATATAAACATACATCCAAGTCATAATATATGATGGTATGATGATATATATGATGGCATGTTACATAAACATATATCAGTTATATTAATAAACTATTTAGAACATATATAGCTCAAAACATACATATTCATATACATTTGTGTAATGGAGTGTTTCCCATATACGTTCACCTCACTTACACTCTCCCTTTCTAATTCATTCATACTGTCTTGTCGGAAGAACTGGTCGCACAGTCCTGTCGAACATTAAATGCCTTCCCTGAATCTGTCTGGGATATTGAATGTCCTAAGTCATGTCTGTCCTCATGCAGACATCATGCAGACAAGGTGAACTGTTGCCATTCCTCAAACCAAGTGGTTTCACCACAATCTTGGTAGGCACTCAAAGTGTTGGTCCAAATAATCAATGTTAATTGGACACTATCAAGAGACTGGTAGCTCTCAGGGATTTCTCCTAAGTAGTCAGTCTCCCCAATGTTTAACATCATACAGGATGAATCTAAATGTATCTCCTGTACATGAATAAGCCACACGCTCATGTAGCTTGGATAATGGATTTCTCCAAATTATCACATACAACAAATCAGACAACCAAGTGGTGAATGAGAAAGAAGAAGATAGTTCTCAGTGAAATCGTAAAGCTAGAACTGGAACATTAAGTACAAAGAAAATCCACGAGTGTAAAGTTTTGGAGAATATGTAAAACAGGAAACTACACAAGCCTTCAGACTAGCAGACAAACTAATGGTATTACCTGGGTTTTATAGTATTGGAAATTACATCATAATACTTCGTACAGAAGTCCAACAGAACGAAATGTTAATATTTCTCCAGTAGGTATCCTTTTGCTATACGTGAGTTTGCGTCTGAGGATATGTTGTCCCTGCTCATAGTTTTATTCTCTCCGTTCCTGGCTAGTTTCCACGCTGGCTAATTAATATGCCCCATATTAATTAACTCCACCTATTTTCCACATGGACTGTAGTTATTTCTGCCAATCAAATTGACCGATGCCCCACCATGGCCTGAAACAATAAAACATGCTTCGCTAGCGATGCAATAGACGTTGCGTCATAACTACATACCAATCGGTTGTTAACACAAGCCTTCCCGGTTGCTGGCAGGAATGTGTCAGCCATGTGTTCCTACTTTGCCCCGTAGTATTGCGGAGAGGTGTTAAGCATCTGGTCCTAATTGCTCCTTTGTGGTGGCCACTACAGACGTTGTCCCGGCTCCCCAAAGTCTGGACTTTTACCGCATGTGTTATTTCAGACGGGTCTGGCTGACCCTCTTATCTCCCATTCTGCTGTGGGTGGTTCACCCGTTAGGTCCTGTTGAACTAAGGTGTTAGGTGTCTGCCCCTATTCCAACCACAGGATTCTAAACTAACACGTCAATCTCAACTGACTGGCTCCGCGATGTATCATCTGAAAACAGTGAGTTTTCAACCTTTGATAGCGCCCGCCGACTGGTGCCGTGGTGTCTGGGTTTTACGTTTGATCTGGACATCAAAGCTTTCTCAGACCTAGCATTACAGAAATGATGGGGCGTGCGTGGTCAAAATGGAATTTTCTCTTGTTTTCAATCTCTGTTAGTTTTTCCTTATTCCTTGGTTGGGGACTAGATTATTTTCTGGTGGACAATTATTCTTTTACTTAGAGAATGATAGAATAATTCTTGAGGGCTCTTTAATTCCTTTCAAACTTGTGTAATTCCGATGCTGCTGGGGCTGTCCCGTCACATAGCTCCGGAATTTAAGCAGGTTCAGCAATGAAGCCTATAACAGAGCCTCGGCAGCATTCAAGAATGTATCTAAGTTATCTCCCTTCTAGAACTGCCTCCAAGTCTGGGTTTCCAATATTCCTTGTGGCAGTGGGTTCTATGAGTCAAAAGAAATATCCCATGTCCATCATCCCAGGATAAATCTTGCAAATCTTTGCTCCTGGTTTTATGTTGGATTTCCGTGCTATTGCTCGGTAATGTCTTGTCCTCTGGAGGTTTTACTTTTTCCCAGCCTGGAAATTGCAAAATGTATAACAAGATTCTCCTGCGCCGCAG
Source organism: Cepaea nemoralis (assembly GCA_014155875.1). Taxonomy (NCBI): domain Eukaryota; kingdom Metazoa; phylum Mollusca; class Gastropoda; order Stylommatophora; family Helicidae; genus Cepaea; species Cepaea nemoralis. Next base: position 76,332 of record JACEFZ010021031.1, read on the forward strand.
AGAGACTGTTATTGTCCACTCAATTTCTGGCCCTTGTCCTATAAGCAGAGGAAGTGCCATCAGTGTTTTCTTAAAAGAATTGGTTGCAGTAATGTTGCTCCATTTTCTTTTCCTCCGTCGGCCAAAGATCATAAAATCCTTTAATCTCCTCCTTTTGGCAGGAAATTTGCTAAACATCATGTTATGATGTGCATTCAACTCGTACTTGCCTCTTTCTTGGTAGGGCGTCCGTTTACTCCCTCCTGATTTAGGAGTTTTCTTCCCTCGATAATTCTTTATCCAGGTGACTTCCTCTTCAACAGAGTTCCATTTTGAATCTGTGTTTGAAAGTATAAGGCTAGTAGAAGTTGTCCAGCTTTGAGAAATCATGTTGTTCCCCAAGAACTGTGAATTTGTATCACTCCTTTTAGAAGTATACATAAACAGCTGTTCTACACATCCAACCTTGGTTGAAGTGAAAGGTAAACAAGGTCCTGAGTGTTGAGTATACCAACCGCTCCTGGCTTGTTCCGCTTCAGAGTCCATCAACTGTGATCCCCTGTTAGCTTCAGCTGTGGTGATTATAGGTATTACCTTCATCTTGTCCAAAGAAGTATTTTGTTCTTTGTTGGTAGCAACATGTGTATTGTCCCTGAATCATAGTCCGTAGTATAACCTACATGAATGCTTTGTATATCTTGAATTTCCTTTTGGAAAGACTCCGAGATACTGACATCGTAAGAATTCTCCTCCGTGTCTTGATTGTCCTCTATGGCCGGGCTCTCTTGTGCCAAGTCCAATTGAGTTATTCTCTCCCTGTTCTGGTTGTCTTGTGCCAAATCCAATAGAAGTGAATGTTGTAGGGTGTCATTTTCAATGCCATCTCCCACCTGTGATAAGTAATTCAAACAGATAATTATTTCATCTTGTGTGGCCACACCGTGAGAAACAATGGAATCCTGTTTTACATCCATTCCAGTCTCAGCTGAATTCATTTCCACTTCTAGTTTCTCTGAACTGAAGGGAATAAAAGAGTCGGGTAAGGTCTCGCCTTCGATCTCTTTAATATTTTTCCTCAGGTCCTCCTCCTCCTGGATTTTTCTCCTTTGGGAAGTCTTAGGAAGCTCCTGAGATTGCTGGGTTGCCAAGCCAGCTAATCCGCTTTCATTGCGGTGTAAACATTTATCACGTTTGTGACTGTTTACCGTACGCTTGGTACATTTATTCCTATTCCGTTTATTTTTCGGAATTGAGGTGGGAAGCATCTGCCTTTCTGTGCGCAAGTTTTTGTTTTTCTGAGCCATGGGGATTTGCAAAGGAATGCATGCCTCTTCTTTGTGACGGTCAGCTTCCCCGCTTTCTATCAGAGTTTCGGCTTGAGTGATTGGCTTTTCCTCGGCCGAGCTGGTAGATTCCTCCATGTTCAGTATTTCAATTTGCTTCTTCTTAATCTCATCTTCTTCAGCTTTGTGACGCATATCTGCTTCTAATTCTGCAAGTCTTTTCATCATCTGTTCATCTTCTTTGTCCCACCAATCCATTTCATCTCTAATAAATAGTTCTAGCTTCTCTCCTACTAAGCCTAGCCTTATGCCCCATCCTCTAGCGGACTCTAAGAAATCTGTGCGTGCATCCATGATCTCTTCTCAGCTTAAACTCAGGTAAGTGATTATATTATTACCCTACAGAGAGCTAGTCAGATTTATACTAGAGCAGGATAGTGACAAGAAGAACTGACACTGCTATGAGAATGATAGTAGTGAATTTGAGTGAGAAAGTTTATGCAAAGCAGTCTGTCATACACTGAAGTAATTATGCATTATCAAATTATTCATGATTAAATCAAATGATAAAGCATGTAATCAAAAATCATCAAGTAAATCATCAATAAACTAATTAATATCACTAATTAATGTGATTATTAATTATACAGTGGTAAATGATCTAAATTAACTCATATGATATTATCCGCTATTAACTTTTTAACAAGTTATTTAAATTCTACAGACTTCCCTAGAAACAAATTCCTAAGTTAATACTTAGCAAATGTAATGGGTGAAGAATGAAAGAATGGTTTATGATAATCAGTATTCTAGAATTTATTCTCTGATTCTATCATGGACAAGAAGTCCTAATATCAAAATCTTGCTTATGATCGAGCAAGCTATTACATTAGAAATAAATTATAACTAACTAATGCTGCTAAGATTGTGAGTGAGAATGACCTAGGTTCTATCAATGGGCAAGACCAGAATAATACCAGACTAACAGATTTGAAATAGGTTCGTTCCTTGGAAGCGAACCAGAGTGTTCTAGGGTTTACTCCCGGATTCTATAGCGGACGAGCAGACCAATATGTCGCCAACTGGCTGGGGTTAGATCCCAGAGGGGCAACCACTCAGCCAACATCATTTTCTTCTGCTGGTGTTTGGTTCTGGATGCAGTTTAAGATCCCCTAACTCTGTCAGAAGGGACTAATTACCACCCCAGATCCCAGAGAGAAAACGTGGAACAAATGTCTGTTATGCTGATTTAAGACACTGTCCCTGATACTCAAGAAAACAGCCAAGAAGTGGCTCGTTGAAGATAGAATATATCTATATAGTTTTGGCTGTACTTGGTATCACCAGAAGTGAGAAAGGAGGAGTTAAGACATGCAACGTAATCTGGTTACTTATGACTGCATAGGCAAGATACCTCCCGGACATAGATTCCCACTTCTGGACAATATGTGTGAACCCCCACTAAATGATATAATAATGTGTGTACTTGATTACGCTACACAAACATTTATAAACATTTAGAATTATACGGACAAATTGAGTTTTAAAATACAACAACTGTGTTTATTATTTCTATTGATGATCATATGATGATGATGATGATTATAATATGGTATACGTAACTTAAGAGGTCACATAGGTCATGCTTCCCCCAGTGAGACGCAGTTCACTGTCAGATTGAAGGAGTCCAAATTGGTCCCTCACAAGGCTAAGTCACTTCCTGATATGGGTTGTTGACTGTCCATTGCTCCTAAGAGATCTGGAATGAAACGAACGGAGATGGGTAGTATCTACGTCTACACATCTCAAAACACATATGTCTATACATTCATATAAACATACATTCAAGTCATAATATATGATGGTATGGCAAGGCGATGGATGCAGTGTAGGCAACGATGGTTTGGGAGAGAGAAATGAAAGAGGATACAGACTTGTAGAATGGGCAAAAGAACAAGAAATGGTTGTAGGAAACACCTGGTTTAAACAGCATCCTAGAAGATTATGGACATGGAGGAGTCCAGACAGCAGGATTAAAAACCAGATAGATTACATCCTGATTAGCAAAAGGTTTCGAAATGCGTTAACAGTCGTAAAAACAGTTCCAAATGCAGACTGTTACAGTGATCACAGATTAATTACAGGCACATTGAGGGTAAAGTTAAAGAAAGTCAAGTATACAGCAGGAAACCCTAAATATGACTTGTGCAAATTGAAAACTGACAAAGAAATACAAGATAATTTTAACATAGAAGTAAAGACTAAATTTGATATATTGTCTGATCTAGAGATCCTGTTTCAAGATGTAGATGATCAATGGGAAACGATGAAGAATTCAATCAGTTGCGCAGCAGAAAAAAACTATTCCAAAAGTAAAGAAAGTGGGCCGTAAGACATGGATGACTGAAGAAATTTTACAACTAATGGAAACAAGAAGACAGAACAAAAATAATCCTGCCAAATATGAAGAAATTCACAGAAAAGTGAGAACCTTATGTAAGGAGGCAAAAGAAACATGGCTTGAGAAAAATTGCAGAGAAATTGAAAAACAACACAACAGTAACAATGCGAAACTAATGCACAAAAGAATTCAGGAGCTTACTAATCAAAGAACACGTCCATCAGCAGGCTGCCTTAAGACAAAAGATGGAAGAGTCATAATAGAAAAAGATCAGATCTTACATGAATGGTCAGATTATGTGAAAAACCTTTATGACGATAACAGAGACGAACAGTATGATGTCCAAAATAATAATGAAGGACCAGCAATTTTAAAGATGGAGGTTCAGAATGCGCTTAACCATATGAAATCTGGCAAGACCCCCGGTTCAGACAGCGTCACAACAGAAATGATTAATGCTTTAGAAGAATATGGAATAGATAAAGTTACCAGTCTGCTTAATACAATATATGATACTGGAAATATACCTCAGGAGTTATGTAATTCTGTATTTATTGCAATCCCAAAGAAATCAGGAGCCTTGGAATGTGATCAACATCGAACAATTAGTATAATGAGTCACATCACGAAGATTTTGTTAAGAATTATCATGCAAAGAGTTAGGAGGAAAATACAACCTGAAATAGGAGAAGAACAATGTGGGTTTGTGGAAGGCAAGGGTACAGTAAATGCTGTGTATATACTGAGAAACATAATCGAACGTTCTATAGAAGTAAACAAAGATCTACACCTTTGCTTTATTGACTACACAAAGGCTTTTGATAAAGTGAGACATGTCAACATGATAAGGATGCTTGAAGATCTACAAATTGATGGAAAAGATCTTAGACTTGTAAAAAACATATATTGGAAACAACAAGCTGCCATAAGAGTTGATAATGAAGTAAGCCAATATCAGCCTATTAAAATGGGTGTGAGACAGCGATGTGTAATGTCTCCAGATCTGTTTTCCCTGTACAGTGAAAGTATTTTCAGAAATATTGAAGATATGGAAGGAATCAACATTGGGGGACGATGCATCAATAACATTAGATATGCAGATGATACAGTCTTGATTGGAGACAATGAACAGGATCTTTAAAATTTAGTAGATGCGATTGTTACACACAGTGAACAACTAGGGTTAGAATTAAATTGTAAAAAGACACAGATTATGGTCGTCACTAGGAAGGACGAAATACCACAATGTAATATACAAGTAAATGGGAATATTCTTCAACAAGTGAGCAGGTACAATTATCTCGGAACAGTAATAACATCTGATGGGAGATGCCTTGAAGAGATTAGAACAAGAATCGCCATGGCAAAAGTAGCCTTTAGCAAGATGAAAAACATATTGACCAATAAAAAGATGTCAATTGAAACGAGAAAAAGAGTGTTGAGATGCTACATTGAACCTGTACTTTTATATGGATGTGAAGCGTGGACAATGAGCAGTCAGGCTGAAAAACATCTGATGGCTGTAGAGATGTGGTTTCTGAGGAAAATGCAAAGAATACCATGGACAGCCAGACAGACCAATGAACAAGTCCTTCAAGAAACAAATGAAGATCGTAAATTGATTAGAGAAATTAGACGTAGACAGTCAAAATGTTTTGGGCATGTTATGAGAAGAAATGGATTGGAGAACTTGGTGACAACTGGTAAGATCGAGGGGAACAGACCAAGGGGAAGACCTAGAAGCAAGTACCTGGATGGCTTGGCCTTGTGGCATGGTCGAGACAGAAACACGGAGCTGATCCACGACTCTGGTGATCGAGTGAGATGGCAGAACATGACCGCCCACGCTTACCGGCATGGCACATGATGGATGGATGGATGATGATATATATGATGGCATGTTACATAAACATATATCAGTTCTATATATATATATATATATATATATATATATATATATATATATATATATATATATATATATATATATATATATATATATATATATATATATTAATAAAACTATTTAGAACATATATAGCTCTAAACATACATATTCATATACATTTGTGTAATGGAGTGTTTCCCATATACGTTCACCTCACTTACACTCTCCCTTTCTGATTCATTCATACTGTCTTGTCGGAAGGACTGGTCGCACAGTCCTGTCGAACATTAAATGCCTTCCCTGAATCTGTCTGGGATATTGAATGTCCTAAGTCATGTCTGTCCTCATGCAGACATCATGCAGACAAGGTGAACTGGTGCCATTCCTCAAACCAAGTGGTTTCACCACAATCTTGGTAGGCACTCAAAGTGTTGGTCCAAATAATCAATGTTAATTGGACACTATCAAGAGACTGGTAGCTCTCAGGGATTTCTCCTAAGTAGTCAGTCTCCCCAATGTTTAACATCATACAGGATGAATCTAAATGTATCTCCTGTACATGAATAAGCCACACGCTCATGTAGCTTGGATAATGGATTTCTCCAAATTATCACATACAACAAATCAGACAACCAAGTGGTGAATGAAAGAAGAAGATAGTTCTCAGTGAAATCGTAAAGCTAGAACTGGAACATTAAGTACAAAGAAAATCCACGAGTGTAAAGTTTTGGAGAATATGTAAAACAGGAAACTACACAGGCCTTCAGACTAGCAGACAAACTAATGGTATTACCTGGGTTTTATAGTTTTGGAAATTCCATCATAATACTTCGTACAGAAGTCCAACAGAACGAAATGTTAATATTTCTCCAGTAGGTATCCTTTTGCTATACGTGAGTTTGCGTCTGAGGATTGTTGTCCCTGCTCATAGTTTTATTCTCTCCGTTCCTGGCTAGTTTCCACGCTGGCTAATTAATATGCCCCATATTAATTAACTCCACCTATTTTCCACATGGACTGTAGTTATTTCTGCCAATCAAATTGACCGATGCCCCACCATGGCCTGAAACAATAAAACATGCTTCGCTAGCGATGCAATAGACGTTGCGTCATAACTACATACCATCGGTTGTTAACACAAGCCTTCCCAGTTGCTGGCAGGAATGTGTCAGCCATGTGTTCCTACTTTGCCCCGTAGTATTGCGGAGAGGTGTTAAGCATCTGGTCCTAATTGCTCCTTTGTGGTGGCCACTACAGACGTTGTCCCGGCTCCCCAAAGTCTGGACTTTTACCGCATGTGTTATTTCAGACGGGTCTAGCTGACCCTCTTATCTCCCATTCTGCTGTGGCTGGTTCACCCGTTAGGTCCTGTTGAACTAAGGTGTTAGGTGTCTGCCCCTATTCCAACCACAGGATTCTAAACTAACACGTCAATCTCAACTGACTGGCTCCGCGATGTATCATCTGAAAACAGTGAGTTTTCAACCTTTGATAGCGCCCGCCGACTGGTGCCGTGGTGTCTGGGATTTACGTTTGATCTGGACATCAAAAGATGGTGAACCATGACCTGGTGTGAGATGGTGAACCATGATGACCTGGTATGAGATGATGAACCATGACCTGGTGTGAGATGGTGAACCATGACCTGGTGTGAGATGGTGAACCATGACCTGGTGTGAGATGGTGAACCATGACCTGGTGTGAGATGGTGAACCTATGACCTCGTGTCTGAGCTACTTGTAATTTGTTGCGTCCCCATGTCCAGGTGAGAGAAGTCAACATGTTAGTCCAACTGACCGCTGACCGGTGTTGGGGTTGAACCCGCTATCCTCGGCTCTACCTCCATTCGGCCATGCAGACCTCCAGATCAGTGATTGAAAACCGATCAGCAAAGACCCAATAACCGCTGCCCTGGCTGATTTTGAAGTTATAAAACTTTCCCCACAAAGACAACTGCTTGTTTTTGTTTGTTTGTTGTTGTTTTTTTTTCATCTTCGTATTCTTTTTTTTTTTTAAAGTTGCATATCCCTTACAGGACGTTGCAGTCAACACCAGCATTTTTCGGCTGTTGTTGATGTTCTTGGCAAGATTACGCTCAGTAGTTTGCCATAGCTTTCTGAGCGACTGGCTCACATATCCCGTAAGTAACCAACGCGACGCGCAGCAGTTGTCCTCACGCGGATGGATGTGCGGGATTACGGAGAAAGTCGTTAACACCTTCACCAGGGAAATTGGCTATCTTCGTAGACACACATTTCAAACTACATGAACATAAAAATTGCCAAGACATCAACAACAGCACTAAAATGTTGGTTTTGACAGCGATGTCCTGTAAATAGGACATGCAAATAAATATATGTATATATATATACACACACACGCATGCACACACATATTTAGCTGGACTCCTAGCATAGCTGATAGCCAACTTCGCTGATATTGAATTTGTGTGGTGAACACGATCGGGCGCGTCTTAGACACCAGGGCTCGTCCCTTGTCATCGTGAGGAGAAGACTGGCAGCCTCCTCCTTCTTAATCTAGGCCTGCAAAATGTGATGGTGCTATTACATCACAAACCCTTAGCAAGAAAGTGGTATGGGGAATATTCAAGATATGTTTAGCTGGCGTATTGTTGTAGTGGTTAAACATCTCTTACTGATAATGGCATGGGTGTGATAAGGCGAGGGTTCAGTGTCAGCTCTCGATGTTCTCTACGGGAGAGAAATACTAACAACTTGGTGTTTAGTGCAGTCTATCTATCTATCTATCTATCTATCTATCTATCTGTCTGTCTGTCTGTCTGTCTGTCTGTCTGTCTGTCTGTCTGTCTGTCTGTCTGTCTGTCTGTCTGTCTGTCTGTCTGTCTGTCTGTCTGTCTGTCTGTCTGTCTGTCTATCTGTCTGTCTGTCTGTCTGTCTATCAACCCATCTATCCAGCCGTCCGTCCATCTGTTCTTCTGTCTGTCTATGTGTCTTTCTGTCTGAATATATGTCTGAATATATGTCTCTCTGTCTGTTTATCTATATGTGTTTGAATTTGGGAAGATATCTACTCAACCGTTAGGTCTGTATTTCGATCTGTGATGTCTCCATTGACGCCTTCAACAATAAATCCATATATATATTCATCCATCCATACATCCATCTACCAATTCTATATATTCATCCTTCTATTCATACTTTTATCCATCCGTCCATTCAAAAATCCATACTGTAATATCACAAATCTCTACATCTGTCATCCTCCCTGAGTCGCAGAATATTCTTACGTCTCCCCCTCCCACCACCATCCCCCTCACCCCCCACTCTCTTTACCTCTTTCCATCATCCTATTGACAACATATGTCTGCCCAGTTGTCCCGCTGTTTATCGGAGTTTATTCGTCTGACGGTATGTCCTCTCTGTTATACAGTTGTTGGCGCGGCAGATTATCCACTTCCTGAGTTATCCTTGTGTTTATTTGTCTGGCTCTCCATCATTTCTATTCCCTGTCTCACTCCTTTGTGTACTATTATCATTCAGTGTAATAGTTTGCCTGTTTACTCTCGGATTTTCCCAAAATCTGATTGCACTCTTATCCTGTTTGTTGCATTGTCTGTATGTTTGTATTTTTGTTTGTGCGCGCTTTCGGTGTTACATACTGCAGGAATGTGTGACAGGTAAAATTATCACTAGAATATAACATAGAAGAGTTGAGTTGAATCTAGAACCTACGTTATAGAACTCGGGACATTACCATACGTGCTCTGTCCTCATCATCAACAGCCAACGAAGAGTCCCAGTACTAATGGTACGTGTATCTGTATCATTATGAGTCCCCGTCTGGCCTTTCCTCTGAGTCTTGTGTGTCGGCCAGATCCTCCCTGCATAATAGTTTTCTCCAGGTCGTGATTGTCTACCTATTCTTCTGCACTATACACATAATCACAAAGGCCACCGACCATGTTTGCCTTATCATGCACCAATACCCCACCGAGCGGTGCTCACCCAGATAATATGTTCGCCTGGTCGTTTCCTCACCATACCAGAATGTCCAGGGGGGAATCCAACAGACTCTCTCTATTCTTTATTTTTGAATGGAAGCCTGCCACTCTGCCCGAAGCATGCCGGTCTTCCCCTTTCTCAACATACTTTGTCATTCCGTTACAATCAGAACATGCGTGTTTGCCTTCCAGCCAGCGAAATCCCGCTGTGACTGCCTCCAACTTCATTAACGGACTAGATGTTGTGGTATCATAGGTCAGGCTCTCCTGCACCAAATGCCGTCTTTATAAGATATAAGAGGTCAGCCAGTATTGCTAATAATATGAATTTTGTAATAAATAAGTACAGCCAGTGCAATACGTGTGCCTTGTGGGGTGCAAGCCTACCTTACTTCCTGTCTGAACACAGTCTGTTGAGTTAGGTTAGTTTAGTTAGTTTAGTTTAGTTTAGTTTAGTTTAGTTATTTTAGTTTAGTTTTGTTTAGTTTAGTCGACGGATCAACATCACGGCACACGGGTGTAACCCATAAGTCCTCCGTTCTACTCCTAACTTAAACCTGAGTCCAGAGAATCTCAGCTTAGTGCACGAACTTCGTAGCACCGGCGAGGATCCTGAAATACTTTGGGTAGATTTTTAACTCGAAATTTTGCCTGGGCAACGCCGCCAGGCTACTCTTTTTCGATTTCCAACCGCCAAGGGATTTTTTACGTGCGCACAATACACACGGGCGTCCGATCTTACTACCCAGAGACCAGGGACATTTTTGTTACTAGAAGTCCACGTGAAAAATGCCTGGCCCTCATCGGGACCTCCAGCACTCGAGGCGGGCACCATACCTCGAGACTACTCATCCCCCTCTTGAGTGGAAGTGTGTATTAGGAGACGGGACATTATTTATCTGAAGAAAAGTCCCTGGAGGAGCCTGCTAGGGCTCTGTGATGTGCCTGGACCGTCACATTTGGTAGGCCTAAGTGCATGGTGGAGTAGGTGGTCAGTCTTTCCTTCACTTAATGGACGACGAGAGCAAGCCTCGAACTCTCGTCCTACCGCACTCATCACATTATCAACCTATGTCCCCGAGGATTATATTAACGATCCCGCTGCCTACCTGAGGATAGACAATAAACTTAATAAACTTAATATGTGGCATGCGATTACCTGTAGTTAGTAGAATTCATGGCGTATGGATATATGGGGTGCCCTATCTTAATCCCTGCCCTGCATTGTCAGTGTTCCGTGGTCGAATGGATAAGAGCCCCCGTTCTTAAATATCGGGGTAGTGGGTTCAAACTGGTAATAGGGAAAGCTAATCTACAAACAAAAATCAGTCATGTGCACTAGAAGTACTTTAAAATATTTATTATTTTAGATACTTTGGGTAGATTTTTAACTTGAAATTTGGGGAAACCATAAGTGTATTCTCAATGCGACTTAGCTTTACTCAAAACGTCCAGATTGCTAGTTTTGGTTGTCCAATTAATGATCAGTATTCTTCTGTAAAACCACATCTTCTGTTGGCTTCTGTTTTACAGTCCCAAGCTTTGAACTCAAGCTTAGTTCATACACTTGCTGCTACGTCGTGTGCACTGGACTGATTTTTGCTTGTGGATTAGCTTTCCCTATAACCAGTTTGAATCCACTAACTCGATGTGTAAGAACGGGCGCTGTAATCCATCCACCCACGCCCAGCCGTGTGTTGTCAAGGGAACTGCGCATGCTCACTGCAAGCTGACTTGCTGGCCAGTCCGCCGCTGATAATATCAATCATCATCATCGTCATCAAGGGCCATGCCGGCTGGCGTGGACGATCATACCTCTCCACAAATTGCGATCCCCGACGGCATGGATCAGTTCATGTGTTGACTTCATTTCATGCCATGACATAAGACTCTCAATGGTTTTCTCTCGCCTTCCTCTATCTCTCTTTCTCTAAACTGTTCCCGTTCTCACAGCAGGTTTCGATCATATCAATACTGTTTAATAACTTAATAAACTGCATGCGATATACGTGCATTATGGCTGGCAGGAAACATCCTTCCCAGGCCGTTTTGTAAAAACATCCATTTTCTTTTTAAAAAAACAAGTGTGCATGATAAGATGCCCCATCTGCCTGGGGTTTAAAAAACAACAACAATACAATAATAAATAAATAAATAATTCAACAATGCAATTTGCTAATACATATATGTTTCCGTGTGTTAACGAGGTTCGGAAAGGAAGCAAAGAGTAGTGACACTGTAACCTGCATCTGGTAAGAGGGAAGTACGGCTACCTTATCCCTGAACAATTGGTTACAAAATTTAGATAATTATGAACTATGAGATAAAAGGCAGAAAGAGAATATGAAACGCATCCATCCATCCATCATGTGCTATGCCGGAAAGCGTGGGCAGTCATGACTCGCCATTTCACTTGATCACCAGAGTTGTGGATCAGCTCAGTTTTCCTTCTCGACCATGCTACGTGGCCAAGCCATCCAGGTATTTACTTCTCGGTTTTCCCCTTGGTCTGTTCCCTTCGATCTTACCAGTTGTCACCAAGTTCTTCAAGTCACTTCTTCTTATAACATGTCCGAAACGTTTTGACTGTCTACGTCAATGATACACATATTGAGAAGAAAATACATATATTGAGAAGAGAATACACATATTGAGAAGAGAATACACATATTGAGAAAACAAATACATATTTTGAGAAAAGAATACACATATTGAGAAGAGAATATACATATTTAGAAGACACTACACATATTGGGAATAGAATACACATATTGAGAAAAGAATACACATATTGAGAAGGGAATACACATATTAAGAAGAGAATACACATTTTGAGAAGAGAATACATATATTGAGAAGAGAATACACATATTGAGAAGAGAATACACATTTTGAGAAGAGAATACACATATTGAGAAGAGAATACACATATTGAGAAAAGAATACACATATTGAGAAAATAATACACATATTGAGAAGATAATACACATATTGAGAAGAGAATACACATATTGAGAAGAGAATACACATACAGAGGAAAGAATACACATACTTAGAAGAGAATACACATGTTGTGTGTTCCTTGAATGTATATCCTTTGCACAACTATTATATTTCAACTGTTAAGTCCCATGCATTGAGGTTTCTTTTGTCTGGGCCCTCAACAGAGCTTATATCTATCGGAGAGTGGTTGTTATTTGGAATGTTCTTCTCAAACCGGTCTGTGTTGCGCAGATCTCTTACCCGTCCCCAAGGAAAGAAAACAGCGAGGTAGAAAAGGTCGGTAATGAAACATCGCATTTATGGAGAGGGATAGGTATTTCATTGAGGATTAGGTTGATAATGTTTCTTCCTCATGAAAATTGAAAATATCTGGGATATAAGAAAATGGTCAACATGCTTGAAATAGAAGGAAGGTTGAACATGAATCGTCATGGCGAAGATAGCTTTTTACAATATGAAAACATATTGACCAAGAAAACGATGTCATTTGCTACGATAAAAAAAGTGTTGAGGTGCTACAAAGAACCTGTACTGTTGTTTGAATGTAAAGCTAAGAAACAGCTGATGGCTGTGGAAATGTGGTTTCCGGGGTAAATGCAAAGAATACCTACGGACAGACAGAAACACCAATGACCAAATCCTTTAAATAAAAGTGAAAATCGTAAAATTATTAGAGATTGATTGCTTGATTGATTGATTTAGAACCGACATCACAGCATTCGGGACATTCCCATAAGCGCTCCGTCCCAATCCTCAGCAGCCAGCGAAGAGTTCCAACACTAATAGTTCCAGTAGCAATCTGATTATATGCCCGTCTCGCCTTTCCTCTGAGCGTCGATCGTGGGCCAAGATCCCCTCGTCACACCTCGCTGCCTCATTAAAATTATTAGAGAAATTAGACTTAGTCAACATTTTTGGTCACGTTATGAGAAGAAATAAATTGCAGAACTTGGTTATCGCTGGCAAGATTGAGAGAAAATGAACCAGGAAAAGGCAGAGAAATAAATACCTGGATAGCTTAGCCACGTGGTATGGTGGAGCCAAGAACACGGAGCTGATCCATGACTCTGGAGATCAAGTGAGGTGGCGAGACATGACCGCCTACGCTTATCAACATGGCAGAGGAAGATGATGAACTTATACTTAGATAAAGCCAAAGTTGGAAGTGTGTGGGCTAGAACGAAAGTCCAACATGTCAGCGGTCAAATTACGCATGAACATATCTTCAAGAGAATGACAGTTTTGCATATATGCGGGTGAAATGTTAACAACTCTGCCGCATAAATCACACACACTCGTCCTCTTTATGCCATGTTATTAATGTTTACTGTTTTCGTTTCTAATCCACTTTGATGTTCATTGTCCATCAATATGTTTTTCTTCAATTAATTTCTGTCAGGCATGTCTTTCACGAATGCATCTTCTGTAACATGAGAGACGGGGTATTACGAGGTGATAGATGAATGACAGAATATAAATGGAAGGACTATACATGTTAGGATTAATATAAGGACGCGAGATATAAAACCAGACACATCGGGTATATACAAAGGCTGTCAGTTTGATGGGAAAATCTAGGTACGTCAGTGTAATAGGAAAATAAATATGATGTCAGTGTAATGGGAAAATCCATATGATGTCAGTGTAATGGGAAAATCCATATGATGTCAGTGTAATGGGGAAATCCAAATGATGTCAGTGTAATTGGAAAATCCAAATGATGACAGTGTAATGGGAAATTCCAGGTGATGTTAGTGTATTAGGAAAATCCAGATAATGTCTGTGCAATGGGAATATCTAGATTACGCCAATGTAATGGAAAGACACAGATGGCGCCAGTGCAATGGGAAAATCCAGATTATGTCAGTGCAGTTTGAACATCTAGATAATCTCAGTTCAAATGAAAAATCCATACAATGTGAGTTTAAAGGGAAAATGCAGATACTGTCACTGGAATTGTATAATCCAGATTACGGCCAGTGTAATGGAAAAACACAGATGGGAAAATCCAGATAATGTCAGTGCAATTAGAGAATCCAGTTGACGCCAATGTAATGGGAATATCCAGTTAAGATCAGTTCAATGGGGAAATACAAATAATGTCAGTACAATGAGAACATCCAGATAATATCAGCGCAATGTGGAAATCCATATAATGTCAATTTAATCGGAAAACCCATACAGTGTATTGTCTATTCTATCCAATGGTTAAATAAAAATATTAGAAATGTCCACTGGCAAGAACCTGCTTTGGGTGCGTTAAATATTAGGACAATCATAGTGTGAAGGTTTGAGTGAGCGGAGGAATAGGTGGTTAGTCCTTCCCTCCCGTAACGAACGATGAGAAGCCTTCCATGTCCAACATCCTTCATACCATTGTTTAAACAAGCTATGGTGTTGTCTATCAAGGATGTTGATGACCATTCATTTCATCCCGTGAGGTTGAAAATTTGGTGCCGTGATTTCTAAGATGGCTGGTAAGGCCTATTTTGGGTCGAATTGTTCTTTGACAATGTGGGCAGAGAATGCTTGAAATTCCAGGAGGAGGATCTCCTACATGGTTTGTTTTTTTTTTTTTGTGTCCAGTTTTTATTTTTCGCAGTCCTATTTGCTTCAAACATGACAACACCCTAGCGTAATGATGTACGCCACGAATTTCGGTCTTTGCCAGCAGTCTCCCACACGAAGAATGACTTGCGCCATGAATTATATTAGAGTATTAGAGTGCGGAAGAGTTGCGCAATTCGTCGACCACACTCTCTCGAGTCTATCTGAATCCAGTGGCAAGACAAGTCATGACGACTGAAGACGAATACAGGCGCAGTGGATGACTAGTGCGCTCTACGTGACTTGCTGTGCTCATTACGTTCCACAACGCTTTGCATGTAAACGAATCCTATCTTCACATGATGTGTAGGAATACCCTAGTTCACCGATTGGCTTTACATTGGTCAAACATGTCCTGTTTTAGGTACGTGTTGTGTTAGAACTATCACACTGTGTAGGCCTGAGAACACCTAGGAATAGGTGACATGTTCAGAAAAATGGTGGCCGGCTGGTTGCTGAACTAACTGAGTTTGCCTTATGCAGTAATGTGTGGCTGCTGGTTTTCTAGTGACTGCCGCTTCCGTCGACGATGAGCTGTATTTTTCGTGACGGACTTTTGTGTTGGCATTCTGGCAGCGTCCTTATGCATAGTATAGCTGTGTGGGCTGTTGGTTTGTCGAGACACCTGTGTGTTCCACTTTTCACATGGGGCAGTGACGAGCATTTTGTGTGATATTCACTGGCATAGGAACGGAGACGACCCTCTGTCGTGATGTTGGAACCTCGACTAAAGAACTAACTACGTAACCAACTAACTAAGTAACTAACCAACTACGAGGATAAGTTAATAAGTCACAAATGGCTGTAGAAAAATAACTAAATATGATAACAACTTGAAACCAGTTTATTTGTATACATACATTGTCCCTGTATTTCTCAACATATTATCCACCAATATTGAAGCACTTATCCCACAGTTTATCAGTTATCCCAAACCGGTTCATATAACTGCGTGCTCTCTTTTCTAAACCACGTTTTCACTTCACATTCAAATTCGGCGTCATTCGCGAAATGTCTCCCGCCAAGGTGGTTTTCAGTGGACTTAGCCCCTAGAAATTTCCAGTAAAGCGGTGCATAGTTAGGTAGAAAAAGTTACGAGGTGGAGTCAATAAATAAGTCACACAGTTCTGTGGGATGACAGGTAAATGAAAACAGGGCACGCAGATTTACGCAGTCGGTTCGAGAGAACTGATAGAACGATGGGAAAAGTGCATCAATGTTGGTGAAAATTATGTTGAGAAATAAAGGGACAATGTATATATATACAAATAAACTGGTTGTTATCATAGTTAGTTATTTTTCTACAACCATTTCTGACTTACTTATTAACTTACCCTCGTAACTAAGTGGCTAACTAACTAAGTTACCAACTAACCAAGTAACTAAGTAATTAAGTAACCATTTAGCTAAGTAACTAACTAACTATATGTAGTCAGCCCTTCCCTTGAGAACAGTCTGACGAGAGCTGGCAGGGATCATACCATTGTTTCAACATTGTCCCATGTCCGAGCGGGATCGTGTCATTGTTTCAACATTGTCCCGTGTCCGAGTGGGACCATGCCATTGTTTCAACATTGTTCCATGACCGGGACCATGCCAATGTTTCAACATTGTCCCATGTCCGAGCGGGATCGCGCCAATGTTTCAACACTGTTCCATGTCCGAGCGGGACCATGCCAATGTTTCAACATTGTCCCATGTCCGAGCGGGATCGTGCCAATGTTTCAACACTGTTCCATGTCCGAGCGGGACCGTGCCAATGTTTCAACATTGTCCCATGCCAGAGCGGGACCATACCAATGTTTCACCATTGTCCCATGACCGGGACCATGCCAATGTTTCAACATTGTTCCATGACCAGGACCATGCCAATGTTTCAACATTGTCCCATGACCAGGACCATGCCAATGTTTCAACATTGTCCCATGACCAGGACCATGCCAATGTTTCACCATTGTCCCATGACCAGGACCATGCCAATGTTTCAACATTGTCCCATGACCAGGACCATGCCAATGTTTCAACATTGTCCCATGACCAGGACCATGCCAATTTTTCAACATTGTCCCATGTCAGAGCGGGACCATGCCAATGTTTCAACATTGTCCCATGACCGGGACCATGCCAATGTTTCAACGTTCTCCCATGACCGGGACCATGCCAATGTTTCAACATTGTCCCATGACCGAGCGGGACCATGCCAATGTTTCAACATTGTCCCGTGACCGGGACCATGCCAATGTTTCAACATTCTCCCATGACCGGGACCATGCCAATGTTTCAACATTGTCCCATGTACGAGCGGGACCATGCCAATGTTTCAACATTGTCCCATTACCGGGACCATGCCAATGTTTCAACATTGTCCCGTGACCGGGACCATGCCAATGTTTCAACATTCTCCCATGACCGGGACCATGCCAATGTTTCAACATTGTCCCATGTACGAGCGGGACCATGCCAATGTTTCAACATTCTCCCATGACCGGGACCATGCCAATGTTTCAACATTGTCCCATGACCGAGCGGGACCATGCCAATGTTTCAACATTGTCCCATGACCGAGCGGGACCGTGCCAATGTTTCAACATTGTCCCATGACCGGGACCATGCCAATGTTTCAACATTCTCCCATGACCGGGACCATGCCAATGTTTCAACATTGTCCCATGACCGGGACCATGCCAATGTTTCAACATTCTCACATGACCGGGACCATGCCAATTTTTCAACATTCGCCCATGACCGGGACCATGCCAATGTTTCAACATTCTCCCATGACCGGGACCATGCCAATGTTTCAACATTCTCCCATGACCGGGAACATGCCAATGTTTCAACATTGTCCTATGACCGGGACCATGCTAATGTTTCAACACTGGTTAAAGCTAAGTCCAGCTAAGGGTGTGTGTTGAATTGAGTCCAGAACCGACATTACAGCACTCGGGGCATTTTATACGTGATCCGTCCTCATCTGCAACAGCCAGCGAAAAGTCCCTATAATAAATCTACTCCGAAATCGTCTGCTTCTGATTTCGAGCCCTCGACTCAATATGTCAGAAAACTGAAACACGTTCACTGCCCGTAAGCCACAGTGCCGACTAACACATACATATTTGAAGAACAATAGAAACACCCAGAAATATACAGGATGGCAAACATCCTCAACAACCATTAGCACACAAAACGACGACTGTAAACACTAAAAAAATACACACAATAAGATTAAAACTAATTGACGAAAGACAAATGGCACTGAGCGATATTGTTCACATTTTCACACAACAAGATTAAATCTAATTGACGAAAGACAAATGGCAATGGACGATAATGTTCGGATTTTACAGCTGACTGTTCGCAACAAAAGAACTGAATTCACTTGTTGGTTTAATGGTGAACAATCACTGTAATGTGCGAACTGTTGAATAGACAGACGGACAGATGGGTAGACAGAGTGATAGAAATATAGACAGGTAGATAGATATATCGATAGAAAGATAGATAGACAAATCGGTATACAAATAGACAGATATAATAAACAGGCAGGTAGAGAAGCAGACCGACCAGGAGACATGACAAATAGGTAGGCTAATCAGACAGACAAGCAAATAGACAGACAGCAGGCAGACTGACAGAAGGTAGGCGAGCAGTTACATAGATAAATAGTTAGCCAGGCAGACCAAAAGACATACATGTGGGCAGGAAGTCAATAATGTAGGTACTTATGTACACAGACAGACAGACAGACAGGCAGGCAGGCAGGCAGGCAGGCAGGCAAATAATCTAGTGACAAGGCAGCATAGACAAAATATCGGAGAATGAAGGGGGCTGGGTGGTCTCGAGGTATGGTTTCGGCCTCGATCGAGTGCTGGAGGTCATGGGTTCAAGCCCCGGTGAGGGATTTTTTCACATGGACTTCTAATAATAACATTTCCCCTGGTCTCTGGGTAGTGAGATCGGAGGCCCCTGTGTATTGTTGCGCACGTTAATAATGGCTACATCATCATCATTCATAAAGTGCCGTACCGACTGGCGTAGGCGTTCATGACTCTCTACAGATCTCTGTCTTCGGTTTTCTGAATCAACTCTGCCGATGATATTCCCCCATGCAACCGTCGCAATCCATCCAGCATATTTTCTCTTGGTCTGCCTCTGCCTTTCTTTCCCTCGATCTTTCCAGTTGTCACGATGTTCTCCAGCGCCTATCTTCTCATCACATGATCAAAAAATCTGTTTGCCTCTTTCTTATTGTTGTCTATAATGTTCTAGTTTGGCTAGCCTCTTTAAGGCATTCATTATTAGTTACTCTGGCAGTTCAATTACTTTGCAACATTCGTCTAAGGAACCACATCTCTGTTGCTTCCAATCTCTTCCTAATTTGTTCATTTATATTCCAAGATTCACAGCCATACAGCAAAACATGTTCTATATATCACCTCAGCACTCTCTTTCTTACATTCAATGATAGCGACTTATCGCATAAGATAGTCTTCATTTATTTTTAAATGCAGCCTTTCTTGCCCTATACTGCTCTTGATATCTGTTGTGCATCTTCCATCTGATGTTATTAATGTCCCTAAATATTTAAAACTATCCACTTGGTGAAGGATTTTCCCTTCTATCTCTATTTCACATTTGGGTGTCACCTGTTTCTTTGATATCATCATTGTTACAGTTTTCTTGACATTCAAGGAGAGTCCTTTCTTTGCACTTTCTGTTACTACATTGTAAAAAAATCGCTTGGCAGTTTGAAATCGAAAAAGAACAGCCTAACGGCACTGCCCGAGCAAAATTTCGAGTTAAAAATCTACCCAAAGTATTTCAGATCCTCGCCGGTGCTACGGAGTTCGTGCACTGAGCTGAGATTCTCCGGACTCTGGCTTGAGTTAGGAGTAGAACATAGCACTTATGGGTTACATCCGTATGCCGTGATGTTGATCCGTCGACTAAACTAAAACTAAACTATTGGGATGTAGAGCAAATAATTAACTTATAACACAGTATATAAATACATAAATCTCAAAGAGAACAAGAACAAAGTTTGAGACACTCATCATCATCATGTGCCATACCGATAAGCGTGGGCGGTCATGTTTTGCCTTCTCACCCGATCACCGGAGTCGTGGATCAGCTCAGTGTTCTTGTCTCGACCATACCACGATACCAAGCCATCCAGGTATTTACTTCTCTGCCTTCCCATTGTTCTCTTCTCGATATTGCCAGTTGTCATGAAGTTCTCCAATTTATTTTTTCTCATAACGTGACCAAGAACGTTTCACTGGCTTCGACTAATTTATCTAATCAGTGTACTACTTTCATGTGTTTCTTGTAGGACTTGGTCATTTGTTTTTCTGTCTGTCCGTGGTATTCTTCGCATTTTTCTTAGAAATCACATTTCCACAGCCATCAGATGTTTTTCAGCTTGTCTGCTTATTGTCCAAGCTTCATATCCATAAAAAAGTGCAGGTTCTATGTATCACCTCAACACATTTTTTCTCGTTTCCATTGACATCATTTTATTGGTCAGTATGTTTTTCATATTGCCAAAGGCTACCTTCGCTATGGCGATTCTTGTTCTTATCTAGGCATCTCCCATCAGATGTTACGACTGATCCGAGATAATTGTACCGATTCGCTTGTTTAAGAACATTTCCATTGTGGTATATCCTTCTTCACAGTGACGATCATAATCTGTATCTTCTTACAATTCAAATCCTACCCTAATTGTTCACTGCGTGCAACAACCGCATCTACTAAATGTTGCAGGTCCTGTTCATTGTCTGCAATCAATACTGTATCATCCGATTATCTAATGTTATTGATGTTTCGTCCCCCAATGATAATTCCTTTCTTATCGTCTATATTTCTGAAAATATATTCACTGTTTTTTTTTTCCCCCCCGCGTTTCCATCCTGTTTCATGATATTGCGGTCAACACCAGCATCTTTCAGCTGTATGTTGATTCCTAGGCTAGATTACGCTCATCAGCACGCCACGACTTTCTGAGCGACCGGCTCCATACTCTCATAAGTCACTTTTGCGATTCGAACCACTGCTAATTCTCGTCGCGTCACGTGACGAGAGTATTCGGGGTTAGCGGAGAAAGCTGCTAACTCCTCGGCCACGGAGCCGGCATATGTTCACTGTACAGGGAAAAAAAGATCTGGTGACATTAGACATCCCTGTCTCACACCTCTATTAATAGACTGATATTGAGGTGACATTAGACATCCCTGTCTCACACCTCTATTAATAGACTGATATTGAGGTGACATTAGACATCCCTGTCTCACACCTCTATTAATAGACTGATATTGAGGTGACATTAGAGATCCCTGTCTGACACCTCTATTAATAGACTGCTATTGAGGTGACATTAGACATCCCTGTCTCACACCTCTATTAATAGACTGCTATTGAGGTGACATTAGACATCCCTGTCTGACACCTCTATTAATAGACTGCTATTGAGGTGACATTAGACATCCCTGTCTCACACCTCTATTAATAGACTGCTATTGAGGTGACATTAGAGATCCCTGTCTGACACCTCTATTAATAGACTGATATTGAGGTGACATTAGACATCCCTGTCTGACACCTCTATTAATAGACTGATATTGAGGTGACATTAGAGATCCCTGTCTGACACCTCTATTAATAGACTGATATTGAGGTGACATTAGAGATCCCTGTCTGACACCTCTATTAATAGACTGCTATTGAGGTGACATTAGACATCCCTGTCTCACACCTCTATTAATAGACTGCTATTGAGGTGACATTAGACATCCCTGTCTCACACCTCTATTAATAGACTGCTATTGAGGTGACATTAGACATCCCTGTCTGACACCTCTATTAATAGACTGATATTGAGGTGACATTAGACATCCCTGTCTCACACCTCTATTAATAGACTGCTATTGAGGTGACATTAGAGATCCCTGTCTCAGACCTCTATTAATAGACTGATATTGAGGTGACATTAGAGATCCCTGTCTGACACCTCTATTAATAGACTGCTATTGAGGTGACATTAGAGATCCCTGTCTCAGACCTCTATTAATAGACTGCTATTGAGGTGACATTAGAGATCCCTGTCTCAGACCTCTATTAATAGACTGATATTGAGGTGACATTAGACATCCCTGTCTGACACCTCTATTAATAGACTGCTATTGAGGTGACATTAGAGATCCCTGTCTGACACCTCTATTAATAGACTGATATTGAGGTGACATTAGACATCCCTGTCTGACACCTCTATTAATAGACTGCTATGGAGTGACATTAGAGATCCCTGTCTCAGACCTCTATTAATAGGACTGATATTGAGGTGACCATTAGAGATCCCTGTCTGACACCTCTATTAATAGACTGCTATTGAGGTGACATTAGAGATCCCGTCTCAGACCCTCTATTCATAGACTGATATTGAGGTGACATTAGAACATCCCCTGTCTGACACCTCTATTAATAGACTGCTATTGAGGTGACATTAGAGATCCCTGTCTCAGACCTCTATTAATAGACTGATATTGAGATGGACATTAGAGATCCTGTCTCAGACCCTCTATTAATAGACTGATATTGAGGTGACATTAGAGATCCCTGTCTGACATCCTCTATTAATAGACTGATATTGAGGTGACATTAGACATCCCTGTCTGACACCTCTATAATAGACTGCTAAGTTGACTTAGATCCCTGTCTGACACCCTCTATTATAGACTGATATTGAGGTGACATTAGACATCCTGTCTGACACCTCTATTAATAGACTGCTATTGAGGTGACATTAGAGATCCCTGTCTCAGACCTCTATTAATAGACTGATATTGAGGTGACATTAGAGATCCCTGTCTGACACCTCTATTAATAGACTGCTATTGAGGTGACATTAGAGATCCCTGTCTCAGACCTCTATTAATAGACTGATATTGAGGTGACATTAGAGATCCCTGTCTCAGACCTCTATTAATAGACTGATATTGAGGTGACATTAGAGATCCCTGTCTCAGACCTCTATTAATAGACTGCTATTGATCTAATGCATTATCAATCTTAATGGCGGCTTGTTGTTTCCAAAGGATGTTTTTATTTAGAAGTCTAGGGTCTTTCCCATCAATTTGTAGATCTGCAAGCAGTTTTATCATGTTTATATGCCTTACTTTATCGAAAGCCTTTGTGTAGTCAATAAAGCAAAGATTTAGGTCTTTATTTACTTCTATGGGACGTTCAATTAATGCTTTCAGCATACATTGTACCATTGAATTACACAAACCCACATTGTTCTTCTCATATTTCGGGTTGTATTTTCTTCCTAACTCTTTGCATGGTAATTCTTAGCAAAATCTTCATGAAGTGACTCATTATACTAATTGTTCAATGTTGATCGCATTCCAAGGCTCCTGACTTCTTTAGGATTGCAATAAATATATAATTACATAATTCAGGAGGTATATCTCAAGTATCATATATTGTGTTCAGCAGTCTGGTGACTTGGTCTATTATATATTCTTCTAATGCAATGATTATTTCTGTTGTGATATTGTCTGAACCGGGGCTCTTGCCAGTTTTCATATGTTTAAGAGCATTCTGAACCTCCATTTAAAAACTTTTTTATCCCTCATTATTATTTCGAATAATTTAATGTTGTCTGGTATCATCATGAAGGTTTGTCACATAATATGACAATACAAGTAAAATATGATCTTTTTCTATTATGATTTTTCCATGTGTTGTCTTTAAGCAGCCTGTTGATACGTGTACGGCAGAATGTTAGACGGGCCTGCGTGCCCAATTCTTAACCCTTTGAAAATAAAGTTTGTTCGTTCGTTCGTTCGTTCGTGTTCATTTATTAGTAAAGTCCTGAATTCTTTTGTGCATTAATTTGGTATTTTGACTGTTGTGTTGTTTTTCAATTTCTATGAAATTTTTCTCGAGCCATGCTTCTTTTGCCTCTTTACATAATTTTCTGACTTTACTGTGAATTTCTTCATATTTGTCAGAATTATTTTTGTTGTGTCTTCTTGTTTCCATTAGTTGTAAAATTTCTTCAGTCATTCATTTCTTACCACCCACTTTCTATTACTTTGGAATAGTTTGTTTCTGCAGCCAAACTGATTGAATTCTTCAAAATTTCCCATTGATCTTCCACATCGTGAAATAGGATCTCTAGATGACAATATATCAAATCTGTTCTTTAATTCTATGTTGAAATTGTCTTGTATTTCCTTGTCGTTGTTCAATGCACACAGATCATATTTAGTATTTCCTGGTGTATACTTGACTTTCTTTAATTCTACCCTCAAAGTTCCTATAAGCAATCTGTGATCACTGTAACAGTCTGCACTGGCAACTGTTTTTGCGATTGTTAACGCATTTCGAAACCTTCTGCAATCAGGATATAATCAATCTGGTTTATATTCCTGCTATCAGGACTCTTCCATGTCCATAATCTTCCAGGATGTTGCTTAAAACAGGTGTTTCCAACAATCATTTCCTGCTCTTTTGCCCATTCTACAAGTCTGTATCCTTTTTCGTTTCGTTCTCCCAAACCATGTTTGCCTCCTATCCACCCATCGCCTGGACTTCCTACTTCGCATTGAAGTCACCCATTATGATACTTATTTCTGATTTTTTTTTTTTTTACATTTCTTCAACGACTCTATACAGACACAAAGACCTGGAAAAACAATATTTTTACAAAACAAATAATTTTAAACACACAAGCCACAAACAGTATGTTGCACGATGTGTTGTCTGGCATAATTCGCTGCATCTTGTCAGATGCATGCTGCAGAGTTATATATCACATGAAGTGAACAAATTAATAATACTTAAACTGAAACAATTAAAACACATGTATTGTTCGAATGTGGAACATCTGTTTCTGCCACGGTAAATTTAAATTTAACACGAACTCTTTCTGTTTGCACAAAACCGGCGGAACCGCATAATTGCTAACCCCTCGCTATATTTCAGCACTCATTTATTGTTTGTCGAATACAGTATACGGAACGCTGTTTCTTTGTTCACGTTATGGCCGTATTTTACGAGGTTGAGAAATCGACGAGGACTGCGTTTTATATAGTCTTTCCACTGCACATGGATTCCTGAAGACTGATTAACTCTCTTTTCCACCCACACTGGTATGTGTTCAGCTACACTTGTTTAATTTTTATTTCCACTAAAATATAATATGTGTTTTCCTTTTTTATCTTTTTTGCAGTGATTTAATTATTTTCTCACTACCACACTGTGTGTATTTTTTTACATTAAAATACTTGAAATGCAAATACATATTTCTTTTTAAAACAAAGAGAAAATAAAACCATATCAAGAGAAGCAAACAATAGCCCAATACTATAATAATATAAAATTGTCAGGTTCCAAATAGGACTTAACAATTTTGAAATCCAGATATTTTCCCTGTCCCCACGCTAGTCTAGACATGTGTCGGCTCTCAAATCTCATCCTACATGTCCTTTAATACAAATTGGAAACTATCGTTTAGACCTATAATTTACTGTTCCACATCCAGAGAGGTCTTCAATAAAATTGGTTGGAACCTAGTAATTTTCTAGATTCAATAAAATCAATTCACAGCGCGTTACGTTTGCTCGGGGTTGCGCGTTGTCAATAGGAAAACTCTTTCTGTGGATTCTGTGTACTGGAAATGCGAGATAAGGTCATTAAGTAACAGGAATTTTCTGATAAAGTGCAGGGAAGAGTATGGACAAGGGAAAATCTCATTTCAAGACACAGTATGGTATGGTTCTAAAGCAATACCTCATGGAGTGGTCGGGGGGATGGAGCAGTTTTCAGATGCGCAATATCGATTACAAACTGGCTGTCCCATTGTCGACTTGCAACGTAGAAGAACAACGAGGCGTTACTCGTGTTTTATCGTTGATTCGATCCTAAGTCTCCTGAATGGGAGGTCCGTGTTCTACCCACTTGGCGAGACGTGGTCAGAGGGTGTGAAGCTTTGTGAAATCTACAGAAAAATGATGGTTCAGTGTGGAGGCTGTTGTTTCAGTTAGGAAAGTGTGCATGAATGGGTAGAAAATGTCAAAATGGAAGACCAAACGTCACTGATGAACCGCGTAGTAGATTATCTGTAAGCTTGGTAATTGACTCATGCTCAAGAAGGAGATGCTTTTCTCCAATAAATTGTGACATGGAACGAGTCATGTGCGGATCATTAAGAACTACAAAGTAAGAGGCAGTCGAATACGCGTGTCTCCTGTAAAGAAAAGCAATCGTGGACGTCTCTAAAAAGGAGAAACATTGCTGCACGACAACGCCCTCCCTAATACGGCCGCGAATACAGTGGATACACTACGTCCTCTGAAGTTTGAGGTCTTGAAACATCCAGCAAACAGTTCAGTCGGAGTGGCGCCAGCGGACTTTCACTTGTTTGGGCCTCTGAATGAACATTCGCGAGGTCAGAGTTGTGCAGATAATAAAGAGCTAATGGGGGAGGTGCAACACTGATTTAAGGTCACGCCCAAAAGCACTTTTTTTTCGTAGAAGGCATCAACAAGCTAGTGGACAGTTGGACTAGATTTGTTACCAGGTAGGGAGACAATGTTAAGAAATAGTTAGTTAGTGGCACATTCTTTACACGACGTAGCAGTCAACTCCAGCATTTTTTGAGTGTTCGTGATTTCTGAGCAATTTTAAATTCAGTAGTTTGCCATTGCTTTCTGGACGACCGGCACCCAAACCATTTTATAAAAAACTAACATGAGGCGGTCTGCAAGAAATAATATACACACAATTTCTGACTGGCAGTACTATACAAGAAATAATATACACACAATTTCTGACTGGCAGTAATGTACAAGAAATAATATACACACACTTTTTGACTGGCAGTATTGTAAAAGAAATAATATACACACAATTTCTGACTAGCAGTATTGTAAGTGTGTGTGTGAGTGTGTGTGTGTGTGTGTGTGTGTGTGTGTGTGTGGGTTGGTGGGTGGGTGGGTGTGTGCTTGAGAGAGAATGAGAGAGCGAGAGCGAGAGATAGAAAGAGAGAGACAGAGAGAAAGGATGTACTGGATACACTACGGGCAATGTATGTACATATTGCCATTGGAAACAACAGAGGGAAATAACCCTGTTTTCTCTAATAATGTGCGGCACCAAATACGGAGCCAGCACTCCTATAAATATTTATCATAACGATCTATTCTGAGATTGTCTGCGCATGCAATTTGTGACCTCCATTAAGCAGGTTTCTGTACACATTGACAAAGGTCACGGCTGTTAGACAAGGTGAAAGTCGGAGCGCCTGGCAATGTGTAAATCAGACATCTTCTTTCTCCAGCATTTAGAAACGTGTATTTTTTACACTACATTGAGGAGTGACAGAGGCAAGCGTCCAGGTTCTTATATCATGTTGTGTGTTGTATAGTCCATGTTTCAGCGCCGTATAGTGCTTACGGTCCATGAACTTCTCTGACAAAGCAGCTAGATGATCTCGACTTGGCTGATGTAATTTATCTTGTGTCTCAAATACTAAATCACATGCAAGATTAACTAAACGCACAGGACGGCAGGTCACAGCAATTAGGTTTTAAAACGCATAAGGGAAAGACAAAGATAAGGAGAATAAATCAAGCAAATAGTAACCTGATTCTTCTTGAGGAAACTTCACCTCACGAAATATAATCATACACCTATTTAGGTAGCAATATAGATAAAGATGAAAAAAAGAAGTAGAAGAAGGAGTAGGAGACGACGAAGGAGAGAAAGGTGAAAATGAGGCGAAGGCAGAGAGAGAGAGAGAGAACGAGAATGAACGAAGGAACGAACAAACTTTATTTTCAAATGGTTAAGAATTAGGCACGCAGGTTCGTCTGACATTCTGCCCTTCTTCTCTTTTCCTTTTCATACGTTATTTTATTCATACACCACTTATGAAGCTAATCTTATACAACAAAAGAACAATATGCATTAACACGCAAGAAAAAAACATATTAGTAATACATGACTCACTGGGCAATTGTTAAGATGGCTATTATAAATACCTAAGGAAGCTGTAACGTATCATAGATATGGGAATTTTTATTATACTAGTTGTCATTTGAAGAGATAAATGGACTTGGAACACAAAGCATAGAAGGAAACCTAGTTCTTCTTCAAATTCATCTCAGGGATCAATTTGAATGTTAAAGCGTTATGTAAACATATTGATTTTTTTTTTTTTAGAAGTTTAATAACCAGAAATAAAGAAGTCAGATCTAAAGCGGGGGTTATACCAGTGCTGGTTTTCATTAGAAAACAGCAAGTTAAATGGTTCGGCAATATAACTAGGCTACAACTAACTGTATACCACAACAGACAATGATGTATAGACTAAACGGAACCACAGGAAGAGACCGATCATGTAAACGATTGACTAAGGGAATAGCAGAGTCCATAGGAATATCGACACGTGAAGCCGATGTTGGGGCACTCTCCCGCAGTTTATGCTTAACTACGACACAGCAAAATAAAAGAGGACCAGGATGAAATGAAATGAGATGAGATGAGATGAGATGAAATGAGATGAGATGAGATGAGATGAGATGAGATGAAATTCAAAAGTGGTAACAAAATGTTTCATTAAGCGTCAGTCCTTTGTATCTCATATTTTGCTGGTGCGAATATATCTCGAATAAAATTAACGTTATTTAGATCTGTTCAGCCTTTCTTGCAGGGGTTAAGGACGATGTTCGTAATCCCGTATACTCTCTTACGAAACACCGCTGCGCGAGATTCAGCAGCGGATCGCATCGCGTTGGTTACTTACGGAGGGTATGTGAGCTGGTCGTTCAGAAAGCAATGGCAAACAACTGAACGTAAAACTTACCAGGACATCAGCAGCAGCTGAAAATGCTGGTGTTGACTGCAGTGTCCTGTAAAGGGTATGCGGGGAAAAAAGCCTTTCTTATATATCTCAAAATCACTGCCGCTTAACACAAATGTGAAGATTCCCTTCTTATCCATATGGATTCTCTAATGGGTTAAATGTTTGATTATTTTCTGCAAATGTAAATGGATAGCAAGGGGCGGTAATGCATTCATATGAAATTATCCCCCCTTTTATATTTAAATAATAAATGCAAATGTTATGGTAAACTCTGTAATGGTTTTGCCTTCTGTCAAGTTTATGGACAGAAAGAAGGAATGGAAGTAACGGTTGTGAGTTGGTCCCACAATATATTATTTTCTGAATTGCAACTTTTGCCTGGCCTAAACCGCTCTTAATAGTAATAATAATAAAACATCTAGTATAACAGCCAGTCCCTTTCCGGTAGACCAGTATATTCCACGTAGCTAATAACAATTGTCACATCATTCATTTATATTACTGAGTCTGGTAGTATTGATATTTGTATTTCACCTATGCGTTTATAATGCATATCTTTTATATTGTTGTTGGTTTCGGTTAGTCTGGAATGATGTGTGGATGAAATAATGTATGAAAGAGAGAGAGAGAGAGAGAGAGAGAGAGAGAGAGAGAGAGAGAGAGAGAGAGAGAGAGAGAGAGAGAGAGAGAGAGAGAGAGAGAGAGAGAGTGTGAGTGTGTTAGAAGGGCAGAATGTTAGACGAGCCTGCGTGCCCAATTCCTAACCCTTTGAAAATAAAGTTTGTTTCAAGCTATGTCATTGTGTCTTCCAACTAATATTATATTTGCTTTTTTTTTTAGTTGTTTTTATATCTAAACACACACAGCTATAAATAAAATACCTCTATTTCTTGTCTGGCATATCTCGTTGCATCTCATCAGGTGCATCTCATCAGGTGCATCTCATCAGGTGCATCTCATCAGGTGCATACTGCAGAGGTACATATCATTTTATGTGGAACACTGAATGCTTCTTTGGCTGAAATATGATCTACATCGTCGCTGACAAGGCAAGCGCCCAGGTGTCGAACCCGCGGCCAACATAACTCACCAGTTGATACTGTCATGATCTGAAGGAGAAACAAAACATCTACTGGTATATGAGATTACGACCTCCAGTGTGAGAATGGAGGTGAAGCAGTAGCATTCGGTATTCCGTTGTTTACAGGAGACCACTGCAACACACATTGTATTCCTTACGGACTTAAGGAGTATGTTTAGTAAGGTGAAGAAAGGAATGGTTCGTATGGAATGGCTATCCTCGCTTCAGAGGTCACAGATTGTGAGAATGGCATGGATTTTTTGCCGTGGCCATGCTGGAGTGCGTGGGAATGAACAGACTGATAGGTTGGCAGGGAATGTACCTCTTGGTAGTAGATTACCTATGGACAAGGGAGAGGTGGTTGTGCGCTTGTGGGACCAGGTGGGGAAGGCGGAGGAACAGATTGAGAACCCGTATGTGGAAAGAATGAGATTGCGGGGGATTGGCAGGGGTTATGGTAGAATCTCAAAACTGAGAGGATAGACCAGGAGAACTTTTAATCAGATAGCGGTAGGAAAGATTAGTAGTGTGACTCTTCGCTAGCTGTTGAACAAGGGGACGGGGCGCATATGGAAATGTCCAGAGTGCAGTGATGTCAGTTCTTAGCTAAACTCAGCTCAAATAATCTACTACACATACTCACGCACTTACTGTCTCAATCTGTTTCTTCCAAAGGTGGAGCTCATGGACCAATCCAGTCTTTCTGCCATAGAAAAGGCGGTAGGTATTAATTTGTCTCCATTCTTTTTGTCTTTCTTACTCAGTCTCTTTCTGTCTTTTCTTCTTGTTTTTCATTATGTCTGTCTATGTTTCTTTCTGCCTTTCTTCTTTGTCTATATTTCTTTATTTTTCTTTCTTTCTTTCTTTCGCTAACATTTTTATTCTATCTTTCTTTTTCTTTTCTTTATTTACTCATTTTTTTTCTTTCTTCATGTGGCCTTTTTCTTTTCTTTTTGGTATTAACAGCAGTAGTATTATTATTATTATCAGTAGTAGTAGTAGTAGTAGTAGTAGTAATAGTAGTAGTAGTAGTAGTAATAGTAGTAGTACTAGTAGTAGTAGTAGTAGTAGTAGTAGTAGTAGTAGTAGTAGTAGTAGTAGTAGTAGTAGTAGTAGTAGTAGTAGTAGTAGTGGTGGTGGAGGTGGTGTTGGTGGTGGTGGTGGTGGAGGCTTTGTTGTTGTTGTTGTTGTTGTTGTTGCTGTTGCTGTAACATCAAAAGTAGCAGTGGCAACTGTAACTAACCAGGGCACCGCGCCAAACATTAAAACAGACAGTAAAACCAAAGTCGTGAAACTGACATGAAACACACTGCCATAACCCGTACTAAAAACTCACACCGGAAACAGACAAGATGGCAGAACTCGAGGTTTGGCGTGCGGACTCTCTATTTTCCTCTGCAAACCGCTTAGAGTGATTCATCAGGTGAACCAGCTTAATGCAAGTTGACAAGTTGGAAGTGGTGCGGAAGTGGCGTCATTGGCAGTATCAGTGAACGCGATGCGGGCTGGGTAATTATCATGGCCGCCATCATTTGATGTAGTACAGAGAGGTGGAATAGTATTGTGTGTGTGCATTGTGTGTGTGTGTGTGCGCGCGCGCGCACGCGCGTGTGTGTGTGAAGAAAGAATGATATGCTTAACATTAATGTTGTTTACCGTCAGTACCGTGAAGTGGCTTCGTTGGCTTTATCGATATCTGTGAAAGCGATGCCGCCTGCTTAATTATCATGATCTCTATACATTCTAACTTGATGTAGTACAGAGACGTAAGATAGATGTGCCTGTGTGTGGAGAGTGGTATGTGTAGCATTAAGGTTGTTTAGCATCAGAATCATGAAGTGGCGTGCCGACTGTCGTGGCCGACAATGTTTCTCCAGAGCCCCCTTCTCCAACTGAATGTATGCTTGCTTGCGTTCGCTGGCTGTGAACGAACAAATGAACGGACGGACTTTGTTTTCAAAGGGTAACAAATTGGGCACGCAGGCCCTTCTTACATTCGGCCCGTTTGGCCCGAAATCCAGGTGAAGTCCTGTATGTCGGATGAAGACATCCTGTTGTCCAACATCAGTGTGATGTCATACAGGACTGAGGTTTGCGTGAGTATCAGTTGTCCCATGTCTGGCTTATAGGTGTGCAGACTGTTGGTTCCTTGCCATGCAGGCAGATACTCTCCGACTTCGGAAGAGTCAGCGATCCTACTACGTTAGCCAGGACCCCGAAGGGACCTGTTGCCCAGGACGCGCGACTAGGACGAGTCAATAGGTCTTAGCCAGTATAGAACCTGGCTCTGGAGCCTTGGAAACACCTCTGCGTCCCACTGAATGCATAAATTGATGTGCTCTTCTTCTCGCTCCCTCGCTTTGAACTCAAGGGTAGTCCATACTTAGTTAGTTAGTTAGTCGCGATTCCAAATTACAGTACAGTTCATCGTCGATGGAAGCGGTTCGTAACCCCATCGCCACAGAACCGGCAAATTAAAGTAAACAAGGTTAAAATAGAATTTAACCCGCCTCATTTGAGTATATGGTGCTATCCCTATATCCGTACTAGACCACTCGACATTAGATGCCTGATTTGGCCAGTATCTCTCAGGATGTCTTTACTGCCCATGGCAGTTCATCGTACCCAGTTTAATCTGGGTCGACCTTAGAGCCCAGGTCAATGTTTAACATCCTCTTCTAATCGGATTAAAACACAAAACCACCGCACCGACCGTCAAGCGTGTTAACCACTGCACCATCGCCAATCTCCAGTCACTATTTTTTGTTGTTCGCATACCACATAAGTTACCGACCCGGAAAGAGCCGCTACCGTTTCTCGCGCACAACACGTTACTCACAAGAGCATACGGGATTACTGAGAAAGTCGTGTAACGCCTAGACCAGGGAGACCGGCTCCAGTAAATATAAACGCACTAAATATTTCAAGGATCAGCCAGGATAATAAGAGTATAATCATGTAAATCTGTCAATTCTTTCTTGAAAACTTCGTAATTACATGATAGAGATGACAGAACCATCGGGGGAGACATGAAAAGCTGGTTGTGACTTTGGGGATTGAGCCAGTGAAAGATATTTCAGACAAAACAGTCGCTGGCGGAAGTAAAGTTCTTATGGCCGAGAGAAATTGAAGTCTTAATAAAAATTAAAGGAGTCTTCGTCTTCTTCTTCTCTTTTTCTCTTTTCTTCTTATTTTATTCTTCCTCCTTCTTTTCCTCAACTTCTTCTGCTTCTACTCCTGCTTCTCTTACCTCACTTCTTCTTCTTCTTCTTCTTCTTCTTCTTCTTCTTCTTCTTCTTCTTCTTCTTCTTATTATTATTATTATTATTATTATTATTATTATTATTATTATTATTATTATTATTATTATTATTTTTATTATTATTATTATTCTCATCCTCCTTCTTCCTCTTTATCTTCATGTTCTTAATTTGGAATAGACATCAGTGACCATGACTTCCTATCCCCGCTGTCATCTGACATTTGATGACATCAGTCGTGCTTACATTAGCTTTTGTTGCCCAGCTGTTGAACCTTGAACTACGTAGTTCTCTGATTTCCTTAACCTCTCTTGCCTAATCATTGTTTATGTCTTCGGCAACTTCCTCTGCTTCCATATGGTCTGTACATCATTGCTTGCTGTGGTATACTGTTAATTGATAACCTAGTTACATGGCCAAACCATTTGACTTGCTGCCTTCTAATAACATCTAGGCTGCTGTAACAAATATGCTACTAACTAAACAGAGGCAATGTCAGAGTGTTGAGGGTGTGAATAGAGGACATAGAGAGGACCTGGGACAGTATAGAGTTAAGACAACTGAGATAACGACATATAGGAGATCGATAGGACATCTACAGTATAGCGATAGGATAGAGACAGGACCTAAGTCAGGACACAGGATAGTCATAAGACAAGACATCTACAGGACAGTAGATGAAATGGAAACATGACTTAGGAAGGGACACTATCGTGTCTTAGACAGAGTAACGGTAGAACCAGACTGAGTGATAGAAGAGGACGACAGTTCACGGGACACTGCCCTGAATGGACTAGATGTCAGTACACCGACTGACCTCTTCTAGCACGGACAGACTGCAGTACAACGAGACTGTTGAGACAGCACGGGGTTCACACAACGGCACGGGATCGGGCACGACAAGCCCAGCCGTTGAGCTTGAAAAAGTCAGACGGGACGTAAGACGGTTTCAGAGGAGGACACTTGTGATTCTTGAGAGCAAATGCTTAGTGTTGCGAGAATGCTAGTTTGAGAATAGCGAGTATATGATTGCGAGACTGAGTGTATGCTATCAGAGTATGAAGGGGCGACATTTGTATATTCATGTGAAATAACCGCCTGTATATATCTTGTGATTCTATCGGGTTCGCCTGAATTAAATAATAGAAATGCCATACGCGCAATTGATGTTTCTTTGAGTGCGTGTATGAAGGAGCGGAGTGCCTGTGTGCAAAGTGAGACGTTGACAGGCAATTATAACTTCAGGGTGAAGATGCTTTGCGGAGATTAAGAGCGGGATTTTTTTTTTTGTTCGCATATCCTTTGACATCGCTGTCAACATCAGAATCTTTCAGCTGATTGTTGATTTCTTGGCAAGATTACGCTCAGTAGTTTGCCATTGCTTTCTGAGCGAACGGCTCACATACCCCGTAAGTTACCGACGAGGAGAAAGAACCACTACTGATTCTCGCACAACGTCACGTTACTCACGAGAGTATAGTGGATTACGGAGAAAGTCGTGTAACCCCTATACAAGGGAGACCAGCAAGAGCGGAATAGGCCAAGCAAAAGCTGTATTTCAGAAAATGAGAAATATATTATACAATATGTTACTTTTATTGAATGACAGAAATGGAGTGCTGAAATGTTATACACAACCTGTTTTGCTGTATGGCAGCAAATCATTGAACGTGAATACACACTCTTGGAATAGCTTGGAGGGTTCCTGGGACAAATGTTGCGCTCTTATCCCATTCGGCCATGCTGACTTATATTTTTTTAATTAGATAATTTTATTGTATGCCAGGTATAATTCTTAAAATAAATGCATGCAAATCTGGCTTCATCTATATATGCTGGTCTTTTGATGCCTCGTCAACGTTCTCAACAAGTTGAGTTAAGTTGAGTTGAGCTAAGAACCGACACACTGCACTAGGGACATTCCAACACGCGCTCCATCCCCCTCATTCAACAGCCAGCGAAGAGTCACACTGCTAATCGTTCCCACCGCTATCTGATAGAAAGTTCTCCTAGTCTTCCCTCTCAGTTTAGAGATTCTTCCAGCACCCCTACCAATCCCCCGCAATCTCATTCTTTATACGTACGGGTTCTCAGTCTGTTCTTCCGCCATCTCCACCTGTTCCCGCAGATGCTCGACCATCTCTGCCTTGTCCATAGGTAATCTATCACAAGAGGTGCATCTCTGCTAGCCTATCAGCCTGTTCATTCTCCCGCACTCCCGCATGGCCAGGGTAAAAATTCCGTACACTTCTCACAATCTGTGACCTCTGTAGCGGGGATAGCCATTCCACACGAAACGCTCCTTTCTCAACTAGATCTGGCACATCAAAGCCATCATCTAAATATGATCGTCTTTTGATGCCTCGTCAAAGTTCTCACAAGCTCTGGCACATCGTCACCATCATCTATATATCGTCGTCTTTTGATGCCTCGTCAAAGTTCTCACTAGCTCTAGCA
The DNA here is from genome assembly GCA_014155875.1 of Cepaea nemoralis. Classification (NCBI taxonomy): domain Eukaryota; kingdom Metazoa; phylum Mollusca; class Gastropoda; order Stylommatophora; family Helicidae; genus Cepaea; species Cepaea nemoralis. The sequence continues at coordinate 112,146 of JACEFZ010021031.1, forward strand.
TATCGTCACCATCATCTGATATGATCGTCTTTCGATACTTCGTCAAAATTTTCTCAAGCTCTGGCATATCGCCGTCATCATCTAAATATGACCGTCTTTTGATGCCTGATCAAAGTTCTCACTAGCTCGTGCACATCATCGCTAACATCAACATCCGCTATTGACAGTTGATACCCGCCACTCCAGCATCGGTAGACGCCAGTTTCTTTAAACTACTCAAGATCTCATTTCCTAGCAGGCTCAGAACACCGGGAAACATCCCATTAATGTGTTTGTTTTCAGCATGGCCAGTCGTTGCAAATGTGTTTGCAGCCAGCGAAGCTTGGACCTTTGTTATTTGTGTGAACCACCTGACCATTCTCTTTGATCATATTCGCTTCGCCAGTTCCACGAATACTGTTAATAAATAATTTGTTTAACGAAACCTGTTTTCTTTTTTTCTTTTCTTTTTTTTTTGTTGGTCTATTGTAGTTGTGCTGTATATGGCTTTCTTCTTTCTTCTGGCTGATCCCTTGCCTGAAGTACAAACAATATCAATCTTAGTTTGCAACTGCTTCAATTTCTACTGGATTAATTGTACAATCTTGTTATGGCCTTATTTTATGGGCCCTTTAGTCCCACAATGTGCCTTTCGCCCATAGTGGTCCACCAGGGTTTACTGCTAGTGTTAGTGAACAGTGATTAGGTGATTAAATTTTGCAGTTTGGTTAGACTTTCCTCCGCACCCTAGCCAGATCACGTGCAGATAAATGTATAGCCGGAGAATTACCTAAATAGTGGGCAAGAATTATTTCCACAAATTGCATTCCTTCGCACTTTTGAGAATTTTTTTTTTTATATTCGATTGCCAATACCCCGTTCAACCTCAAAGATGGGTTATACAAGGGTCCATCACCGGCTCAGATTAATAATTCTGTTAACAGGATATTAATGTATTTTTTGTTCAGTTAAAATCTGACATTTATTAGTATTGAATTAGCTAATAAAGTGTGTACACTTTCTGTGCAATGATTAAGCCAGAGACCTCTGAAGATTATTCAGTTATGTTTCTTGAATCAAATGTCATCACAATATTGCCTAAAGCAACGTCTGCTGATGGTAAGGCCATGTTTCCTTATTAGACCATGGGAATATTGCAGGCTGGATATGATCGGGAACCAGGTCCAAATTTTGGAGGGTGAGAGTACCACGTTGCTGTACAACACATCTTGCTCGGGTGTCAGCGCAGGGGAGGAAGAACGATATTCTAGATCGGTCGGAATATCCCGTATTAAGTATCAGGAATATAATTAAATATTTATGTATTTTTTTTTGGGGGGGGGGGTGGGGGGTGGGGGGGGGGTTGGCGGTTACCCCAGACAATCTGGTTCCCCCGCCTCTCCCTATTTTCTTTTTGTGGACCCTTAGTCTCACTGTGAGCCATGTCCCACAGTGGTCCATCAGGCCCACATTTAATGTGAAGATATATGAAGAGTTTTGATCATCCCGGCCTCTGACCAGACCAGGTGCACTACTGGAGGAAAGTGGGGTGGGGGGGGAGCAGCAAAGTGCACTCTGATCTTAGCCAAAAGTGTCCAAAGAAAATAATGACATTTACGCTATTAAATAACACATTAAATTGTAATATGTCAGCTGATATTATCCTTTCCATTTTTCTAAGTTCAGAAAATCATATTTTATCGAAATATGACTATTATATTTTTGTTAGTTATGCCTCTTATTGCTTTTTATATCTTAATAACTGTAAAATTATATGGGACGTATTTTGTTTGTTTTTAACTTATATTGTGATATTGTATACTAGAAATAATTAGAAGTTAAATTCTTATTGCCCCTGAACGGTGTGCTTTCTGATTTGTTCTTTCCCTTGATTCTCGGTCCGCTCATAATATTCTTATACATTGTTTTAACTTTCACATCTATTCCTCACACATTAAGGTGAGTTGAGGGTCCTTTTACAGGACGTTGCAATCAGCATAAACCCAGCACTTATTTCTTATTTGTGATTAATTTGGCAAGAAGACGGTGGAGAGATAATATATATAAGACCTGCAAGCACTAGGAATCAACGACTGACAAGAGAAGGTCAACTAGAGAGACGAATGGAGACGGATTGTTTCTGCAGCAAAGAACCTCAATGGCTCGGAATGCTGAAGAAGAAGAAGAAGAATAGTTAGCCATTGAATAAGTAGAATTCCCCCTAGCATATGGCATAATTGTGACAATTTCAAAGCTGATCCGGGACTTTAATAATCGTGTGAGTTGACGCACAATGACCATCGAAGCTCATCGGCAACGCACATGTTGAAGATAGGGTTTTAGATTGCTATTTTCTTTTATGGAGGTCAATTACATAAATAAACACACATAGTATTATTTGGCGCTCACAGAAGGAGAAGAAGGAAGTGGAGACTAGAAGACACACTAGACAACATAAAATGTGAAAGCTATAGTTACCGACCGGGATCGAACCTGTCGCCTCCAAATGACGGCTGCGCCTCGCTGCAGGAACAAGTGTACTTCGACGCACGACCAACTAGACACTCAAGATTGATTTATGGACGGTCATCATGGCAGCATGGGTAAGAACGCGCGCTCTTAAACATCACATGTGCTAGTACCCAGGTATGGGTTACACCGCTACATCGGTCAGTTGGACTAAACTGTTGGCTTTTCGTCCTTAACTTGGGGAAGTAAATTACAAGTATCTCAGAAGTCGGAGTGGATTTGCCTAATGGCGAGGGACACTGGTAAAAGAGAAAGCTAATCCACACGCAAAAATCAGTTCCGTGCCCTCCCCAGTAGTGGCAGTTACTATATGGTGTATTAATGACTGCAGTGTTTTAAAATATTGCCGGTCCAAGTTTTGTATTTACCTATTATGTTGCATGAACTATACAGAGGATGAATACAAAACTTGGACCGGCAATATTTTCAAACACTGCACAGTCATTAAACATACACCCTATAGAAGTAGTAATATGGACTACGCTTGAAAGTACGCAACAGTAAACGAAAATTGGGGGAAGGACCTTACTTCTACTTCATATGAGATACACCAAACTTCTGATTATTATTTTCATAATGACATGAAAGCTTGCCTCGTTTCTGAGGTCACAGATTGTGAGAATTGTAAAGATGTTCTGCTCTTGGAGTGCGGGGGTAATGAACAGGCTGGTAGGCTGGCAAGGCTGGAATGCACCTCTCGGCGGTAGATTGCCTATGAACAAGGTAGAGGTGGCCGGGCGCCTGTGTGTCCAGGTGGAGAAAGCGGTGGAACAGACTGAGTACCTGTTTGCGGAGAGAATGGTATGGTGGGGGAACAGTCTGAGAACCCGTATGTGGAGAGAATGCTATGGCAGGGGATCGGTAGAGGCTCTGGGGAATCTCAAAACTGAGAGGGAAGACCAGTAGAACATTCAATCTGATGGCAGTTGAAATCATTAGCAGTATGACTCTTCTCTGGCTGGTGAACGAGGGGACGGAGCGCCTGTGGGAATGTCCTGAGTGCAGTGATGTCGTTTCTCAGCTCAACTCACCTCAACTATGACATGAAAACAATTGGGTATGTTAGACTTCTGCAATAAAAGAGACAGATGTTAAACGTAGACTCAGTGTACATAGCCTATAGAGAACTGAAACCTGGTTGACAGAAATACTAAATTAATCTAAAGTCAAAAGTTAAACATAAGCTAAACCATAACCATAACCATAACCATAACCATAACCATAACCATAACCATAACACAACGAATCCCACTTTTCCATCTGAGTGATCTTCTTCGGGAACAATATAGACAGATCTAAAGGAAAAGGTTAGGTAATTAAAACAACATAAATCTTAATCTAAACAGTAAAATACCCCAAACATATAAGTATCAAACGCATTTGAAAAAGGGGAGGAGGAAAGAGGGGAAAGAGGGGGGGGGGGGGGTTATTTTCTGTTTTGTATTACAATCCATTCACGAAACATGCCAACGATACATATTTTTTGTTTTTTGTATTTAAAACGTGTTTTGTCTTTATTTCTGATTTCTTTGAGATCTGATCGTGCTATCCTTGAAGAAGATCACTGAGATCGAACGTTGGATTCGTTATGTTGCGGTTTAGCTTAAGTTTATATTTCTTCTTCTTCTTCTTCTTCTTCTTCTTCTTCTTCTTCTTCTTCTTCTTCTTCTTCTTCTTCTTCTTCTTCTTCTTCTTCTTCTTCTTCTTCTTCTTCTTCTTCTTCTTCTTCTTCTTCTTCTGCTTCTTCTTTCTTCTTCTTCTTCTTCTTCTTCTTCTTCTTCTTCTTCTTCTTCTTCTTCTTCTTCTTCTTCTTCTTCTTCTTCTTCTTCTTCTTCTTCTTCTTCTTCTTCTTCTTCTTCTTCTTCTTCTTCTTCTTCTTCTTCTTCTTCTTCTTCTTCTTCTTCTTCTTCTTCTTCTTCTTTTTCTTCTTCTTCTTCATCTTCTTCTTCTTCTTCTTCTTCTTTCTTCTTCTTCTTCTTCTTCTTCTTCTTCTTCTTCTTCTTCTTCTTCTTCTGCTTCTGCTTCTTCTTCTTCTTCTTCTTCTTCTTCTTCTTCTTCTTCTTCTTCTCTTCTTCTTCTTCTTCTTCTTCTTCTTCTTCTTCTTCTTCTTCTTCTTCTTCTTCTTCTTCTTCTTCTTCTGCTTCTGCTTCTTCTTCTTCTTCTTCTTCTTCTTCTTCTTCTTCTTCTTCTTCTTCTTCTTCTTCTTCTTCTTCTTCTTCTTCTTCTTCTTCTTCTTCTTCTTCTTCTTCTTCTTCTTCTTCTTCTTCTTCTTCTTCTTCTTCTGCTTCTTCTTCTTCTTCTTCTTCTTCTTCTTCTTCTTCTTCTTCTTCTCCTTCTTCTTCTTCTTCTTCTTCTTCTTCATCTTCTTCTTCTTCTTCTTCTTCTTCTTCTTCTTCTTCTTCTTCTTCTTCTTCTTCTTCTTCTTCTTCTTCTTCTTCTTCTTCTTCTTCTTCTTCTTCTTCTTCTTCTTCTTCTTCTTCTTCTTCTTCTTCTTCTTCTTCTTCTTCTTCTTCTTCTTCTTCTTCTTCTCTTCTTCTTCTTCTTCTTCTTCTTCTTCTTCTTCTTCTTCTTCTTCTTCTTCTTCTTCTTCTTCTTCTTCTCTTCTTCTTCTTCTTCTTCTTCTTCTTCTTCTTCTTCTTCTTCTTCTTCTTCTTCTTCTTCTTCTTCTTCTTCTTCTTCTTCAGCGTTTCGAGCCATTGAGGTTCTTTGCTGCAGATACAATCTGTCTCCATTCGTCTCTCGTTTATATTTGTTACTTTACGTAAATTTAGTATTTCTGTTAACCGGGTTTAAGTTCGTCACAAGTTTCGTACACTATGTCAGTGTTTGTAATACAGAGTGTATTGTTAATGACTGTGCAGTTTTTGAAAATATTGCCGGTCCAAGTTTTGTATTTACCTTATTATGTTGTATGAATTCTACAGAGGGTGAATACAAACCTTGGAACGGAAATATTTTCAACAACTGCACAATCATCAAAAATACACCATGTATCTCTATCACAGGAGTCCCACATACCTAACGGACTTCATGTCAGAATGGCATATCCTGATGCAGCCATTATATTTCGTATCTATCAAGTACATTATAATATTGTCATGTTAGATCAGGTCTTAGTCAGATATGACTGAGCTACCGTATGACAATAGACGGCACTGCCTGCTTTCTGTTTGTCCCAAATGTTGGGCGACGCTCACCAAATCCGACACCTCACTTTTGTGTCAACGGCTTCGAGTATATGAGTGAAATTGGTAGGGTACAAGCCTGATCCTGGTACGAGGAAATTCATCTTAAAAACTAAATGTTATGGCAGAGCAAACCAGGCCCTAAGTCTTGGTTGGCAGCTGGTCTAGACTCAAAGCTCCGACAGGTGAACACTCAGAGCTTTCTGCAGCTTGTCTTGCTCCAGATGTACTAGTGTTATCTTTCCTCTGGAGTGAACCAGGCAGGCCGAGAGAGGGATCATACTGCATGGGCAACACGTTATCTCTACTTTTCAGCCCAGGTTTTGTGCAATGGAAAGACATACCTCCATCTCCGGACTTACCGCCATCACATGTAGTTATTATGCCTTTTTTAAGCACAATGTAAGAAAATATCATCAGTCACGATGGCAACGTGCCAGTCCATATTTCCATAATACCGAAATCTTGCGCAATGTCATGCTTTATGTAAGCGCATTTATATTACATTCACAAATGTATGAATTATTTATTTACATTTCTTCTTTCTATGTGATTATGGTTGATGCTATTGTGAAATGTTCAAAGATCTCTAAACTAAAATACTTTGTGTTTGTATAAACCTATTACTTTTTTGTCTATTTCAGACTTTGGCCATCATGATGTGAGTGTAAAATATATTACGTTGTTATTTTACTTGTCAAGTCTTAGTCATTGCCGAATGTTGGGCAGCGCTAATCAAACCCGACACCCCACAATGTGCCAACGGCTTTGGGCGGAGGATCGTAATTGAGAGGGAACCAGTCTTATCCTAGTGCGAGGAAATACAACTTGAAACTAAATGTCATGACAGAGAAGACCAGACCTTAAGCTTTGGCGGCAACTGGTCTAGGATCGAAGCTCCTACAGGCGAGCAGTTAGAGAACTGCTTTGTTGATCCCGCAGCTGCTTCAGCTTATCTTGTTTCAGATGTGTCGGTGTTACTTTTCCTCTGGATTAAACTAAACAGACCGAGAGAAGAATAATACTGCATGGTCACTTCCTTACTCACTCACTCATTCATTTATTTACTCACTCACTATTTCACTTATTTTCTCGCTCACTTACTTACTCACTCATGTATTCACTGACTTACTAACGTACCTAACGTACTTACCTACTGACATACTTACCAAATTAATTACTAAGTCATTCATTTATTTATTTACAAACTTTCTTAATTACTCATTTATTCATTTAGCGAATTTGTTACTTATTCATTAACTTTCTTGCATATTTATTTCTTACTTACTTACTGACTCTGATAAGACCCTGTTGAGCTTGACTCTAGTCCGACTTTGTGAAGACACATGAAGGGTGTAGCATAGGTGGGAGCGCAAGCGCAATTGAAATTCCACTACTTTTATCGTTTCTTTACTTATTCAGTCTCGGTAGAGATTTGTTCGCAGCAGACGAGCATAATCTCCGGCGGGCCTATTCTCGCCGGTCGCGAGATCCGCACAATGGAAGGATGGGGGATTTGCTTGCAATAGACAGGCAATATCTCCTGCGGCAGCTCTGGCGGGCCTATTCCCGCTGGTCGCGGGGTCCGCTTAAAGTCAGGTGGAGAGTCTGACGATAGTGCACGCTTTACACAGGTCCGGACACTTGTGATCGACAGATGTGCGCGCCCTTACGGTCCGGGCTCGTACGAGGCCCTCACCTGTGGGACTTGGCTGAACGTCTCTAAGCCGGGTCCCTTGGGTGTCAGGGTCTGGCCATAACTCGCCACCTGCTCGTGGTGGCGAGGTCTCGGTGGTTTTGACGCTGCGCCGCCAGCGTCTGCAGCCTACCTTGTGCCAGGCGTATTGGTTACCCATTCCTCTGGACAACACAAGGTTAGGCCGAGAGAGAGGTCATGTCGTTTGGGCGCCACATGATCCTCTGAAGCTCTGCCCAGACATTGTGATGGAATATTGGCCACATTCCAACTCACATACTTTGGTCTGTAAAGACTGCAAGGTGTCAACGACTTACTGACTCACTCATTCATTCACTTACACACTTACTGACTCACTAACTTACTTAATTACATACTCACCCACACACTTACTAATTCACTTTCTTACTTACTCACTAGCTTACTTAATGTCCCACTAACTCATTCAATTACTCACTTATTTACTTACTCACTAACTTACATGCTTATTAATTCACTCACTTATTCGTGTACTCAATTGCTTACTTAGTAATTAACTATCATTTATACTTACTTGCTTACTGAATTACTTACTTAGTTATATACTTACTTAATTACTCACTCATTCGCTTACTTACTTACTCACTCATTTATTTACATACCTATTCATTCATTCACATACTTACATATTTACTTATTCACAAACTTACTTATTTGCTCATTCATTCATTTACTTACTTACTAACTGACTTGCTTACTTACTTATTTACTTAATCATTCACTAACTTACTCAGTAATTTACTAACTTACTCACTTATTTATTCACATACTCTGTCACTCACGTACTCACTCACCCACTCACTCACTCACTCACTTAATTACTGATATCTTACACTTACAATGTTCGTGTTTAAACACCGTGTTTTCGGCCCATCATTGGTCTGGCATGTAATCAGGCCGGAAGAGAGAATTAAGGGCAAATAACCACGACTGCAGACGGAAGGATTCAACAATATAATAGAGGCGCCGAAACCGATTTATACTTGTGAGTTACAATGGATTGGGTTTCCAGAGTAGGCTAATAAACAGACAGAAAAGAGGCAGACTGACGGGCAACTATATGTACACCACTAATAATATGTACATACAGACATATATAATAGCGGTCAAACAGTACAATAAGAATCAGATAAACAGACATTCCATTGGCTCCTTGCCGTCTTGACAGACGATAGTTTGTTACATTGTGCTTCAAAAAGGCATAATAACTACAACCAATGGCGACAGGCCGGCTTCGTGGCTTAGAGGTTATGACTTTTCTCCGTAATCTCGTATACTCTCGTCGGTAACGTGATGACGGTTAGAATCAGCTGTGGTTTGAATCGCATCGGTAACTTACGGGGTATGTGAGCCGGCCGCTCAGAAAGCAGTGGCAAACTACTGAGCGTAATCTTGCCAAGAAATCAACATACAGCTGAAAGATGCTGGTGTTGACAGCGATGTCCTGTAAAGGATATGCAAAAAAAAAAAGGGCGACAGCGAATGTGGCTGATAAGGCAAATTCGCGCTGTAAATGTTCGTCCACAGTGGATGCGTGTGAACACGTGGTCATTTCCACCATATCGCCATCTTACGTCTCGCACGCTCGGAGTGTGACTTATTTGCAATCATCTTCTCCTTTGTCTTTATTCCATTTCTGATATTTGCCCTCCATGCAACACGATCAGCAGTGACTTGCTCCCAATGTGCATTATCAGTGCCTGTATCAATCATGTCCCGTTTACACACATCTTTGTATCGTAGTAGAGGCCGACCCTAAGATCTCTTACCCATCTGTAATTCACCAAAACAAATGTCCTGTGGTATTCTACCATCATCCATCCTCCTAAGATGTCCTATCCATCTAAGTTTACGAAGACTGAGCATGGAACAACCCGTCACACAACCTGATCTTTCCAATACTTCAGTATTTGTGATTTTGTCTTGCCACATAATACCAAGCATTCTTCGCAGACACCGCATATGAAACTTGTTTAAACGTTTCTCTTGGTGTGTGTAAGTTGACCAGGCTTCCCTGCCATATAAAGAAGAGTATAAGGACAGAGGCTTGATAAACAAGGACATTTGTCTTGGCAGTAAGCTTCATATTCTCCCAGACTCTCTTTGTTAAGCTCTTCATTGTTGCTGCTGCCTTAACAATCCTGATTTTGATTTCCTGATCTGAAGATAATTTGCTATTTACCTCTGATCCTAGATATGTAAAATGGTCTACTTTCTCCAGTTCGGCGTCGGCAATAAAGATTGATGGTACCCCATGTGAGCCTTGTGACATAATTTGTGTCTTCTTTTTCCATCCATCCATCATGTGCTATGCCGATAAGCGTGGGCGGTCATGTTTTGCCAACTCTCTCGATCACCAGAGTCGTTTCTGTTTCGACCATGCCACGTGGCCAAGCCATCCAGGTATTTACTTCTTGGTCTTCCACTTGGTCTCATCCCTTCGATCTTGCCAGTTGTCACCAAGTTCTCCAAGTCATTTCTTCTCATAACATGCCCAACAGATTTTGACTGTTTACGACTAATGACTCTAATCAGTTTACGATCTTCATTTGTTTCTCGAAGGACGTGTTCATTGGTTTTTCTGTCTGTCCATGGTATTCTTTGCATTTTCCTCAGAAACCACATTTCCACAGCCATCAGCTGTTTTTCAGCTTGACTGCTCATTGTCCACGCTTCACATCTATACAAAAGAATAGGTTCTCTGTAGCACTTCAACACTCTTTTTTTCTCGTTTCAATTGATATCTTTTTATTGGTCATTATGTTTTTCATTTTGCAAAAGGCTACCTTTGCAATGGCAATTCTTGTTCTAATCTCATCAAGGCATCTCCCATCAGATGTAATGACTATGCCTTGCTTAATAACTTGCTTAAGAATATGCCCATTTACTCGTATATCACATTGTGGTATTTCCTTTCCCATTGACGACCATAATCTGTGTCTTCGCAAAATTCAGTTCTGACCCTAGTTGTTCACTGTGTGCAACAACCGCATCTACTAAGTTTTGCAAGTCCGTTCATTGTCTGCAATCAAGACTGTATTATCTGCATATCTAATGTTATTGATGCATCGTCCTCCAATGTTGATTCCTTCCATATCTTCTATATTTCTGAAAATATTTTCACTGTACAGGGAAAAAAGTTCTGGAGACATTACACATCTCTGTCTCACACCTCTTTTAATTAATAGGCTGATATTGACCTACATTGTTATTAATTCTGATGGCAGCTTGTTGTTTCCAATATATGTCTTTTAACAGGTCTAAGGTCTTTTCCATCAATTTGTAGATCTTCAAGCATCCTTATCATGTCGACATGTCTCACTTCATCAAAAGCCTTTGTGTAGTTAATAAAGCAAAGATATAGATCTTTGTTTACTTCTATAGAACGTTCAATTACCGTTCTCAGTATATACACAGCATTTACTGTGCAGTTGCCTTCTACAAACCCACATTGTTCTTCTATTTCGGGATGTATTTTCTTCCTAACTCTTTGCATGATAATTCTCAGCAAAATCTTCGTGATGTGGTTCATTACACTAACTGTTCAATGTTGATCACATTCCAAGGCTCCTGATTTCTTCGGGATTGCAATAAATATAAAATTATATAATTCAGGGGGTATATCTCCAGTAACGTATATTGCATTCAGCAGTAAGGTGACTTGGTCTATTCCATATTCTTCTAAGGCAATCAATTAGGTGCCGTCTCCGCAATGAAGGTTGGCTGCAATGGATCTCCAACACTGTCTGTCTCTTGCCTTGACTGTACATTCTGTCAGGCTGATGTTCGTCCATCTCTTGATGTTATCCTCCCACTTGTATCGTTGTCTACCTCTTGCTCGCTTGCCCTCAACCTTACCTTCCAGTATGGTTTTTATAAGAGTATCATGTCTTTTAACGTGGCCAAAATATTTCACTTGTCTCCTCTTTATTTCTTTCATCAACTCTCTCTTCATTCCCAGTTTTTCTAGGACCTCTGCATTTGATTGTTTTTTGTTTCCATGAAATACGACCTATTCGTCTGTATATCCACATCTCCAGGGCTTCTATGCGACTTTCTAGTTGCTTGTTCAATGTCCAGGCTTCCGCGCCATACAGTAGCGTTGAATATACGTAGCATTTGACAATTCTCATTTTTAATGCGTTATTAATCTCTCTAGATGTTAATACTGATTTCATGCCGTTGAAAGCATTTTTGGCCATTCCTATTCTCTTTTTGATTTCCATTTCACTTCTGCCATCATCTGTTATTATATGTCCAAGATAAGAGAAACTTGTTACTTGTTCTAGTATCTGCCCGTTTACTGTGATGTTCATTGATGACCTTTACTTTTCACTGCTAATTATCAAAGTTTTTGTTTTTTGGATGTTAATATCTAAGCCACATTCTGCACTGTGCCTGTTTACTTCTTCCACTAGGTCTTGCAACTCTTGCTCACTTTCTGCTAGTAACACGGTGTCGTCAGCACATCTAAGATTATTTATGATTCTTCCAGTGATGCTGAGTCCAGGCATTTCAGCTTGTTTAAAAATTCTTTCTGCGTATAGGTTGAAGAGACTTGGGGACAGTACACATCCCTGCCGTACTCCTCTTTTTATCGCTATAGGGGACGAATAGTTATTACCGCATCTAATAGACGCCACTTGTTCCCAGTACAAGTAACTAATAAGTCTGATGTCCTTTCCGTCTACTCCTATATCTTGAAGACACGTAATTTGTCGTTCATGTTGTACTCTATCAAAAGCTTTCTTGTAGTCTATAAAACAAACATATATACTTTTTTGAACTTCTATATATTTTTCAATTAACATCCTCAAACAGATAATTGCTTCTCTGGTGCCGCTGTTTTTGCGGAACCCAAATTGTTCTTCAGCTACTTCCTCATCTATTTTATGTTGAATTCTTTCTTGTATGACCTTGAGTAGTATCTTAGTTATGTGGCTCATTAAGCTAATAGTTCTGTAATCCTCACACTCAACAGCTCTTGGCTTCTTCGGTAGTGTGATGAAAATGGATGTTTTCAAGTCCTTGGGGATGTACCCAGTATTATATATATCATTACATAATTCTGTGATAGTTTCAATGCAAAGCTGGATAAGAATTTTATCATCTCTGTTGTTATCTTGTCGGGACCTGCAGCCTTTCCTTCTTTCATCTTTTTAATAGCCTTTTCTACTTCAGCCGTTAATATTTTTGGTCCATCTTGAGTATTATATAATGTTGGTCTATTGACCCTGTTGTCCCAGAATAAATCTTCTGTGTACTCTGTCCATCTTTTTATTATGTCAGTGTTATTAATTATAATTTCTCCATTTTTTCCTCTGATACAACCGTTTCCTGTTATATTACTTTTCTTCTTTGTAAATCTTTTTATATGTTCATGTAATTCTTTCGAGTTGTGTTTTATTTCCAGATCCTCCATTTCTT
>JACEFZ010021031.1:130000-278258 GCA_014155875.1 Cepaea nemoralis
ATAAGAAATGATGTCGCCAGCCAGACAGTGAGATCAACACGTTATACCACATACGAGGGTGGTTCAAAATGTAATGCACCACATAGTTTTTCTCAGCTAATAATGAAGATAGAAACTTTACATTTTGCACACTTTAAATATGGTATGTTCCGATTGTTTGCATCAAATTGCAATCCCACCGGCCAAATAATATGGCTTTCTTAAACCGTTGAAATGTAGTGTGTTAGCAACTCGCGGTATAAACAGCGAATTGTGACAGCATTTCTCGTTGCAGAGATGGAAACTGTTGTGAACATTCATAAACGTCTTTGTGATGTGTATGCAAGTTTTGCATTCGACAGGAGTACAGTCAGTCACTGGGTTCAGCGAATCAAAGAATCAGGAAGTGGAGATACGGAGATGCTTGATCGGCCGCGCTGTGAATGTTCTGCTACAGCCACTAAAGCAGAAATGTTGAAATGCTATGAGGGCATGCTTCATACTGATAGACGAATCACTACTAAACAATTGGTCTTACAGCTGTCAGTCAGCAAATGCAGTTATACAAACTCTGGGATTTTCTAAGGCTTACGCAAGATGGGTTCCTCGAAGTCTCACACATGACCGCAGATTTTGCAAAAGAAAGCAATTTCTTCTTACTTGATGGAGCGTTTCAATACTTATGGAAAGAACTCTTTTGGATAAGATCGTTATAGGTGACGAAACCTAGGCACATCATTTTGAACCTGAGACAAAAATACAGTCAATGGAGTGGCATCATTCGCAATCACCATGCATAAAGACATTCAAGACACCTCCTTCAGCTGTAAAGGTCATGAACACTGTCTTCTGGGATATTAAAGGTATGATTCTAGTTGATATTATGCCAAGAGCAGAGACAATCTGTTCGCAAGCTTGCATTAAGACGTTGACAAAATTCAATCAACGTTTTCGCAGTTCGACCACTCAAGAATGCAGCAGACCTACTTCTCCTTCACGACAATGCGCACCCTCACAAAAGTCTGGCTACACGGGAAGCAATCACCACATTGGGTTGGACTCTATTATCCCATCCTCCCTATAATATAGTCCAGATTTGGCACCCTCTGACTATCATCTATTTGGTCCACTTAAAGATGTTCTCCATGGGACAACGTTTCAAGAGGATGAAGGGGTGATTCGTGCAGCGAAGAAATGGCTACATGATCAAGAGAAAATCTGGTACGGGCTAGAATACATGCACTTGTTCCGCGCCGGCATAAAGCTGTACACATTTATGGGGATTATGTTGAATAATACCGATGCTTACACGGCATATCTTAGTATACTGTGCATGAATTTAATACTTTATGAATAAACATCTGGTGAGAAAAACGATGTGGTGCATTACTTTCTGAACGACCCTCGTATATTGAAAGACAGAATATCAAATGGTTCGGCCATCTCGTTAGAATGCACCACCATCAACTACCAGTACTGGTGCTGCATTAAAAAGATCTGATACGAGAACAGGTGGACGCCCGAAAAGAAAGTGGATTGGTATCAAATACATTGTACAATCATACGGAATGACACTATCATGTGCCACCCATCGGGTGCAGGGGCGTCAGTAATTCCTCCCCGCGGTGCTTGACGGCTAAAGTGGAAGATGATGATGATGATGATGATGATGATGATGATGATGATGATTGATGATGATGATTGATGATGATGATGATGATGATGATGATGATGATGATGATGATGATGATATCTAAAAAATAATCATTTTACGATATCGAACGTAAACTAGGTGACATTCCATCTGATGAGCTGATAACGATGTGGTTTACAGTACCGTAATTTTTAATTATGCGTACCTATTTCTGTAATCGACAAACACCAGCGATCCAAGAAGTAAAGAAAAGACACTAGCGCTGGACGGGACATGAAATGAGAAACACTGAGAACAGTCAAACTAGAGAGACATCTGTCTAGAATCCATAAGGCAAACGAAACAAAGGAAAAACCTTACAACACACAGAGAAGAGAGGTAGCGACATAAATAAATAATATGTTTGTCCATCAAGAATGATGATGACCATTCATTTCATCCAGTGGGGTTGTTTGTCCATCAAGAATGATGATAACCATTCATTTCATCCAGTGGGGTTGTTTGTCCATCAAGAATGATGATGACCATTAATTTCATCCAGTGGGGTTGTTTGTCCATCAAGAATGATGATGACCATTCATTTCATCCAGTGGGGTTGTTTGTCCATCAAGAATGATGATGACCATTCAATTCATCCAGTGGGGTTGTTTGTCCATCAAGAATGATGATGACCATTCATTTCATCCAGTGGGGTTGTTTGTCCATCAAGAATGATGATGACCATTCAATTCATCCAGTGGGGTTGTTTGTCCATCAAGAATGATGATGACCATTCATTTCATCCAGTTGGGTTGTTTGTCCATCAAGAATGATGATAACCATTCATTTCATCCAGTGGGGTTGTTTGTCCATCAAGAATGATGATGACCATTCATTTCACCCAGTGGGTGTTTGTCCATCAAGAATGATGATGACCATTCATTTCATCCAGTGGGGTTGTTTGTCCATCAAGAATGATGATGACCATTCATTTCATCCAGTGGGGTTGTTTGTCCATCAAGAATGATGATGACCATTCAATTCATCCAGTGAGGTTGTTTGTCCATCAAGAATGATGATGACCATTCATTTCATCCAGTGGGGTTGTTTGTCCATCAAGAGTGATGATGACCATTCATTTCATCCAGTGGGGTTGTTTGTCCATAAAGAATGATGATGACCATTCAATTCATCCAGTGGGGTTGTTTGTCCATCAAAAATGATGATGACCATTCATTTCATCCAGCGGGGTTGTTTGTCCATCAAGAATGATGATGACCATTCATTTCATCCAGCGGGGTTGTTTGTCCATCAAGAATGATGATGACCATTCATTTCATCCAGTGGGGTTGAAGGTGTGGAGCCGTGAGTTCTAATATGTTTGTCCATCAAGAATGATGATGACCATTCATTTCATCCAGTGGGGTTGTTTGTCCATCAAGAATGATGATGACCATTCATTTCATCCAGTGGGGTTGAAGGTGTGGAGCCGTGAGTTCTAAGATGTTTGTCCATCAAGAATGAAGATGACCATTCATTTCATCCAGTGGGGTTGTTTGTCCATCAAGAATGATGATGACCATTCATTTCATCCAGTGGGGTTGAAGGTGTGGAGCCGTGAGTTCTAAGATGTTTGTCCATCAAGAATGATGATGACCATTCATTTCATCCAGTGGGGTTGAAGGTATGGAGCCGTGAGTTCCAAGATGGCTGGAAAGGCCTATTTTGGCTCGAAATGTTCTTTGACAATGTGGGCAAAGAATGCTTGACGTTCTAGGAGGAGAATCTCCTGTTGTGGCTTTTTTTTTCTTTTGTCCAGGGTTTATTTCACAACTCTTGCAGTCCTGTTAGCTTCACGAATGACTACATCCTTCGTCATAGGTGAAGCTGCAAGAGGAAGCAGGTAATGAGTTAGGAGGGCTTGGGTGAGTAGGTTTAGGGCCTATAGTCTAATGAGGAAATAAAGGGTGAAAGAAGAAGGAGGAGACCTATTTCTAGTGATTATTACATTTCAAATTTATTATCTAGTGTTTCAGGAAGTGAAATCTTGAAGAATTAAGACACATATTAAAAACGATTTTCCCTTTTACTAGAAAATGGTGTGCTAAACCAAGCATGCGTGTTAAAAACGAGTGCATCTTTTAACGTTGGCTCGTTGGCTCATCAACAAAGAATGTGCGGTTTATTAGATACAAAACCACCCCGATACCTACTCCATCTGTAAAAGAATAATTGTCTTTATATACCAAATCCAACTGTATTGATGAATTCAGCGTACACTGGAATATGGAAAATACATTAAATGAATCACCCAAAAATGAGAAGTAGAATAAACACTGGAATATGGAACATCGTCGTCATTATCATCAAGTGCCATGCCAGTTGGCGTAGGCGTTCATGGCTCACCGCAGATCTCGATCCTTAGTTTTCTGGATCAACTCTGCTGATGATATTTCTCTATGTCTCCGTTAAAATATGCATTGAAATATGGAACATACATTGAATGAATGACTTAAACATGAAAAGTAGATGTAAAATATGCATTGAAATATGGAACATACATTGAATGAATCACCAAAACATGAAAAGTAGATATAAAATATGTATTGAAATATGGAACATTCATTGAATGAATGACCAAAACATGAAAAGTAGATATAAAATATGTATTGAAATATGGAACATACATTGAATGAATCACCAAAACATGAAAAGTAGATATAAAATATGTATTGAAATATGGAACATACATTGAATGAATCACCAAAACATGAAAAGTAGATATAAAATACGCATTGAAATATGGAACATTCATTGAGTGAATCACCAAAAGATGAGAAGTAGAAATAAAATATGCATTGAAATATGGAACATACATTGAATGAATCACCAAAACATGAAAAGTAGATATAAAATACGCATTGAAATATGGAACATACATTGAGTGAATCACCAAAAGATGAGAAGTAGAAATAAAATATGCATTGAAATATGAAGCATTCATTGAATGGAACATACATTAAATGGAACAGACACTGACAATCATGACTCTGCTTTCGACCCAGCACTGTCACCTGAAATGTTAACGAAGTTATCATTTATATTACGATTTGTTGCCAGGCTATTCAAACTTACCATATCCATTTTTTTCTGTCACCCTCTTACTCGCTTGACTAGTATGTTTTCAACATAAAGTTAATTTCTCAACTCCATAAGTATACTTCAGTTATTCACTTACTATGCTATATAGCTCTGCAGTATGCACATGACGAGATGCAGCGAAATATTATCATCACCGTGTGAGATACTGATAAGTTTGTGTAGTCATGTTTCGGCATTTCACACGATGACCAGATTCGTGGATCTCCCGCCATTTCTCTGATTCTTTATGAATTGACAAAGACATCTTTAAAGAAGTTAGTTTGTCATTACTTTCCTTCTTTGCGCTGACAACACTGGTCGATGACCGGAGCCATTGCCTACAAAGAGAGATGGAGATCACTGCCTACCGTCGTGAAATTGGAGACCATAACCAACAACTATCTGTCCGCTGCTCTTCAATTCCATCCCCCACTTACATCCATGGCTTCACGTAACCCTGATCGGTGGTAGGTGGAGAGCTAAACTGGTACTCCATCTTATCCAAGGGTTTCCCGTCGGCTAGCGGAAGGGAGCATGCGAAATATTTCAGGTAATAAATTGTGCAATATACTGTTTGTGACTTCTGTGGCTTCAGACAGAAACACCAATGAACAAGTCCTTCAAGAAACAAATGAAGATCGTAAACTGATTAGAGACATTAGACGTAGACAGTCAAACTTTTTGGGGCATGTTATAAGAAGAAACTATTTGGAGAACTTGGTGACAACTGGCAAGATCAAGGGAAGAGACCAAGGGGAAGACCTAGAAGCAAGTACCTGGATGGCTTGGTCACGTGGCATGGTCGAGACAGGAACACGAAGCTGATCCACGACTCTGGTGATCGATTGAAATGGCAAAACATGACCACCAACGCTTTTCGGCATGGCACATGATGGTTTGATGGCTTCTGTGCTTAAATTTACTAAAGAAAATTATTATTAGTCGCAGTTTCAGCTGTTTCGGGCAAAGCGTCACTTCATAATGCTCCGTTCCTGTGTCAGTGAATGTCATACAAAGTGCTCCTCACTGCCCCATGTGAAAAGTGGAACAGACAGCAATCCCGACGAATAAACAGCACGCACAGGCAAGTACATGCATAAGACCGCTGTCAGAATGCCAACACAACAGTCCGCCACTAAAGTTACACTTCATAGTCGACGTGAGTGGCAGTCACTAGAAAACCAGAAGTTGCACACGCATTACTGCATAAGGCAAAACCATCTAGTTCAGCGACCAGCCATCCGCCATTTTCCCGAACATGTAGTTCACAATTGAGGTCAGGTCTTAGTCAGATATGACTGAGCTACCGTATAACAGTAGACGGTACTACCTGGTTTCTGTTAGCGCTGAACGTTGGGCGGCGCTTACCAAACCCGACACCCCACATTGTGCCAACGGCTTCGGGCGGAAGAGCGCAATTGGGAGGGTACAAGCCTTACCCTGGTGCGAGGAAATGCAAGCTAAAGACAAAATGTCATGGCAGGGCAGACCAGGCCCTAAGCCTTGGTTGGCGACTGGTCTAGGATCTAAGCTCCGACAGGTGGACAGTTAGAGCATTGCTTTGCTGATCCAGCAGCTTCTGCAGCTTGTCTTGTTCCAGATGTAGGGGTGTTACCTTTCCTCTGGAGTAAACTAGGCAGGCCGAGAGAGGGATCATGCTGCATGGGCAACACATGATCTCTATATTTTAGCCCAGGCTTTGTGCTATGGAGAGGCAATAACTCCATCCCTGGTCTTAACTGGTCTCGGAATCAAAGCGAGAGGCAACTGTTACGGGTTATAAGTCCTTGTCAGTTGGCGTAGACATGGGGCGCCACGCGTTGCCTCTGACGGTGGGAGACACCTATAGGTGTCACTGATCAGCTACCGCCCGCCTCAAGCTGGGCAGCCCCCAGCCAATTGGGTGCTGATCCGCCACAGCCTGCCTGCTTCAATGGGTGCTTGGGGCTAGGACAAAATCTGAATCGCAGGCTGTAAAACCAATGCACCAGGTACAAACAAAAATAAAAATAGAAACCTCAAGCTACGGCTTGCAACCTGGAACGTGAGAACCATGTGTCCAGGATTTTCCACTGACTTGACCAATATTGACGATGTGAGAAAAACGGCTGTGATTGATGCCGAACTCAATCGTCTAAACATTGATATTGCTGGCCTGCAGGAGACTCGCCTCGCTGAGGAAGGGTCACTCAGGGAAAACAACTACACCTTTTTCTGGAAGGGTAGAGGGCAGGCAGAAAAAAGCAACACGGTGTGGGCTTTGCAGTGAAGAATTCGCTACTGGGAATGATTGAAATTCCAACAGGAGGAAATGAAAGACTATTATCCCTGCGCTTGGCAACCTCTTGTGGGTTTGCCACCATTATTACTGCATATGCACCGACACTCGATTCCTCTGATGATGTGAAGGATTCGTTCTATGAGGAGTTAGACTCCGTGATCAAGGCAGTTCCAAAATCTGACTACATTTATATGCTCGGTGATTTCAATGCTCGTGTGGGCAAGGACTCGAGTTCATGGCCAGTGTGCCTTGGAAAATACAACATCGGTCGCATGAATGAAAATGGGCAAAGGCTGCTGGAGCATTGCACCAGTAATGACCTATGTATTACAAACTCCTTTTTTAAAACAAAAGAGATGCATAAGGTCACATGGAAACATCCAAGATCCGGCCATTTGCACCAGCTGGACTTCATCATCACACGGAGACAACATCTGAACCATATATCATTGACTCGTAGTTACCACAGTGCTGACTGTGATACGGATCATTCTTTGGTTGTTGCAAGGGTTAGACTGAGACCAAAGAGAATCTACACAGCTAAACACAAATCTAGCCTCAGGATTAATATTATTAACACTCATGATCCTGAAAAGTGCTTTCAGTTTCAACAGCAACTTGAAGACGCTTTCACTGATACACCAGAAAATTGTACAGTAAATGAAAAGTGGGGTCAAATTAAGGAAACTCTTTATAAAACTGCCGTAGGGATTTACGGCACTGTGGATCATAAGAGGCAGGACTGGTTTGCGGCCAACAGCGAGACTCTGCAGCCCTTGATTGATAAGAAGAAGAAAGCTCTCTTAAGAAACAAGGAAAGACCAACGCGTAACACTCTGAGTGAGCTTAGGCAAGCTAGGAAGGATGTGCAAAAGGCTGCCAGGCAGTGTGCAAATGATTATTGGATCAAGTTATGTGAGTCCATTCAAATCGCAAGTGATAAGGGAGACATAAGAAGCATGTATGAAGGAATAAAGAAAGCCTGCGGTCCAGTGATCAAAAGAAGTGCACCATTGAAAACCTTGACTGGAGAAATCATCACTGATAAGAAACAGCAGATGGACAGATGGGTAGAGCACTATTTGGAGCTTTACTCAAGTGAGACCAAACTAGCGGATGATGCCCTCAACGCCACAGAGGCTCTACCAACTCTTGACCACCTGGACACACTTCCCACCATAACAGAAGTTAAGTGTGCTATAAATGAACTTGCATCTGGCAAGGCTCCAGGTAAGGATGGGATTCCAATAGAGGTTATCAGGAGTGGGCAAGACACACTCACTATACAGATCCACCAGCTAATAGAGCTATGCTGGCGTGAAGGACAAGTCCCACAGGATTTCAAAGATTCAAGCATCATAACACTGTACAAGAACAAGGGCGATCGGAGCGACTGCAACAACTATAGGGGTATCTCACTTCTGTGTATTGTTGGAAAAGTATTTGCCAGAATTGTTCTGCGCAGACTTCAAGTCCTAGGAGATCAAGTCTACCCCGAATCACAGTGTGGCTTTCGACAGAACCGGTCTACCACTGATATGATATTCTCATTGCGACAAATGCAAGAAAAATGCCGTGAACAGAATCAACCACTGTTTATTGCCTTCATCGACCTCACAAAGGCATTTGATTTGGTCAGTCGTGAGGGTCTGTTCAAGGCACTAAAGAAGATTGGCTGCCCACCAACTCTTCTGTCCATTGTGGAATCGTTCCACACAGGCATGAAGGGTATAATCAAGTTTGATGGTGCAACTTCTGAAGAATTTGAAATCAAGAGTGGAGTTAAGCAAGGTTGTGTACTAGCTCCCACCCTCTTTGGAATATACTTTTCACTTCTACTGAAATATGCATTTCATGATCAGGATGATGGTATATACATTCACTCACGCTCAGATGGCGGCCTCTACAATGCTCAGAGATTGAAGGCTAAGACCAAAATTAGGAGGGTACTGATCAGAGAGTTGCTTTTTGCAGATGATGCTGCAGTTACGACCCACTCTGAGGAAGAATTGCAATGTCTACTATCTGCATTCTCCAATGCTTGTTCTGAATTTGGTTTAACAATTAGCAAAAAGAAGACACAGATTATGTCACAAGGTGCACATGGGGTACCATCAATCTTTATTGACGACACCGAACTAGAGATAGTAGACCATTTTACATATCTAGGATCAGTGGTAAATAGCAAATTATCCCTGGATCAGGAAATCAACATCCGGATTCGTAAGGCAGCAACAACAATGAACAGGTTAAGAAAAAGAGTCTGGGAGAACAGGAAGCTTACTGCCAAAACAAAAGTCCTTGTCTATCAAGCCTGTGTCCTTAGTACTCTTCTCTATGGCAGTGAAACCTGGACAACTTACTCATGCCAAGAGAACAACTTAAACAGCTTTCATATGCGGTGTCTGCGAAGAATTCTTGGTATTAAGTGGCAAGACAAAATCACAAATACTGAAGTATTGGAAAGATCAGGTTGTGTGACAGTTTATTCCATGCTCAGTCTTCGTAGACTTAGATGGATAGGACATCTTAGGAGGATGGATGATGGTAGAATACCAAAGGATATCTTTTTTGGTGAATTAAAGATGGGTAAGAGATCTCAGGGTCGGCCTCTACTACGATACAAAGATGTGTGTAAGCGGGACATGATTGATACAGGCATTGATAATGCACATTGGGAGCAAGTCGCCGCTGAACGTGTTGCATGGAGGGCAAATATCAGAAATGGAATAAAGTCAAAGGAGAAAATTATTGCAGAAAAGTCACCCACCAAGCGTTTGAGACGTAAGATGGTGCATGATGGTGGAAATGACCACGTGTTCACATGCACCCACTGTGAACGGACATTTACAGCGCAAATTGGCCTTATCAGTCACACTCGCTACCGCCATAGTTAAAAGTTATTATGCCTTTTTAAAGCACAAACTATCGTCTGTCAAGACGGCAAGGTGCCAATATATAGTTCACAATACAAATCATTGCGGACAGATGTAAAACATTCTGCACAAAATCTACAGCTCACAGTGTCGCTCCCAGCAGTTAATTTACTTGGGCGATGGAACCATGTACTACCAGTCCAAAAATGAGGAAACTACGTAAGCAAACAGCAGCCGGAAGCAAAAATACTCCAGAGACTTTGACGCTCAACAGGCTATTCGCCATATTGTTTTCAACTCCATGCCTTTTGATGAAAACTTTTTTCTTTTCCTTTCTTATTTCTAGATTAACAGTCTGCATCAAGTAATACCTCAGTGCTTGTTTACTTCCTTGTAAAGGATATTATCAACATTTCCCTGAAAAAGCAACAACTCTCCTTCCCCCAGTTTTCCTATTATTTCATAACGCATTGTCCAGAATTAACATTCATACAGAATAATGCATTGCCCATCATTCACTCACATACACAAGAACATACACACATTCACGGTAAACGGATTATTATGCGTGTAAAGGGAGATGTACTTTTCATATTTAAACTAACAAATAAATTGTGCTAAATTGTTACAAACATGTGCCAGACATCACGTCCGACATTTGCAATACCTATTTGTCCTGGTTTCTAAAAGAACAGGCATTTACTTGTGTTTACCACTTATTATTGCCAGCTAAACTTCCTTTCCACTTCCCAATAATTATTGGGAGGCTCCGCAGCGAAGTGGTTACGTAGCATGCCTCGCACTCCGAAGGTTGTGGGTTCGATTCGGGGCCACGTCGTTTGATTTACGAGAGACTCCTGGGGGTCGTCACTTGAGCAACGGAGTTCAAGCTTTTTGCAACGTTTTCGGCAGGCCGCCCTCGGAAAAGAGACCCAGCTATATGGGATAGAACGCGGTGCTACGAAATCGATCCTCTTGCATTTTAAAGCCTGTAGGCTACTTAATCCCAGTATTATGGCTCATGGTTTGATCAAAGCGAGGTGAAGTACTGGAGTTCGTTATGTGCATACGTTGCATAGATCTGGGTTCCAACTTTGAACGTCCGAGTTAGAAGTCCTTTATTGCATATCTTGAAGTGTGTTGGTTATGTACAGCTAGCGCCACATGGTTATAGGTCAATGCGTGTTCGATGGGTCTCATCTCATCATGTTCCTCTTGTACCTTGCGGTGTCGAGGTGAAGTATAAACAACGGGAGAATGCCCGCTTATGGGCTTCATGTATTTCTTAGCTTTTCTACGAGCAGTATGAAGATCCCTTGCCGCCTTACTAGGCCAGTCACAGGTTTAGGACAAAAATCTGACCATTGGGAGTCCGTCTCCTATGGCGAGCCATAGCCTCGTTAGCCATGACCTCGCGGTTATGGTTTCCCGGTCTGCACCAAGTGGAGGTGGGGTTGACATGTGTAATCTGTGGGTCATTGGCAGGCTACTAGTTTTCACATTTTCACCCCTCCTGGGAGAGGCTAGCCGATCCTAACCTTTCTGGCAGGTGATGGATGGTGTGGTCAGTATCACTCCGACCACATTTACTTCCACGAATATTTTCTGGTACCAATTTTTAGACTGCATAGACGTGGAGTCCGTGTTCAGTATTTTTTAAGCCGCCTCGGTAGAGATTCGAACACAAGACTACAGAGCAGGCAGACAGTGTGCTGGCCACTGCGTTACACTGCTCCCCTCTTGACCAGTGCCCCAATAAAATCAATATCCCTACAAAAATAATGTTGCATGATCTGTGCGGGGGTCTACAAGGTGTGGACTCATCATTTCATCATCATCATCATCATCATCATCATCATCTTCCACTTCTGCCGTCAAGCGTCGTGGAGAGGAATAATTTGCGTTCCAGCGCCCGGTGGGCGGCACTGGATAGTGTCATTCCGTGTGATTGTACAATGTCTTTGATGTCGTCAATCCATTTTCTTCTTGGACGTCCTCTTGGTCTCGTCGCAGATGATCTTTGATGTAAGGCCAGTGATGGTAGTTGTTGGTGTTGTATTCTAACGACATGGCCAAACCACTTGATCTTCTGTCTTTCAATAAATGTGGCACAAGGTGTTGATCCCACTGTCTGTCTGATAACAGCATTTCTTACTCGGTCTCGGATTGTTAAGTTGGCAGCTCTCCTCAGGCATATCATCTCGCAGGTGTTGATTTTGCGAAAGTGTGATTTGGATAAAGTTCAGGTTTGAGATTGGTAGCATAGGATTGGTGTGAATATGCTGTTTATTATCTGTCCTTTTTCGGAAATGGGTATATTTGGATGTTTCAGTAAGGGTAATAGCTGATATTTAAGTGCACTAGCTTTCTGACATCTGATTTCGATTTCTCTGTCCAATCTGCCATCTTCTGTGATCTTACTTCCAAGATATTTGAATTCTTTAACTTGTTTCAGAGGTGTGTTATTTATCTGTACACTTAGTGGGCCTGGCGATCTGCTAACTTGCATTACTTCGGTTTTGCTCTGTTGATACTCATATTGTATCTGCTGCAGGTTGAACTCAGATTAGTAATATGAATTTGTAGTCAGCCCTCATCGAGTGGCAAATCTGAAGACGCGATCGATAATTGATGCAATAAGGCAAGCCAACTCATTGGACAAATGGCACCAATACTAAAGAACAAACATGTAACAATAGCTGCTAAGAAATCAATATGCAACACTATCTTGCTAACAACTCTATGCTACCAATGCCAAACCTGAACAATAACAGAAAAAAGATAGATAACAAAAACAACAACATAAATGAGATTCCTGAGAATAATGATCAATGTATCAAGAAGAGATACGATCAGAATTCAATAAATCTGGACTAAAGTAGGGGTTATAGCAGCATCAGATTTTATTAGAAGGCAGCAAGTCAAATGGTTTTGCCATGCAAGTAGGTTACCAACTAACAGTATACCACAACAAGCAATGATGTACAGACCAGAGGGAAGCAGAGGAAGAGGCCGACCACGTAAACGATGGATAGAGAGAATAGCATAGTCCACGGGAACATCGACACATGAAGCCCATAAACAGGCACTCTCCCGCTGTTTATACTTCACCACGACACTGCAAGGTACAAGAGGAACAAAATGAGATCAGATACATTTTGTGCAGGACGTTATAATCAACCCTAAGTCAAATTTCTAGGCAATTTAACGTTCATTCCATTGCTTCCTGAACTAGAAGCTAACATTTAAATCAAAATGACTGTTGTAAGATATCACCCCACTATCCTGCCATCAGCCGACAGGAAGCTTAAGAGTGAGCATGTTGACGTGTAAGATTCATATAGGTATTATGCATGGCTGCTATTGTCTGCCGCAGACGTTTCTCTGTTGCACTTACAGTGCTCACTTAATCTGCCACCTATTGCCCACTCAATCACATGTGAATGTGACACATCTCCAGAACATTCATTTATCATATTCTTATCTGACATAAGCTTTTCGAGAACCATTGCCAGTCCACATTACATCGGAGTGATTTCTTGTCAGAATTAGCATCATCATAATGTGCCATGCCGATAAGCGTGGGGGGGTAATAGTTCGTCATCTCACACTATCACCAGTCTTAGATTAGGGGATGTGACATTCTGTAAGTGTTCCTTTAGGAGATCCAGGTTCGAATCCTCGGTAAGTCGTGGAGTTTTTTTTTTGTTTTTTTTTTGTCGGGGGCAAACAGAAAAGCCTAACCTGCACACTTCGCGGCGACTGCACTTAATTCCTCAGACTCAAGACTTCCCCCCCCCGCCCCCGTCCTACACTGCAAGGTACTATAGGCAATAGATGATAGTTTGTTGTGTGTGTGTGTTTTTTTTTTTTTTTTTGGACAGTTGAATCTGATGGTTCGGCCATCTCGTTAGAATGCAACACCATAAACAATTAACGCTGACGCTGAATCGAAGCAGATATGATACGAGAGTAAGAGGATGCCCGAGAAAGAAATGGGTTAACGACACCACTATCCCGACAGACTAGTGCACAAACCTGGAACTAACAGTTCCTGGGTTAATTTATGATAAAACAATGCAATAGCTGGTAGTCTCCTCCCGCTCAGAAGTTTTTTTTTTTTTTTTTTTAAAGTCAGGCGGCTCGAATTTACAAATGTAATCAATGCCATTTGTATCAAGACAAAAAAAAATACACGATACATTGAAAATTGAATAGCTGCAATGAAGAGTCTTAACATTGGCATATGTATTAATGTATTTCGTATTCACTACTGAGAAAGGATAAGATTTATATTATTTCGAATATTATTATCTCAATGGGTGCATTCTTATGTAAATGTCCCCGAAGAATTATGCCATTATCTTTTGTTTTGATCAAACTAGATTATATGTCTGTTCGTTTACCAGTTTGTACAGAGATTTGCTGGTTGCTGTTTTGAGAAAAAATTATCTAGAGAATAGGGTTTAATGACAATACTTTCGTTTGCTATGAACATTAAATTGATTTTGTGAATGTAGGGCGAGAAAGTTGTAGAAAGTTATGGTAGCAAGATATTAGCGGGTGGAGGAGGAAGACGACAACAGTGGGGAGGGAGATAGATGGGGAAGATGAGGATAATGAGCAGCAATAGTGGATGAATAGAAGTAAAATGGAACAACAAGAATATGGCCAAGAAGAAGAAGATGATGGTGATGATGCTGATGATGATAATGAACATCAACATCAACACTTTACTGATGATCATATGTATCTTTAATTATATCTGTCCCCCATTTCCTTCACCCCGCCCCCAATTTATTTACCCTAAATACACTTAAATTTCGTGTGTATTTCCTTCTTTGCTTCCTAACAGCTTTGAACTCCAACTTGGCTGTATCCAAAGAGATCAACAGTCAACTTGCGCATTCTATCGTCTCCACAGCGTTTGTCCTCGAGTATGATGGAAAGTACAGGACACCTTTCATATGTCTACACAGCGTTTGTCCTCGAGTATGATGGAAAGTACAGGACACCTTTCATACGTCTACACAGCGTTTGTCCTCGAGTATGATGGAAAGTACAGGACACCTTTCATATGTCTACACAGCGTTTGTCCTCGAGTATGATGGAAAGTACAGGACACCTTTCATATGTCTACACAGCGTTTGTCCTCGAGTATGATGGAAAGTACATGACCCTTTCATACGTCTTAAGACACTATGGATATATGGTGTTAGATATACATTTTTAGAGAAAAATCAACAATGCTCGAATGGGCTATATGTTTATTTATGGTAAGTATCACGCCGCTCTAACTAAAAACCAAGAAAGAAAACCCACTACTTGTGAAATGAGATGCCTGAGAATAGCGACGAACAAATCAAGAAAATACCTTATTAGCAGCGAGGAGATCTATAATACATTTGGAGCAACACTAGTTGTTAAATTCATTGATAAAATAAAAAAAAGACAACTGGTTCGGCCACCATGTGAGAATGAACCCAATTTCGCCAGCAGCAAGAGCATACTGCATGAACATGGAAACATCAAGAGGCAGGGTAGGACCACGAAACAGATGGATCGACGGAGTCATCATCTCATCTCATCATGTTCCTCTTGTACCTTGCAGTGTCGAGGTGAAGTATAAACAGCGGGAGAGTGCCCGCTTATGGACTTCATGTATCGATATGCCCATGGACTCTGCTATTCCATGCGTCCATCGCTTGCGTGGTCGGCCTCTTCCTCTGCTTCCATCTGGTCTGTACATCATTGCTTGTTGTGGTATACTGTTAGTTGGTAACCTACTTGCATGGCCAAACCATTTGACTTGCTGCCTTCTAATAAATTCTAGCGCTGCTATAACCCCCACTTTAGTCCTGATTTCTTCATTTGTGATCTCATCTCTTCTTGATACATTGAGTACGGAGTCATCAACACCTTAATAACCCAAATCTCAGCATACCTAGCGACCGAGCGAGTCCTAGTTCGGGAACCAATAATCAAAACCGACTAACGGCATAGAGCGGGACAAAAGACAGAAAAATAAGATCACACCGGCCGCTTTTCTTCCCAAGACATTTCCAAGTACCCATTTTAAGCTGGTTTGATCTGGGAGCCCAGGTTTAAAACTCCGTCTAGCCATAAGGCCACCTGGGCTCTCATTATTTCAGTGTAAATAAATGTTGCATGTATGTTCCAGGACGTTGTGATCAACCCCCAGTTTGATATTTTTAGGCAATTGTACGTTCAGTAGTTTGCCATTGCTCTCTGAACGAGAATTCAACGTTTCAGTTAAACTTATTGTGGGTGTAGAGGTTGAACCGCCTACCTCGCAAGCTCGACGCCTCCCTAGAATAACTGTTATCTACGAGCGATTCGCGTTGCAGTTTCGTCACGCTTGTGGATCAGTTTATCAGTTTGGAATTCACTACGACATATAGGAGTGTACTGCCGAAGACCGAAGACCGGCGTACATCATTACGCACGGGTGTAATCATATGTGAAGCAAACAGGACTGCAAGTGCTGTGGGGGGAGAGGTGGGGGGGGGGGGGGGCTGGATAAAAAGTTACTACCACAGGAGATCCTCCTCCTGGGATGTTAAGCATTCTTTATCCACATTTTCAAAGAACAGTTCACGCCACCATAGGCCTCACCAACCATCTTAGAACTCACGGCTCAAAACTGTCAAGCGCGATGGATGAAATGAATGTCATCATCATCATACAGGATGGACAAACAGCAAGATCCGTTTATCCTACTTCGTGCATAACATTGAACTCTCCTTAGTAACGAGAATACTAAAGGGTGCTTGTAAAGCCTCACTACACTTTGTATGTAGAACAAATCTGAACAAATCTGATGAAATGAATGTCATCATCATCATACAGGATGGACAAACAGCAAGATCCGTTTATCCTACTTCGTGCATAACATTGAACTCTCCTTAGTAACGAGAATACTAAAGGGTGCTTGTAAAGCCTCACTACACTTTGTATGTAGAACAAATCTGATGATGACATTAAAAAAATATGCTAAAGAATTCATTAAATTAGCTACAATAGTCACTGCTATGGTCTAACGCTGTTTTGGGGGAAGCTGGGAAGTACTAATTAAGTATTTATTATAACAGGCGTTGTAAATGTCCACCACGGGCTTCAAGACATTACTATACACGTCTCTTCATATTGTCAAATACCTTCTGCAACGTGTCTGTTATTATTTCTTGAATGGTAATTCTAATTGCTTCTTTCAGGCTCTCAATTGCATGTAAATTATTTTTGTAAACATTTCCTTTCAAGAAACCATATAGAATTACTCTAGCAGATGACAGCCATTCACTGCATATTGCTTCACGATGGACTGTGGAGCACATTTTTATGACGTCATCAAATTAGCTCTATATACGAAGTGTAGTGAGACTACAAACATCCAGTATAACAAGAAAAGACTTAGACTGGAACCACAGCTCAAAAAGAAATATCCTAAAGTCCTAAAGTTAGTTGCATATGCTTTACAGGACGTAGCAGTCAACCCCAGCATCTTTTAGCTGTTCGTAATTCCTGGGCAAGTTTACGTTCAGTAGTTTGCCATTGATTTCTGAACGACCGGCATCCATACCATTTCATAAAAAAAAAAACAGCTATGTTTCGAACGCGGGTACGCGGGATTATAAACTATGTCCTTAACTCCTTCGCCGCGAAAAGGGTAATAAAAAGACCTAAAATCTCGCGGAGAATAGAAGTAGAAACAGACAGGAACAATATGAGAGGGGCATGGACATAAATGCATGGGACAGATAAATATAGGAGGGGCTTGGGGTGAGCTGGTTGGGGGCTTTAGCCCATTGGGAGATAGAAGGTAATAGAAGAAGAAGAAATAACATAAGCAAAACCTCCATTTTCCACATTGTGTATATCATCATCATCATCATCATGTGCATGCCGGTTAGCGTGGGCCGTCATGTTTTGCCATGTCACTCGATCATCAGAGTCGTGGATCAGCTCAGTGTTCTTGTCTCGACCATACCATGTGGCCAAATCCATCCTGGTATTTACGTCTCTGCCTTCTCCTTGATCTTTTCCCCTCGAAGAAGGGAATATCGTGTATATATTCTAGCCCCAGATGTCTGTGGACCAATCAGACATCAATGGATTGCTGTGGTTAAAATCTGCCGTATTGGCCTTCCGGGACATTCTCTGCTGCCCATTTTCATCATCATCATCATGTGCCATGCCAATAAGCGAGGGCGGTCATGTCTCACCATCTTACACGATCACGAAAGTCGTGGGTCAGCTTCGTATTCTTGTCTCGCCCAGGCCACGTGGCCAAGTCATCCAGATGCTTGCTTCTCTAGTAAATTTGAATAACGAAGACAGAAACAACAGATTGCATATTTCACTGCATCTCGTCAGGTACATACTGCAGAAATCACACAACATAAAGTAAAGTCATTAGATAAATTCTTCAAGATGAAATATACTACACACATATTCATATAGTAATTTGAATTGTCTCCCACGGTAATTTTTAAATGACTATAATGTCTTTCAGTTTACACAAACTTGGCTTCTCTAAATTAATGACGTTTGCTTCTGCCAGCTTTAACATGCGACCGTTTTGAAAATAAATGATAGTCCTTGTAATTGTAAGTAGAAAAAGAGTTCTTGCATGTTACATGGAACCAATTTTAACATACGGCTGCGAATCCAGAACAAACAGTAAACGGACGAAAATATCCCTAGAAACCTTGGAGATGTGGTTTTATGAAAGAATCTGAAAATTCATTGGACAGTCAAAATTAACAATCAGGACATTTTGAGGGTGGTTAAATCGCAAGGACAACTTCTCACAAACATCAGATGGAGGCGATCATCATTTTGTTGGCTACATTATGAGAAGACAATACCTGGAACATATTGTGACAACCGGAAAGATTTGTGTAAAGAGTGATGGAGGAAGACAGCGTAAGAAAATGATTGACAGTCTTGTGTCATGGCACGGAAGGGAGTCAACACACGAATTGATCCAGAGCGGCATAACCGCCCATGCCAGCCGTCAAGGCACTGGACTATGATATGTATGGATATAGATATATATAGTCTCGTGTAGTATTTTTCACGTAGTTGCATCGGTATGCGTTTTTGTTTGTGTGCTGCTGAAGTGTTTGGTCGCAACGGCTATTTTATTACTTCTGATCGTGTTCTAATAAAGTTTACCGTCTACTTCTAGGTTGTATGCTGTGTGTGTGTGTGATGCTTCTTGTGTGCATGCGTGCGTGCGTCCGTGTGTGTGTGTGTGTGAGAGAGAGAGAGAGAGAGAGAGAGAGAGAGAGAGAGAGAGAGAGAGAGAGAGACAGAGAGAGACAGAGAGAAAGAGAGAGATTCACTCAATGCTCACTAGAATGAAACATTATACGCTCGAGACAAATTAAGTGTATATACCAGTATCGGTGGGTTGGGGGGGGGGGGGCCTTCGTGGCAAAATGGTCACGCCTCTTGCTCAGAAGGTGGGATTTAGATGACCGGGTCTACGATGTTTATACTCTGTGCAGTGGTCTCGACAGAACACCAGCCGAGCTGCAGAAAGAGACGACCTAGACGGACTAAAATCCTTCCTAATTAGGTCCGTTCTCGTACGTTTTGACCGGTTTCAACTAACAGAATCAATAATGTTGCTTAGGAATTTTGAATTATAAAAATGGGTGATTGTGTGAACACCAGACAAATGGGGAAAATATTGTAATTTATTCATCTTTATGAATTAATTTACTTCATCATTGTCTTATGTTTGTTTCATTTCCACATCCTGTATTCGTTTCTTCTTCTTCTTCTTCTTCTTCTTCTTCTTCTTCTTCTTCTTCTTCTTCTTCTTCTTCTTCTTCTTCTTCTTCTTCTTCTTCTTCTTCTTCTTCTTCTTCTTTTTCTTCTTCTTCTTCTTCTTCTTCTTCTTCTTCTTCTTCTTCTTCTTCTTTCTTCTTCTTCTTCTTCTTCCATTTCTGCTTCTTTTTTCTGCTACTCCTTTTTTCTTTCTCTTCTTCTCTGTCTTCCCTTCCTTTTTCCTTCTCCTCCTCAACCTCTTCGTTGCCTTCTTTTCTTCTTCTACTGCTACTGCTGATACTATCAATACCCCTGCTCCATCAGGAGATCTGCAAAAAGTCGCATTCCACTATGTTTACATGAAAATGAACCATGTACACAAACTATCCCTCAACAACGTCACTTCCGCCTGTAATGACATTAGAAAAGGTCATTCCCTGGAAGAACTTTTCCAAATGCAGATCTTCTCGTGACATTTTCCCATAACCAAGGTCAATGGAGCTGTTTATTTTTTATTGTCTGTAGTTAGATACTGTCTCTTCTTTAATGCTGTTTCTTTTATAAGTAGTGTCAAGCAAACTCGTTGTCATGGGCGACGAGACAAACTTCCGGTGAGATGATGGCGAGTATAGAAGCTCAGCTTCTACACAACCACTAAGGTTAACTTAAACGTTGACTTTTCGTTCAGAAATCAATGGCAAACTAGAACGTCCATCTGGGCTTGATTACAGCATTCCGC
This sequence comes from Cepaea nemoralis, assembly GCA_014155875.1. Taxonomy (NCBI): domain Eukaryota; kingdom Metazoa; phylum Mollusca; class Gastropoda; order Stylommatophora; family Helicidae; genus Cepaea; species Cepaea nemoralis. Next base: position 150,448 of record JACEFZ010021031.1, read on the forward strand.
AAAGGACATGCAATACTTTTTAAATGTGACGTAAAATACCTTTTAATGTGATCTAGAATACCTTTAAATGTGAAGTAAAATACATTTAATATGAAGTAAAATACTCTTTAACGTGAAGTAAAATACATTTTAACATGAAGTAAATATTTTTTAACGCGAAGTAAAATACGTTTTAATGTGAAGTAAAATACCTTTTAATGTGAAATAAAATATCTTTTAATGTGAAATAAAATACATTTTAATGTGAAGTAAAATACCTTTAAATGTGAAATAAAATATCTTTTAATGTGAAATAAAATACATTTTAATGTGAAGTAAAATATCTTTAAATGTGAAATAAAATACCTGTTAATGTGAAGTAAAATACGTTTTAATGTGAAGTAAAATTCGTGAAGTAAATAGCTTTAAACGTGAAGTAAAATACCTTTTAACGTGAAGTAAATTACCTTTTAAAGTGAAGTAACATACCTTTTCATGTGAAGTAAAATACCTTTAATGGAAGTAAAATACTTTTTTGTGTGTGAATTAAAATAACTTTTAATGTGAAGTAAAATAATTTTAATGTGAAGTAAATACTCTTTTACACGCCTTGCAATACATTGGATATACGGTGCTAACCGCAGTTTTGCAGAACAGTGGGATGTGAGCGATGTGGCCAACATAATGCCGGATTCTTTTATTTTCCATGACATTTCTAATACTCATTGTATGCAAGATCGATCTGGGAGCCCAGGTCAATTTTTAAATTCGCCTTCGAGGAGATTCGAACTCATGGACACCAGACCGAGAGGCAGTGTCTAGCCACAACGTTCATGGGGACTCTGTTTTCGCTAAATTTATTATATAGAACCTGTACTTATGTATGGATTTGAGACGTGAACAATGAAGAGACAAGCTGAAAAACATATAATGGTGGTGGAAATGTGGTTTCTGAGGGACATGCAAAAAATATCATGCACAGACAGAAAAACCAATGAGCAAGTCCTACACGAAGCAAATGAAAACCGTAAACTGATTAGTGAAATTAGACGTAGACAGTCACTATTTTTGGACACGTTATGAGAAGAAATAATTTTGAGAACTTGGTGACAATTAGCAATATATGGGGAAAAGAACAATGGGAAGGCAGAGAAGTAAATATCTATTTGGCTTGGCCACATGGCATGGTCGAGACATGAACACAGAGCTGATGATCTGCAACTGATGATCGTGTAAGATGGCGAAACATGACCGCCTACGCTTATCGACATGGCACACGATTATAATTACATCTTTAAAAAAAACTTGATAAAAAGAACACACCAGCAACACCAAATGAAGAAATCGGACACATGCATTATCAGACACAACATAAACCCAATATTTGTCTACTCCTTGTTCCCGTTAACTCTGTGTATAAGCAGTTTGTCAGGAGGTAAGCCATGATTGAGAGGCAACGCTGTCTGAATAATTCTCAGAAGTTACAGAGTTCTATCCTGGCACTCATGATCATCATTATCAAGTACCATGCCAGCAGGCATAGGCGTTCATGTCTCTCCACAGATCTTGGTCTTTGGTGTTCTGGATCAACTCTGCTGCTGATATTCCTCCATGCCACCGTCTCAATGCATCCAGCATAATTTGCCTTGGTTGACCTCTGCCTCTCTTCCTCTCGATCTTTTTAGTCGTCACGATGTTCTCCAATGCCTCTCTTCTTATCACATGACCCCCCCCCCCCCCCCCAAAAAAAAATGTTTGTCTCATTCTTATTATTGCATATAATGTTCTAGTTTCATTAGCCTCTTTCAGGCAATAGTTGTTAGTTACACTGGCAGTCCAAAGCAATTCGTAACATTCGTCATAGGAACCACATATACTGGCATTAGGCTGAGAATATTTCCCAGAATCATTGGTATCTAATGATATCACGCGTCCTCCTAATCTCTTGGGTAGTGTCCCCCTGATCTCTTGGGTGATGAGATCGGATACCTAGCCGTCTCGGAAAAGGGCGAAAAACTGGATGACCGGTATACAAGTCTTTGCATGTTAAAAATCCCACGGCAGTTGGAAGAGTAGGTCGTTAGACGGCTGGCCTGGCAAAATTGTTAGGGAGGGAAAATAACTACCCACGGGTAGACAGAGCGCGTTTTCTTGGATTCAATCTGTCTAGAGGAAGCAAACTGGGCATAATTACCGTCGTCCTTTAGCAGATAATTCACTTGGGGTATAATGTAGTAGACCTGAGAATATTCTAGGTCAATAAATATGAGTTGGTGTGGCCAGTTCAATTCTTCGTCGCCTTCCCTTCCAGGACAATACTCAGAACATTCTGAACATGTGATGGTCCTCATTGTGGCGAGGACGGGTCAAACCCAGTGCCGTACTTTCTAGAAACATAAGAAATATAATCCAGCAAGGGCAGGTGATTGAACCTGGATCACCTCCCTGAAGGCTAGCACTCTAATCACTAGTTCAGCTCCTGGGTTAATGTATTATCCCAGAGTGGTAATAGCTAGGATACTCCGTAGTGCCTCGCGTTCCGAATGTTGTGGGTTCCATTCCGGGTCACTTTCGGTTCACGAGTTCCATTTTCTCGGAGTCCACTGGGGGAAATCGCTGGAGTTACGGAGTAGTTACGTCATTTCGTCAGGGCAGAGCTCTAGCGACCAACAACATGCAGCAGTCGTGAGGTGTGAGGCACTAGCCTGGAAAGAACGAGGAAGAAGAGGAAGAATTATAACCTGTCTAAGTTCACTTTTGGGTGTAAAACTAATTTTAAAGCCCTCCCTTTCAATCTACATAGGACTGAAAATACCATCACATGTCAAGACACATAATTCCAGAGGAGACTGGTAAACATTCTGGAATTGGAAGTGGGCTATATATATATATATATATTACGTAATTTGTGCTTGTTGTGTTAACTACTAGCGAATTGTTAAGTGAGGTTTGGACAAATTAAGGCTTTTTGTAGACATTTGATGCTGTGTGTGGTACATTAAAAGTTAATATGTTTTAAACCAGCCAAACAGGGACCGTAGCAACGCCGCATGGCGAACGGAACAGAGAAGAAACGGCAAATTACACCATTAAATAACTCCTATTTGCAGACGACCACGCACTAATAGCACAATCAGAAGCAGCATTACAAGCCAACCTAAATAGCCGAAAGGGAATAGGTAAGGACCACGACATGAAAATTAGCATCAGCAAAACAGAGATAATGGCTATTACCACAAAAGAAAGAAGAAAACATTCATCTAAAAGAATACCAACTGAAACAAGTAAGGAGCTTCAAGTACTTAGGAAGTTTAATATCATCAAATGACAAATCAGAAGACGAGATTGAAAATAAATGCAATAAGGCAGACCAACTCTTTGGACACATGAAACCAGTACTAAAGAACAAACACGTATCAACAGATGCTAAGAAAGCAATCTTCAATACAATCTTCCTACCAACTCTGTGCTACAAATGCCAAAACTGGACTATGACAGAAAAAGACAAAAGAAAAATTACAGCAACAGAAATGAGATTCCTAAGAAGAATGCACAGTGTATCTGTCATAATCTCCAATATCTCCAACCGAGATGCAGTAACATCGTTACGCCCGCCAGGCGAATAATCTCCAACCGGGATGCAGTAACATCGTTACGCCCGCCAGGCGAGTACCAGTTACCTGCCCACAGGTTGCTGGCTGACGTGATAGTCAGCGGTCAGGCAAGGACAAAGCAAGACGCACGCAGTCCTCGTGAAGCCAATCCACAGGGCAAGCGCTGTGCGGGGAAACCGGCAGACGGCTTGGGAACTCGGACATGACAGGACGTGTGGGTTGAGAAAGGCTTCGTGTAGTTCTGTGCCCGAAAGTCGAGTGCTTGTATATCTTGTGAGATAGACTGTGAAGATGTGGGTTTTGTCTGTAAATTGTACTGATGTATTGTATATGTATAGTAATGATCATCACATGCCAAACTAGATCGTATTGCATGTGACTTGTAAATAAATCCATTGAACTCAGTGTCATTGTGTGTCAAGTCCAATCATTTTGTACTTGTACTTGTCTCACGTATGTTAGGTCCAACGAGCCAGGTTTAAGATCCTGACAGTATCAAGAAGCGTGACCTTCAGAAATTAAGAAATCGGGACAAAAGTGGGGGTTACAGAGTGTAAGATGTTATCAGAAAACAGCAGGTTAAATAGTGTGGCCATAAAACTAGGTTATCAACTAAAAGTATGCCTCAATAAAAAAGGATGTATAGACCAGACGGAAACAGAGAAAGAGGCCGACCACGTAAACGATGGGTAGAGGTACTAGCAGAGTCCACGGGAACCTCAATACTTGAAGCCAATAAGCGGGCATTCTCCCGCCGTTTATTCTTCACCTCAACACCGCAAGATACAGGAGGAACCTGATGAAATGACATGCGAGTCATGTATCTTTACTGCCTTCCAGTATATTTTCTTTTTACGATTTTATATTTGCTTCAATTTACATTTTCTCCTCGGCGTCTTAAATTGTCTTATTTTAGCAATCTGTCTTATTATCTCTATGGTCATCAATATTTTCTCATTCTATTCATGTATATTTTATCTTTGCTTAGTCTGCATTATTTCCTTGATATAATGCATTTTATCTCTTTACCCATCTTATCTTTTTCTTTATCCAGCTGAAAAACATCTGATGGCTGAGGAAATGTGGTTTCTGAGGAGAATGCAAAGAATTCCATGGACAGACAGAAAAACAAATGACCAAGTACTACAGGAAACAAATGAAAATCGTAAATTGATTAGAGAAATTAGACGTAGACAGCTCAAATTTATTGGGCATATTATGAGAAGATATTAATTGGAGAACTTGGTGACAACTGGCAAGATCGACGGGAGCAGATAAAGGAGAAGACCGAGAAGTACATACCTGGATGGTTTGGCCACATGGCATGATCGAGACAGGAACACTGAGCTGATCCACGACTCTGGTGATCGAGTGAAATTACGAGTCATGACCGCCCACGATTGCCGGCATGGTACTTGATGGATGGATCCATCTATCGGCCAGTCTCCGTGGCGATGGCTTACGGAAGCGGTTCGTAATCCATAATACCCGTGTTCGAAACATAGCTGCGCGCGATTTGGCAACAGACCGCGTTGCGTTGGTTTTGCGTTGGTATCGGTGCCGATAGTTAAGAAAGCAATGGCAAACTACTGAACGTAAACTTGCCAAAATATCACAGCGGCAGAAATGCTGCTGATGACTGCAATGTCCTGTAAAATGGACATGCCAAAAAAAAAATAGCATCAATCGATAATAAATAGTATAGCCATGCCAACCCTCTGCTACCAATGTCAAATGTGGACTGTATCACATCCTACATAAGCACGGTCAACACCTGCGAGATGGGATGCTTGAGAATAGCTGTCGACTTAACTATCCGAGACCGTGTAAGAAATGATGTTATCAAACAGACAGTGGGATCAAACCATTGTGCCACATATACAGAAAGGCAGAAGATCAAATGGTTTGGCCATCTCGTTAAAATGTAACACCATCAACTACCAGCACTGGCCCTTCGTCAAAGGGAATCCGAGACGAAAATGCAATATCGACATCAAAGACATTGTACAATCACACGGAATGACACTACCAAGTGCCACCCATAGGGTGCTGGAACGTCAAGTATTTCTCCCCAGGACTCTTGACCGCAAAAGTGGAAGATGCTGACCCATCTATCTTTTCTCATCACCGCCATCTCTATTTATCTTTATCATTCTGCTACATTTTCTCTAAAGCGTCAAAAATTTTCTCCTGTTATCCATCTATCTTTCCCCTCTTCCGCCATCGATTTATCTTTTCTATCTTTTTATTTTTTTAAATCTTTTCTTTTGCTATCTTATTCTTTCTTTTACTATCTTATCTTCTGCTATCCTATCCTTTTTTTAACTATCTTTTCTTATCTATTGTTATCCTATCCTTTCTTTTGTTGTCTTTTCTTTTCGTTTGTTACCTTATCCTTTCTTTTGCTGTCTTTTTCTTTTTTTTTTGTTTTCTTATCTTTTCCTTTGTTATCTTATCTTTTCCTTTGTTGTCTTATCTTTTGTTTCGCTATCTTATCTTTCCTTTTGCTGGCTTATCTTTTCTTTTGCTATCTTATCTTGTGTTTTGCTATCCTCTCGTTTCTTTTGCAATCTTATGCTTTCCATTGCTATCTTATCTTTTCTTTTATTAAGTTACCTTTTCTTTTCCTATCTTGTCTTATCGTTTGCTATCTCATCGTTCCTTTTCCTATCCTATGTTTTCCTTTCCTTTATAATCTTTTCTTTTGTTGTCTTATCTTTTTTTTTTCCTACCTTATCTTTTCTTTTGCTACCTTATCTTTTCTTTTGTTGTCTTATGTATACCTGTCCTATAGTCACTTTTCTTTTACTATATATTCTTTCTTTTTATCTTATCCTTATCTTTTGTTGTCTTTTTCTTTTGTTGTCCTTTTCTTTTGTTGTCTTATGTATACCTGTCCTATAGTCACTTTTCTTTTACTATATATTCTTTCTTTTTGTTATCTTATCCTTAATTTTTCTGTCTTATCTTTTCTTAAGCTAACTTATCTTTTCTTTTGCTATCATATCTTTTGTTTTGCTATCTCTTTTTTTTATTGTGCTATCGTATCTTTTCTTTTGTTGTCTTATCTTTTGTTTTGATTCTTCCTCTTCTTCAGCGTTCCGAGCCATTGAGGTTCTTTGCTACAGATACAATCCGTCTCCATTCGTCTCTCTGGTGGACCTTCTCTTGCCAGTCGTTGATTCCAAGTGCTTGTAGGTCTGTATGTATATTATCTCTCCACCGTCTTCTTGGTCTACCTCGGGGTCTACGGTCATTTATTTCCTGAGTGTAAGCGAGTTTTGTTTCCCTATTATCTTCCATTCTTTCTATATGCTCTAGCCATTGTAGTCTATTAGCCTTCATGATACCAGTGATTAGCGGGGACTTAAACAGATCATAAATGTCTTTGTTACTTCTTCTTTTCCACTCTCCACTTTGTGTATCTCTAATGGGTCCAAAGATACGTCTTAAAACTTGGTTCTCAAAGGTTTGTAACAAGACTTCGTCTCCTTTCGTTGTACTCCAGATTTCAGAGCACAACTGGTCTGATCAGTGTTTTGTATATTGTGATTTTTGGTGTTACGAGATAGCGCATTTGATTTTAGTAGATGTTGTAGTGCATAGTATATCATATTTCCAGAATTGATTCTAGTTTGTATTTCTTCCCTTGTGATGTTGGAGCAGTTGAAGATTGTACCCATGTATTTGTATGTTTCCGTTCTTTTAATGGTCATATTATCTATTTGTATACTTAACAATTCGAGACTGAGTAAGAAATGCTATTATCAGACAGACTGTGGGATCAACACCTTGTGCCACATTTATTGAAAGACAGAAGATCAAGTGGTTTGGCCATATCGTTAGAATGCAACATCAGCAACTACCATCACTGGCCTTACATCAAAGATCATCTGCGACGAGACCACGAGGACGTCCAAGAAGAAAAGGGATTGACGACATCAGAGACATTGTTGGATGGATGAAGAATGACTAGCGCGATGACTTGGATTAAAGTTTGGAAGAGTTGTGCAATTCGTCGATCTCACTCTCTCGCCTGAGTCCATCTGAGTCCAGTGGCAAGACAAGTCGAGACGATTGGAGACGAACACAGGTGCAATTGATGACCAGGGCGCACTACGTGCCTTGACGTGCTCATTACGTTTCACAACGCTTTGCAGGTAAACGCCGTCTTGCCCGTTGAATCAAGAATGATTTCTTCCGCGCAGTCTGCCGAATCCTGTCTTCACATGCTGGGTAGGCATACCCTAGTTTACCGCTTGGTTTGACACCAAATCGGCTACCCATGCCTGGTTTAGCCTGCCTCTCACAGCTGTTGCCCGGGGGGGGGGGGCTGTCGCATGCTGACAGCTACTAGGAGCCACAGTACAACCACACGGAATGACACTATCCAGTGCCGCCCACCGGGCGCTGGAACGCAAATTATTCCTCCCCACGACGCTTGACGGCAGAAGTGGAAGATGATGATGATGATTATTATCTATTTGTATGTGGCCAGAGTTTTTAGCCATTCCTTCTCTTGAAATTACCATATATTCTGTCTTATCTTGGTTGATAACCAGTCCCATTTGTTGGGCTTTTTCCTTTAAGTGAGTCAATATTTGCAATGTCTTTTGTTCATTTTCCTCTATAATATCTATATTATCTGCATAACCAAGCAGCTTGGTTGTTCCCCCAATATCACACTCCTCCCTTACCTTCCTTACAACTTTCTTTCTCTAGAGCCAGATTGAAGTGTAGCGGCGATAGTGCATCACCCTGTTTCTAGCCAGATGTTATTTGGAAAGGGTCTGATTTCCTGCCTTTAAATGTTACTATATTATAAGTATCTTCCATGCATAGTCTGGTCATCTTGATTAACTTCCTTGGTATTCCAAATTCCTGCATAGCATTCCATAGACTATTCCTATGGAGACTATCATAAGCCTTTTTAAAATCCACAAAAATGTTATGGAGATCTCTTTTATATTCCCAATTTTTCTCGGCTATTTGTCGTACGATAAATATCTGATCTATTATTGATCTGTTTTGTCTACAACCTGCCTGGTAGTCACCTAATATGTCTTCTGAATATGGTTTTAGTCTATTTAGTAATATTGTGGATAGTATCTTATAGCTTGTGGACAGTAGTGATATTCCTCTATAATTTTCACATTGGAACTTGTTTCCTTTTTTAAAGTTAGGTATCAATAATGACTCTTTCCAGTCATGGGGTAATTCTTCTGTCCTCCAGATTTTTATTATTAGTTCGTATAGCTTTAGATGTAATGCATGGCCACCTGCCTTTATAAATTCAGTAGCAATTCCATCAGTCCCAGTTGCCTTATTGTTTTTAAGTCGTGTGATTACATATAGGATTTCTTCAAATGCAGGTTCTTCAATTTGTGGTTTATACGTTAGAACCTCTTCCTGTGGAAAAGTGTTACTTGGAGCTTCACAATTAAATATTCTTTCCATGTGTTGCACATTTCCTCTTTGGTATTTATCATATTCCCATTTTTGTCTTTTAAACCATATGTGTTGTGTTGGTGCCCTCGTTTCATTGACTTAAGTTCTTTAAAAAACTTTCTGGGTTCGTTTTTCTGGTGATTAGTTTCCATATCTTTGATAATATTACTCATATATTCTCGCTTCTGTTGTAGAACTATTTTTGTAGCCTCTTTACATTCATTTCTATATTGCTCTTCCTTTTGGATCTCATTTAACCATAAATATCTGGCATTTTTTTTTCCTAATGACTGCCTCTTCACATTTTTGATTGAACCATCTGTTCTTTCTATGCATAGTTAACACACCGATACATTCTTCTTCGGTAGTTTGCATTGTATTCTTGATGTTCAACCAAGTTTGGTCAACGCTTTCCTCCAATTGGTTTTGCAGAGTTTCAAGTTTACATTTTATTTCATCTGTAAATTTCTCTTTGACTGTAATTTCTTGTACTTTTTCTCTGTTATATGTTGGGTGTAATCTCTGTAATTTAGTATAGAAAGCTCTCTTAAGTTCTATTTTAAATTTTGCTCTAACGAGGAAGTGGTCGCTGTGGCACTCAGCTCCTCTATAACTTCTAACTTGTTGTATGTGATCTATTTGATTATAGGTTCTCTTGTCACATGATTTCCAAGTTTATATGTGTATATCCTTTCTTTGTAGTCTGGTACTGCTAATCTGCAGTCCTTTGGCTTCTGCCAGGTTGATGACTCTCCATTCATTATCATTTGAAGTTGTATGTAGGCTTTCCATACCGGCCACTTTATTATGAGTTTGCTCTCTACCTAATTTTGCATTGAAGTCTCCCAGCACAATCAGGATGTCCTGTTTGGGGGTTTCTTTTGTGATATCTTCTAAATCATTATAAAAGTCTTCTTTAACGTCATCTTCTTTCTCTTCAGTAGGTGCATGTACATTAATCATCGTCATATTTTTCCATTTACCTTTTATTCGTAATTTACTAATTCTGTCATTAACAGCTTTAAAGTTTAGAACGTTCCTCCATAACTCTTTTTCATGACAAAACCTGTTCCTAATTCATGTTTATTTTGGGTGTTTCCTCCATATATTACAATCATTCAATTTTGGTCTAAAGTACCCTCTCCTGGCCACCTTATTTCTTGAATTGCTGTTATATCCATTTGATATTCAACCAGCTCCCGGATTAGTTCTTCAGCCGCTCCAGCTCGATGTAGTGTCTGTACATTCCATGTTCCAAATCTCAAAAGTCCTTTAACGTTCCAAGGTCGATGTCCAAATAAGTCAGCCCGAATTCGAGGCTCATGTATCTGTTTCGTAACAAAATGGTTTTTACAAAGGTGGGGATGTTAACCCCACGCTTCAACTCCCAACCTGGAGGACCAGGGTGTTTATTTTTGTCTGTTCTCTACCCTTTGACCTGTCCGGCTTGGGAGGCCCTGCTGGTAGCTACGCTACCGTCGACATAGCTCTCAGGGTCATTGAGAAACTCAAGCGCCCCCACCACGACAAGGTGGAAACACCATCGGGGGAGTTTTGTTTTGCTATATTATATTTTATATTACTACCTTATATTTTGTGTCTTATCTTTTCTTTTGCTATCCTATCGTTTATTTTGCTATCTTATCCTGTCTTTTATTATCTTAATTTTGTTTTGTTTGTTATCTTATCTTTTCTTTTGTTGTCTTAAATTTTCTTTTGCTAACCTATCCTTTCTTTTGCTATCCTACCTTTTCTTTTGCTATCTTATTTTTTTTATTTAACTATCTTATTGTTTCTTGTGCTATCCTATCTTTTTCCCCTCGAACCCCCCCCCCCTCCCCTTCCCTATATATTTTATCTTTACCTCAATCACTATTTCTCTACATGTTCATCTATCACTCCGTCTTTTCGCCTTCTTTTCCGTGCTTGTATCTTCAACTAATCGCCCTGTTTGTATCCATCTATCTTGTGTCTGCATCAGCACCTATCTCCTTTCACTTAAATTCTTGCAAACGGCTCCGCTTATTTACAGTTTACTGTCGTGCTAAAGAACATTAAACCAGTCTGCATCCATCCAATTTCTTAAATAAATGTGTTATTTGTCCTGACCCCCTGTCGGGACGTCGTCTGCATGCGTACTTGTGTGCTCAGAAGGATATGAATTTTCTCGTTCTCTTGCGGAATATTCTCCTCATTATTTCGTTACATGATATTTCTGTTTGTGTCTAGGTGGTGGGCCGGTAGAATATGCGTTTTTTTTTTTTTTAAGTGCAGATCTATGTTATATTCCTTCTTGGGTTTTCGCGCTCGCTGATAGGTCTTCGGAATATCAGATAAATCGAGAGAGGCACAGAGAGAACGAACGGACGAACGAACTGCCAGTCTTCAGGATATCAGAGAAATAGAGAGAAAGAGACACAGAGAGAACGAACGAAACGGATGGACTTTATTTTCAGAAGATTACGAATTGGGCACGCAGGCCCGTCTAACGTTCTTTCCCTCTTTCATAAATTATTGCATTCATCCAGGGAGTCTCTGTGGCTAAGTGGTCAAGCCGTTTGACTCGTGCTCCGAAGGTTGTGGGTTCGATTCCGAGCCGCGTCCTTCGGTTTATGAGTTAAATGTTTCGGAGACTCCTGTGGGTCGTCGCTAAAAGCTACGGAGTTCGTGCTTTGTGCGACGCTTTCCGTGCTGCGGAAAGAGACCGAGCCATATGGGATAAAACCCGGTGCAATGAAGTCGACCCTGTCGACTTTTAAGCGACTTTTTATACACCACTTAAGAGGCTAACCAAGAACAATAAGAGAGGAAGACAGAGATACAGAGTGAGAGTGCGGTGCAGAGAGTGAGGAAGGGGGAGAGATAGAGAGACACGGTGATAGAGAGAGATACAGAGACTGACAATAGGTGGACAAATAGAGAGATACACAGAAATATCCAGAAACTGAGAGATTGTGAGAGATGCGGAGAGATAGTCAGATATATAGGATCATATACTGAGGCATAGTAAATGCGCGGAGATAATGAAAGAGAAAGAGGGGGAAAGAGTGGAAATAATGAAAGAGAGCAAGTGAGAGAGAGAGAGAGAGAGAGAGAGAGAGAGAGAGAGAGAGAGAGAGAGAGAGAGAGAGAGAGAGAGAGAGGGGGGGGGGAGTCAGCAGTCGTTCAAAACAACAACAAAGCTAAAAATAACTCTACTTCCAAATTAAATCAGGTCTTAGTCAGATATGACTGAGCGACCTTATGACAGTAGACGGTACTACCTACTTCCTGTTAGCGCCGAATGTTGAGCGGCTTTCACCAAACCCGACACCCGACATTGTGCCAACGGCTTTGGGTGGAGGAGCACAATTGGGAGGCTCCAGGCCTTGCTATACATAGGGCGAGGAAATGCAACCTATAGACTAAATGTCACGGCAGAACAGACCAGACCCTAGACCTTTGTCGGCAACTGATCTAGAATGGCAACTCCGACAAGCGGACAGTTAGAGCATTCCTTTATTGATCCGACAGCTTCTGCAGCTTGTGCTGTTCCAGACGTACTGGTGTTAACCTTTCCTCTGGAGTAAACAAGACATGCCCGAGAGAGGGATCATGCTGCATGGGCAACACGTGGTCTCTAAACTGAGCCCAGACTTTGTGCTATGGACAGGCATAACTCCATTTTACAAACTGCCGTCGGTCAAGACGGCCAAGTGCTAATCAGTAGTCTACACCCAAAAGTAGTAGTAAAATGTTTAGCTGCATGTCAGTTACAGAACGTCGCATTCAACCCCAGCATTCTGACAGTTTGTGATTTCTTGGCAATTTTACTTTCAGTAGTTTGCCATTGCCTTATGAACAACCGGCACTCATACCATTTTATAAAACCAACCGCAAGACGGTTTGCTGCCAAATCGCTCGCAGCTGTTGTTTCAATGCGGTATGCAGGATTACGAACTCCGTCCGAAAGCCCTTCGCCATAGAGCCGGGGAGTAGTAAAGAGTCCTTAAACAAACCATGAGGTGTATTCCACGTGTGTTGCTAGTGCCATATTGCTTTAGCCACCAATCACCATCAAGGGGTGATGATGTCATTATCACATGGGCCACTCTTCAAGAGCAACAGACAGTTCGCAGATTCAGTGCCAAACAAACGGTATGATTGGACCAAACAAAACTAGACGGCGGAAAATGGGGAGTGTGGGTGTGTCACAGTTATGACCTAAACGTTTTAATAACGTCGCAGGCATGCTGTATCATATATCAGATTTAAAGGGACTTGTAACAGGAAAACTAGTATATTGATATTTAAACTATAATTGTATTTATAAGCCCGTGGCAGTTACGGGAAGTTTGAATAAGACGATTTATTATCCCATGGCAATTAATCAGCTAAAAACACTGAAAATGGGGGGAAAATGAAAATGAGTTTCTGAGCTTTTATTGTATATTTAATATGTATTTGTGATGTACAAATATGAGACTATATTAGCTGGTAGCATGTGTGCTCGCTTGGTTATATAATCCTTAGTTTCACCACTCGGGGAACAATGTTTTTGACATCCTTGCTTGACTACGACCCCATAGCTAAACTAGGCTGAAATGTTTGGGCCATTCGCGAAGCCGGCATTTTGGTAACCTTTTGGGGTCAGCAAACCAACCGATGACTTGACCGGATGTGACCGTCTGGTATGGCCAGGAGTGATGGGTTGGGTCTCTGATGTCCATTACGATCCTTCCTATGGTTATTGTCGGCGGTAATTTGCGAGCCTTCGGAACAACAGAAAGACATTGTTTACAGCAATGTTTGGAGATGATGGGTAGTTCTATAATGTTCACTGTATGTCTGGCTAGCTAGCTTGGTAGTTAGCTAGCCAGCTGGATAGCTAGTCAGCCAGTCAGCCAGCTAGCTATCTACCTACCTACATGTCTGTCTGTCTGTCTGTCTGTCTGTCTGTCTGTCTGTGGCGAAAGTGTTACTGACGCAAATTGTAACCCCGCATATTGAGTTCAAAACACAGCTGTGGGATATTTTACAGCAGATCGCCTTGCGTTGATTTTTATAAAGTAGAATGAGTGCCTTTCGTTCAAAAAGCAATGCTAAACTGCTGAACTATAACTTGAATCACATACAGCCAAAAATGATGGGGTTAACTGAGACGCCTGTAAAGCATATTCAACAAACGTTTGTATCTATCTATTAATCTGTCTGTCTGTCTCTTCGAACACTATCTCAGTTCAGAATACCTTCCCGCTTAATAATAATAATTAGTATTATTATAATACCCCAGTTTAACAGCCTCCTGTTAAAGTACAGTATGTCTCTCAGTTAATAACAATTGCCACATCAATAATTAATATTAGTGAGTCATGTAGGAATGTCTTTTGCACATTTTCCATGCCTTAATAACGCGTTTATTGATATTGTTGTTGTTGTCCTCGGATAGCCTCATAAGTGACGTGTGGATGAAATAATGAAGGACAAGGGACAAAAGAAGGGCAGCATTTAGACAGGAATGAGTGTCCAATTCCTTACTCTTTGAAAATAACATTTGTTTTGTCTGTCTGCCTGTCTGTCTGTCTGTCTGTCTGTCTGTCTGTCTGTCTGTCTGTCTGTCTGTCTGTCTGTCTGTTTGTCTGTCTGTCTGTCTGTCTGTCTGTCGATCCATCTATCCGCATGTTGGTCTATCCATCTGTCTGTCTGTCTGCCTGCCTATATGTCTCTCACAAAGATGTCCACACCTGACATATGCTCATACACAGGTCACACCTGGCAGGTGGGCCAGGCGGCACACAACGCACCTGTTCTTGAACCTCCCACAGCTGCTGTGCCTCTGGGGCGAAGCTTCTGAGCAAGGCTTCTCTCCTGATGGCCAGTTCACTGGAGCGTCGCAAGTTGCCATCACAGTCTAGTCCATAGCTGGTGATACAGCAAGATGCCGAGAGACAATCACAGGTCAAAGGCAATTGTTAGTTATCTATTGTAATATCATCCTTGCACTCCCAAGATTAGAAAACAATCACATGTTAAAGACAATGGTAAGTTAGTTATCTATTGTAATATCATCCTTGCACTCCCAAGAATAGGAAACAATCACAGGTCAAAGGCAATTGTTAGTTATCTATTGTAATATCATCCTTGCACTCCCAAGATTAGGAAACAATCACATGTTAAAGACAATGGTAAGTTAGTTATCTATTGTAATATCATCCTTGCACTCCCAAGAATAGGAAACAATCACAGGTCAAAGGCAATTGTTAGTTATCTATTGTAATATCATCCTTGCACTCCCAAGATTAGGAAACAATCACAGGTTAAAGACAATGGTAAGTTAGTTATCTATTGTAATATTATCCTTGCACTCCCAAGATTAGGAAACAATCACAGGTCAAAGACAATGGTAAGTTAGTTATATATTGTAATATCATCCTTGCACTCCCAAGATTAGGAAACAATCACAGGTCAAAGGCAATTGTTAGTTATCTATTGTAATATCATCCTTGCACTCCCAAGATTAGGAAACAATCACAGGTCAAAGGCAATTGTTAGTTATCTATTGTAATATCATCCTTGCACTACCAAGATTAGGAAACAATCACAGGTTAAAGACAATGGTAAGTTAGTTATCTATTGTAATATCATCCTTGAACTCCCAAGGTTAGGAAACAATCACAGGTCAAAGACAATGGTAAGTTAGTTATCTATTGTAATATCATCCTTGCACTCCCAAGATTAGGAAACAATCACAGGTCAAAGGCAATTGTTAGTTATCTATTGTAATATCATCCTTGCACTCCCAAGATTAGGAAACAATCACAGGTCAAAGACAATGGTAAGTTAGTTATCTATTGTAATATCATCCTTGCACTCCCAAGATTAGGAAACAATCACAGGTCAAAGACAATGGTAAGTTAGTTATCTATTGTAATATCATCCTTGCACTCTCAAGATTATGAAACAATCACAGGTCAAAGACAATGGTAAGTTAGTTATCTATCGTAATATCATCCTTGCACTCCCAAGATTAGGAAACAATCACAGGTCAAAGGCAATTGTTAGTTATCTATTGTAATATCATCCTTGCACTGCCAAGATTAGGAAACAATCACAGGTTAAAGACAATGGTTAGTTAGTTATCTATTGTGATATCATCCTTGCACTCCCAAGATTAGGAAACAATCACAGGTCAAAGGCGATTGTTAGTTATCTATTGTAATATCATCCTTGCACTCCCAAGATTATTAAACAATCACAGGTTAAAGACAATGGTTAGTTAGTTATCTATTGTGATATCATCCTTGAACTCTCGAGATTAGCAAACAATCACAGGTCAAAGGCAATGGTTAGTTATCTATTGTAATATCATCCTTGCACTCCCAAGATTAGGAAACAATCACAGGTTAAAGACAATGGTAAGTTAGTTATCTATTGTAATATCATCCTTGAACTCCCAAGATTAGGAAACAATCACAGGTCAAAGACAATGGTAAGTTAGTTATCTATTGTAATATCATCCTTGCACTCCCAAGATTAGGAAACAATCACAGGTCAAAGACAATGGTTAGTTAGTTATCTATTGTGATATCATCCTTGAACTCCCAAGATTAGGAAACAATCACAGGTCAAAGACAATGGTAAGTTAGTTATCTATTGTAATATCATCCTTGCACTCCCAAGATTAGGAAACAATCACAGGTCAAAGACAATGGTTAGTTATCTATTGTAATATCATCCTTGAACTCTAGAGATTAGCAAACAATCACTGGTCAAAGACATTGTTTAGTTAGTTATCTATTGTAATATCATCTTGCACTCCCGAGATTAGGAAACTTAGTGGTTGCTCATAACAAAATGTTACTGCAGCAGAGATCTAACTTCGTGGCTGCCGATAACAAAATGTTACTGTAGCACAGATATATCTTAGTGTTTGCTCATTACAACATTTTACTGTAGCATAGATCTAACATAGTGGTTGCTCATAACAAAATGTTACTGTAGCTTAGATCTATCTTAGCTACTGCTCATAAAAAATGTTACTGTTGGATAGATAAACTTAGTGGCTGCTCATTACAAATGTTACTGTAGCATAGATAAATTTAGTGGTTGCTCATAACAAAATGTTACTGTAGCGTAGATCTAACATAGTGGTTGCTCCAAACAAAATGTTACTGTAGCATAGATCAAACTTAGTGGCTACTCCCAATAACATGTTACTGTAGCATAGATCTAACTTAGTGGCTACTCCCAATAAAATGTTACTGTAGCATAGATCTAACTTAGTGGCTGTTGCTCACAAAATACTACTGTAGCATAGATCTAACTTAGTGGCTGATCCTACCAAAATGTTACTGTAGCATAGATCTAACTTAGTGGCTGTTGCTCACAAAATATTACTGTAGCATAGATCTAACTTAGTGGCTACTCCCAATAAAATGTTACTGTAGCATAGATCTAACTTAGTGGCTACTCCCAATAAAATGTTACTGTAGCATAGATCTAACTTAGTGGCTGCTCCTAACAAAATATTACTGTAGCATAGATCTAACTTAGTGGCTACTCCCAATAAAATGTTACTGTAGCATAGATCTAACTTAGTGGCTACTCCCAATAAAATGTTACTGTAGCATAGATCTAACTTAGTGGCTGCTACTAACAAAATATTACTGTAGCATAGATCTAACTTAGTGGCTACTCCCAATAAAATGTTACTGTAGCATAGATCTAACTTAGTGGCTGCTCCTAACAAAATATTACTGTAGCATAGATCTAACTTAGTGGCTGTTGCTCACAAAATATTACTGTAGCATAGATCTAACTTAGTGGCTACTCCCAATAAAATGTTACTGTAGCATAGATCTAACTTAGTGGCTGTTGCTCACAAAATATTACTGTAGCATAGATCTAACTTAGTGGCTACTCCCAATAAAATGTTACTGTAGCAAAGATCTAACTTAGTGGCTGTTGCTCACAAAATATTACTGTAGCATAGATCTAACTTAGTGGCTACTCCCAATAAAATGTTACTGTAGCATAGATATAACTTAGTGGCTGCTCCTAACAAAATATTACTGTAGCATAGATCTAACTTAGTGGCTACTCCCAATAAAATGTTACTGTAGCATAGATCTAACTTAGTGGCTGTTGCTCACAAAATATTACTGTAGCATAGATCTAACTTAGTGGCTACTCCCAATAAAATGTTACTGTAGCATAGATCTAACTTAGTGGCTGTTGCTCACAAAATATTACTGTAGCATAGATCTAACTTAGTGGCTACTCCCAATAAAATATTACTGTAGCATAGATCTAACTTAGTGGCTGTTGCTCACAAAATATTACTGTAGCATAGATCTAACTTAGTGGCTACTCCCAACATAATGGTACTGTAGCATAGCTCTAACTTAGTGGCAGCTATCATTTACCTGTACCCTACCTGTGATACCACGCTGGGGTGGGCTCGTGATACACAACACCTGTACAATTTAGGCCATCGGCCATTGTTCTGGTCCTGCACTGTGTGGCGCTGTTATACAAGTCTATGGAAGAGAATGACAAATGCAGTGCCACACTGAAAGTAGGTGTTATCCCAACACAGACGGATGGCGAAACATGGGAAGTAGGTGTGTGTGTGTGTGTGCGCGCGCGTGTGTGTGTGCGTTGTGCGTACGTGCGTACGTGTGTGTGTGTGTGTGCGTGCGTGCGTGCGTTCGCGCGCGCGCGCGTGTGTGTGTGTGTGTAACAGATATGACTTAAAAGTTTTTAATCTGGTAGCAGACATGTCGTATTATAAATCAAACTAAAGGGGGTTGAATAAGGAAAACTACTGTATATAACACTGTGGCACATACGGGAAGTCGATTAAGACGATTAATTATTCAATGGCATTTAATTAGTTAAAGAACATGAACTCATTTGCGAAATATCATCTTAGATCTGAGATCATTTACGAAGTAACACCTTGGATCTTAGCTCATTTACGAAGTAACACCTTTGATCTGAACTTATTTACGAAGTAACACCTTCGATTTCAGCTTGTCTTGTTCCAGGTGTATTGGTGTTACCTGTCGTCTGGAGTCAACTAGGCAGGCCGAGAGAGTGATCATGCTGCATGGGCAACACATGGTCTCTACAATTCAACCCAAGCTTTGTGCTATGCAGAGGTATAACTCCATTCTAGGTCCCCGAATTTGGTTGTAGTAATGCTTTTTAAAAGCACAATGTAACAAACTATCGCTTATCAAGACGGCAAAGTTCTAGTAATCTTGGATCTGAACCCATTCGCGAAGTAACATCTTATATCGGAACTCATTTACAAAGTAACATTTGATATCTGAACTCAGTTGAGTTGAGTTGAGCTGAGTTGAGAACCGACATCACTGCACTCAGGACATTCCCATACGTGTTCCGTCCCTTCGCTCAACAGCCAGCGAAGAGTCATACTACTAATCGTTCCAACTGCGATGTGATTGAAAGTTCTCCTGGTCTTCCCTCTCAGTTTTGAGATTCTTCTAGAACCCCTACCGATCCCCCGCAATCTCATTCTTTCCAAATATGGGTTCTCAGTCTGTTCCTCCGCCTTCTCTATCTGGTCCCACAAGCGCACAGCCACCTCCCCCTTGTCCTTAGGCAATCAACCACCAAGAGGTGCATTCCCTTCTAGCCTATCAGCCTGTTCCTTCCCCCGCACCCCCGCATGGCCAGGGCAAAATATCCATAGAATTCTCACAATCTGTGACCTCTGAAGCGACGATAGCCATTCCACACGAAAAATTCCTTTCCCCTCCTTACTAAGCATATTTTTTGAATTCGTAATGAATACAATGTGTGTGTCAATAGTCTCCTCCAGCCAACGGAATGTCGCTGTTTCTGCCCCCGCCTCCAATTTTCATGCTGGAGGTCGTAGTCTCATATGCCAGACTCTCCTTTTTCAAGACTCGTCCATTAGCCTTTGCAATAACACCCCAACCATTACGTCTGTTTCTCACCACTGACCCATCGGTGTTGATGACTATGTCGCCTTGATGTGTGTTACTCTGGATCAGCTGTTGCACTTAAAACTCAGTGCGGTCCGCTGCCCATTCGCTACACTCACGACCCAGTGTTATTATTACACTGTGCCAGTCCGTCGTGTTTTCCGGAACTTCAACCCACTCTTTTTCACGATTAATAGTCTCTAGATCACACATCTGGCAGATAGAAAGTTCTGCCTGTGTCATCCAGGACCTGTCTCGTCTTAGTCTATGACCCTTGACTATATCCATGACTGCATGCAGCGGGTGATCCCTATCTCCAGCAACTCTCAGGTACCATTTGGCCTGAAGGACCCTATGCCTATCCGTCATTTTGGTGGCGCCAGGATATGCCTCATGCCTGTACAGCATCCTCTGATCTACCCCTTTTGCTGCCATAGCCCTCATTGCATTAAGTCCCCTACCAGCCTTCACCACCAAATCCTCCGCATGATCCTTAAAGGTGATGCCCAAGTACTTCAATCTACTCTCTTGACTAACAGGACGTCCATTCAACATAATACCTGGGACATCTGCCTTGACGATCCGGTTATCCAGGTAGTACCACACAACCGATGCCGTGTCTTCGTATATAATGCCCCTGCGTACCTTCACCACTCCGTCACCTTGTTTACCGCCACCTGTACGTCTTTCGCCAAACTGGCCCTGTCTCTGCCCTGTCTGTACACCAGCACATCATCTGCAAATGTCAAGATTCTACCCACACCCTGTGTCTCAATAGCTACTATTTTGCTGGTGTAGACATTAAGGAGCACTGGGGACAAGGCAGATCCCTGCGGCAACCCAGGTGTAATAGTACAGGGATCAGAAGTCCGGGAACCCATGCGCTGTGCAACCTTACGCTCATAAAGGACCGCTGCAACCAATCTAACAAGGCAAGGGCAGAACTCCATGTCCAACAGTGTGTATATCAACTCATTCACAAAGTAACATCTGATATCTGAATTCATTCACAAAGTAGTATCTTGGATCTGAACTCATTTGCCATGGGGTGTAGTCATCCTGATATTTACTTCTCTGCCTTTCCCATGTTATTTTCCCCTCAATCTCGCCAGTTGTCACCAAGTTCTCTGGTTTATTTATGTTCATTACGTGCCCAAAAAAGCACCTCAAAAATGGGATATTAACATATTATCTATTGTTTAACTGACCAATAAAAAGATGTCATTTACAACGAGGCAAAGAGTGTTGAGGGAGGTGGAAAATACTACCTGCACTTTTGTATGGATGTGAAGCTTGGACAGTGAGCAGACAAGCTGACAAACAGCTAATGGCTGTGGAAATGTGGTTTCTGAGGAAAATGCAAAGAATACCGTGGACAGACAGAAAAACTAATGATTGAGGGGAAGAGAACAAGGGGATGACAGAAAAATAAATACATGGATGGCTTCGCCGAGCTGATCCACTACTCAGGTGATCGCGTGAGATGGCGAAACGTGACTGCCTAAGAGTCTCGGCAAGACACATGATGAATTAATGTTTAAGGCGTTTCATCCGAGGCCTACAAGGTCCTTTTGCCATCGGGCAAGCTGACACAGTGGTCGGGCCGCCACTGTCTGTGGTTTTACATGAACAACTACGCCATTCGGCCAGGCACGTGTTGATTATGGTATTGCGTATTGGCATTTTATACTTTAACCAGATAGTTCACAGCGGCTGGCCGAGTGGCTGATTAGCCGGGTTCTCCTTCTGGAGACCCGGGTTCGAATCCTCGGTAAGATGTGGATTTCTTTCTGTCGGTGGATAAAAGAATACCCTATCGTGCACAATTTGTGACGACAGCACTGCACTAGCCAGGCGGCCGTAATTCCTCAAGCTCAAGGGGACCCCCCACCCCCCACCCCCGCCCCACTATAGGAGTGGATGACACGACAATTCATATTCTTACATTCTGGGTTCATTCACCTCAACACAAGAATCCTTGATGTTTTGGAGCCGATCTTCTTGAAATAAGATCTTCCACATTACAAGTTCCGACCGTATATTAGAGTTACCTCTCCATGAAAATAAAATGCAAATTTCCAGTTTCATCCATTTTTCGATGACGTAATTTGATCGTATTTTCTTGTTTAACAAACCATCTTTCTTTCGGACAAATATGGTTATTGGCTTCAAAGCAGCGAAAACACAATTTAACTAGATATCGGGTTATCTATCTATGATTGTTTTCCTTGATATTATTGGCTGGTTCAATTGTGGAAACGTGACTCGGAATTAGGAGATTGCGGTTTTCAATTATTGTTTGAAAGAAAGAACCTGTTAATTGTGTATGTTTCCGCTGTGAGAGTTGTAATTGAAATTAGAATTGGAATATGTTCAAAATATTCAATCAGCGAATGAGAATATTTCTTCTTCTTCTTCTTCTTCTTCTTCTTCTTCTTCTTCTTCTTCTTCTTCTTCTTCTTCTTCTTCTTCTTCTTCTTCTTCTTCTTCTTCTTCTTCTTCTTCTTCTTCTTCTTCTTCTTCTTCTTCTTCTTCTTCTTCTTCTTCTTCTTCTTCTTCTTCTTCTTCTTCTTCTTCTTCTTCTTCTTCTTCTTCTTCTTCTTCTTCTTCTTCTTCTTCTTCTTCTTCTTCTTCTTCTTCTTCTTCTTCTTCTTCTTCTTCTTCTTCTATGTCTTCTTCTTCTTCTTCTCTTCTTCTTCTTCTTCTTCTTCTTCTTCTTCTTCTTCTTCTTCTTCTTCTTCTTCTTCTTCTTCTTCTTCTTCTTCTTCTTCTTCTTCTTCTTCTTCTTCTTCTTCTTCTTCTTCTTCTTCTTCTATGTCTTCTTCTTCTTCTTCTTCTTCTTCTTCTTCTTCTTCTTCGTCTTCTTCTTCTTCTTCTTCTTCTTCTTCTTCTTCTTCTTCTTCTTCTTCTTCTTCTTCTTCTTCTTCTTCTTCTTCTTCTTCTTCTTCTTCTTCTTCTTCTTCTGCTTCTTCTTCTTCTTCTTCTTCTATGTCTTCTTCTTCTTCTTCTTCTTCTTCTTCTTCTTCTTCTTCTTCTTCTTCTTCTTCTTCTTCTTCTTCTTCTTCTTCTTCTTCTTCTTCTTCTTCTTCTTCTTCTTCTTCTTCTTCTTCTTCTTCTTCTTCTTCTTCTTCTTATTCTTATTCTTCTTCTTCTTCTTCTTCTTCTTCTTCTTCTTCTTCTTCTTCTTCTTCTTCTTATTCTTATTCTCCTTCTTATACTTCTTCTACTTATTCATCTTCATTCAGTTCGTCATCTCTTGCAATCAATATGTATATTGCATCCACACATTAGACGTTCCCAAAAAGAGAGCGACGGGAAACATAGCACCCTATCTCTAACAAGCCCGACAACACGATTTGAGTGGGGTTGGTTACGTATCGCCATCACATCACCCCTATACGTCCGCATCTTCAACAACCAGCTAAGACTCCCAATACAATGGTACCAAATGCAGTCTGCCCATATCCTTAAGACCTTTCCTTGGAGTCCTGAGATTAGGCCCGCAACTCCCCTACCGTACCACTCTCGGTAAGCTACGATGACACATCTGTATTTCCCCACTATACACACGATCTCCGAGAGCCGTGGCCACACATGTCCTATAGTCCACCAATACCCAACGACTACGCCAATTGTGAGAGAAGCTTGGTCAAGTACTTCCATGCTTTCTTGGAGATGAAGATAAGAGATACTCTAAGCATCTTCTTTTGGGATTAGTGAGGAGACAAATGTTGGAATGGCTGCTGCATTGGGGCCCAGTATTGGTAGCTAATGGGTATAATCAAAGCCTGGCGATAAAGATAAAGGAATGACCAAGACAACCAGAAGAAATGGACCACTTCTAGAAGAGGTGTGGGGAGATGGGGAGAAAGCCACAAAGTGTCCGGGTTGCAGCTAGTCTTCCTTTCACCTAAGAAAGAAATAGAAGAGTCACTCACTTGATGTAATTGAGTTGAGTTGGGTTGAGATGAGTTAGGTTGCGTTGAGTATAGAACTGATAATACAAAACTCGGGACATCTCCACGACAGGCACCCATACCATTTTTTTTAAAACTTAAGGCGGTCTGCTGCCAAATCGCCCACAACTGTGTATGCGGTACTACGAACTTTGCCCTTAATCCCGTCGCCACGGAGCGGAAGTTTTCTCATAACGTGGCCCAAAGAAATGACGACTGCCTCTTTCTGATGTTTGTGATAAGGTGTCTTTGCGACCCAGCTTCCCTTAAAACGTCCTGATTGCTCCTTTTTGGCTGTCCACTTAATTTTCAGCATTCTTCTATAAAACCACATCTCCATGGCTTCTGAGGTTGTTTCGCCTGTTTACTAATTATCCAGTATTCGCCGCCGTACGTTAAAACTATTTTGCTACATAAGCATTTTGTGTTTGCTACATATGCCTGGACCGTCAAGTATTCTTTGCCCACATTGTCAAAGAACATTTCGAGCCAAAATAGGCCTTATAAGCCATCTTAGAACTCACGGCTCCATACTTTCAACCCCACTGGATGAAATGAATGGTCATCATCATTCTTGATGGACAAACAACACATATGCATTATACTGACAACTAGTTGACTAACGAGTGGTGATACAGTATCATAGTCTGGGATTCTGAAATAAGTGACACATTTTCTTTTCATTTTTTTTTCATCGTCCCATTCTTCTCCTTCGGTTATTTTGCCTTATTAATGTTGCTAATTTAGTGTCTTCCTCGTGCTTATATGATGTGTTTTGGGTATTTGTTTGCCGATGAAGGCTAGTCGCCACAACGTTCTATGTTTTTTGCAATTGTGCTCTGTAAAACTGCGTTTCATTGGCACCGTATTGACAGACGATAATTTGTTACATTGTGCTTCCAAAAGGCATAATATCTACAACCCATCGCGGTAGCGAATGTGACTGATCAGACCAATTCACCGTCTGTAAATTTTCGTCCAAAATGGATGCATCTAAGCACGTGGTCATTTCCACCATTACGCACAATCTTACCTGTCACGCGTTCAGTGTGTGATCTATCTGCAATCATTTTCTCCTTTGTCTTAATTCCAGTTATGATCTTTGCCCTCCATGCATCACGTTCACTGTTGCATTACTTCGTGTTATGTTTTATTGTATGCATAATCAGGGTAAAACCTTATGACCAGACCCTCGGGTAACAACAGATTTCAACGTGGTCCTATCCTCATTTCGAAGTCGTAGATTTGAATGTCGGTGCATCGAGAGCTTCCAATTCTCCTGCTGTCTTTTGTTTACTCTACTTCATTCCCATGTCTTATCTGAGTGCAAGTCAACAACTACGAATATGTTTCTTGTGTTATTTCATCCATCCTCGGGATTTTAGATATTTGATACGGTTTTATAAAAATAATGTGCCACATAAATATACAAATGACATTTATAAAACAAAGCATGCAAGCAGAATTTCCTTGACATTTTTCTTCGGAAAGAGTATTTTAATGAAATGTTGCATCCTGTTTACGAGGTGTATATATTACGTTCTCTTTGTTGTGTTTTTGTATTTCGTATTGTTGATTACTTTCAGCGCTTCCAGATGGGAGGTTGGAATATGAAATCATACAAACAGAAGGGTGGTTGGCTGAGTGGATGGTAGGTTGGTTGGTTGGTTGGTTGGTTGGTTAATTGGTTCAGTGGGTGGTTGGTTCGGTGGGTGGTTGGTTAGTTTTTGGCTGTTGGTTGCTTCTTTGTTGTTGTTTGTTGTTGTTTGGTTGGTTGGTTGGTTGGTTGGCTGGTTGTTGATTCGGATGTTGACTAAGTGGGTGGCTGGTTGATTTGTTGGCTTGTGGGTGGGTGGTTGTTAGTTGTTAGTTGGTTGACTCGTTGGTTGGTTGGTCGGTTGTTATTGGTTGTTGTTTTGTTGATTAGTTGGTTGGTTGTTGATTGGTTATTGATTGGTTGGTTGGTGGGATGAGTGGGTGGTTTGATTTGTTGGTTCAGTAGTTGTTTGGTTGGTTGTTTATTGGGTGGTTAATTGGTTAGTTGGCTAATTGTTTGGTTGGTTGTTGGTTGATTACTTGGCTGGTTGGTAGTTGGTTGTTTGTTGGTTTATTAGTGTTGCTGGGTATTTAATTGGTTGGTTGTAGTTTGTTGGTTATTTGTTGGTTGGTTATTGGTTGGTTGTTGGTTAGTTGGTTGGTTGGTTGTTGGTTGTTGGCTGATTGCTGGGTATTTGGTTGGTTGGTTGTTGGTTGGCTGGCTGGGTATTTGGTTTGTTGGTTGGTTGTTGGTTATTGGTTGTTTATTTCTTGGTTTGTAGGTTGTTTGTTGGTTGGATATTGATTGGTTGGCTGTTAGTTGGCTGGCTGGTTGCGGGTATTTGGTTGATTGGTTTCTGGTTGTTGATTGGTTTATTGGTTTTTGGTTGGTTGTTGGTTGGTTTGTTGGTTGGCTGTGTATTGGTTGGTTGTGTGTTGGTTGGGTAGTTGGTTGATTGGTTGTTGGTTGGATGATTGGGTAGTTGGTTGGTTGGTTCGTTGGTTGTTGGCTGGTTGTTTAGTTGGTTGGTTTGCTGATTGGTTTGTTGGTTGTTGGCTTGTTGGTTGGTTGTTGGTTGTTAGCTGGTTGGTTTGTGGGTTGGTTGGTGGGTTTTTTGGTTGTTGGTTGGTTGTTGGTTTGTTGGTTGATTGGTTGGCTGGTTGTTGGTTGGCTGGCTTGTTGCTGGGTATTTGGTTTGTTGGTTGGTTGTTGGTTATTGGTTGCTTATTTCTTGGTTTGTAGCTTGGTTGTTGGTTGGTTATTGATTGGTTGGTTGTTGGTTGGCTGGCTGGTTGCGGGTATTTGGTTGGGTGGTTTCTGGCTGTTGATTGGTTTATTGGTTTTTGGTTGGTTGTTTGTTGGTTTGTTGGTTGGCTGTGTATTGGTTGGTTGTATGTTGGTTTGGTAGTTGGTTGGTTGGTTGTTGGTTGGTTGATTGGGTAGTTGGTTGGTTGGTTTGTTGGTTGTTGGCTTATTGGTTAGTTGGTTGGTTTGTTGATTGGTTTGTTGGTTGTTTGCTGGTTGGTTGGTTGTTGGTTGTTAGCTGGTTGGTTTGTGGGTTGGTTGGTGGGTTGGTTGGTTGGTTGGTTGGTTGTTGGTTGGTTGGTTGGTTGGTTGGTTGTTGGTTGGTTGGTTGGTTGGTTGTTGTTTGGTTGGTTGGTTGGTTGGCTGGGTAGTTACTTGGTTGGTTGGCTGGGTAGTTGCTTGGTTGGTGGTTGGTTGGTTGGTTGGTTGGGTGGTTGGGTGTTGATTGTTGGCTGGTTGTCGGTTGATTGTTTGTTGGTTGTTATTTTGTTGGTTGGTTGGTTGGTTGGCTGGGTATTTAGTTGGTTGGTTTCTGGTTGTTGATTGGTTGGCTGGTTTGTTGGTTGATTGTTGGTTGGTAGCCTTTACGGCTCAGACCGGAGGGAAAATTGTGAAGGAAAAGTCTGGTGCTTTTGCTTTAACCACAAGTATTCATGGCAGTAGGTAAAGCAATAACATGGTTCGAGACAGACATTCAATCTGGTATGTGTCCTCAGTGACTCAATGAGTATGCTCAGAAAGATTGAGATGGGGTGGGTCCGAAGAAAGTGGTTGCTGCCTCTGGAGCGGTCTCGGTTGGCAAAGATGAAGTTTCATTTTCGTGCCAGGTACATGCGGGTGTACGAGGGAATGAGCGGGCTGACAGGCTTCAGATAGAACTAGTGTGGAAGACGGACGAGCCGTGGACCAGGCAGACATTCTGAATGCTCTTCGAGAAGTAAGTCGTATAAGAGCACCAAGCGATGACTGTGACATCTACAACCATGGTCAGGCTGCAAGAACAACAAGTTACAAGAGGTGTGGCCAAGCAAGAACACTAAGCAGGAAGCCAAAGAAGATTGATAAACCAACGCAGAACTGGTGTCGTGAGCCGCTACACGCTGAGGAGGGGATCCGAGCATTTATGGACTGAATGGTTCCATGTGCAATGAGGATGATCTGTCGACTAACTAACTAACTAAGTGGTTGGTTGATTGTTGGTTGTTTGGTTGGTTGATTGGTTGATTGCTTGCTTGTCGGTTGGTTATGTAGTTGGTTGGTTGATTGATTGGTTGGTTGTTGCTAATGGTGGGTAATTCGTTGTTGGTTGATTGGTTGGTTGGTTGCTTGGTTATCGATTCGTTAGGTGGTTGGTTGGTTGATTGGTTGGTTGGTTGGTTGAATGGTTGTCGGTTCGTTTAGTAGTTGGCTGTTTGGTTGGTTGGTTGGTTGGTTGCTTGGTTACTTGGTTGTCGGTTCTTTAGGTGGTTGGTTTATTGGTTGATTGGTTGGTTGGTTGGTTGGTTGGTTGGTTGGTTGGTTGTCGGTTCGTTAGGTAGTTGATTGGTTGCTTGGTTGCTTGGTTGTCGGTTCGTTTATTGTTGGTTGGTTGGTTGGTTGGTTGCTTGGTTGCTTGGTTACTTGGTTGTCGGTTCGTTAGGTGGTTGGTTGGTTGGTTGGTTGGTTGGTTGTTTGTTGGATGGTTGGTTGGTTTTTGGTTGTTGGCTGGTTGGTTAGTTGGTTGTTGGTTGGTGTTGGTTGTTGTTTTGTTGGTTGGGTAGTTGGTTGGTTGATTGATTAGGGTAGTTCGTTGATTGGTTGGTTGGGTATTTGTTTGTTTTTTTGTTAGTTGGTTTGTTGGTTGGTTATTGGTTGGGTAGTTGGTTGGTTATTTGGATAGTGGGTTGGTTATTGGTTGGGTAGTTGGTTGGTTAGTTGGATAGTTGGTTGGTTATTAGTTGGGTAGTTGGTTGGTTAGTTAGATAGTTGGTTGGTTATTGGTTGGGTAGTTGGTTGGCTGGTTGGATAGTTGGTTGGTTGTTGTTTGGTTGGCTGGTTGATTGAGGAATTCTCTAGAAAACTCACTTTCATCTCCCAAGTTCAATGACCCAGTACCAAGCAAGTGTGGGCACAAATGTTCGATTTATCATAATACCGGTTAGTTAGTTAGTTAGTTAGTTAGTTAGTTAGTTAGTTGGTTGGTTGGTTGGTTGGTTGGTTGGTTGGTTGGTTGGTTGGTTAATTGGTTGGTTGGTTGGTTAATCTGTTGCAGTATAATTCTTGCACACCGGACCAGTCCAGATGTGCTAAGATCCTCCCTCTCTCTCCTCTTTCCCTCCAACCCCCCCCCCCTTTTTTTTACATATGAATCAGAGTGGATCAACTCTGTGTTCTTGCCTCGACCATACACGGTGGTCAAGCCTCACAGGTATTTACCTCTCTGTCTTTCCGTTGCTCTTTTCCCCCTTAATTTTGCTATTTTTTACCATTAATTAGTTAATTTGTTTTTTCAAAACCCGCTCAAGAAATCATGACTGTCTACGTCTAATTTCTTTAATAAGTTTAGGCTTTTCTTTGCCTTTTTTAGGACCTGCACGTTAGTTTTTCTGTTGTCCATTATATTCTTTAATACCTGGGCCAATAAGGGAAGCAAGAAATAAAACATTGTGACCAACCATAGTGACCAACCATTACGACCAACCAATGTGACCAACCATTGCACGTCGTAAGAGGACATACTGAAGGGTTGTATCAGAATGTCTCCCTTACCCCGGAGAAAATTGTAGCTGCAATACGTAACCAGTTATGATCAATTTGTTGCCTGGCATATTTCGTTGTCATCAAATGGATCACCATGTTCTGGTAAGAATGTGTATGTATGTATTTATGTATGTACATTGTGTATGTATGTATGTATTTATGTATGTATGTATGTATTTATGTATGTATGTATGTATGTATTTATGTATGTATGTATTTATGTATGTATGTATGTATTTATGTATGCATGTATGTATTTATGTATGTATGTATGTATGTATGTATGTATTTATGTATGTATGTATGTATGTATGTATGTATGTATGTATGTATGTATGTATGTATGTATGCGTGCGTGCGTGCCTGTGTGTATGTATGTATGCATGTGCGTGCGTGCATGTATGTATGTCGGTCACTCGTTCGGTCAGTCGGTCGATCTGTTTGTCTTTATGTCTGTCTCTGTCCGTGTGTGTGTATGTGTGCGTGTGTGTCTGTGTAAGTGTGTGTGTGTGAGTGTGTGTGTGTTGTGTGTGTGTGAGTGTGTGAGTGTGTGTATGTGTGTTGTGTTTGTAAGTGTGTGTGTTGTGTGTGTGTGAGTGTGTAAGTGTGAGTGTGTGTTGTGTGTGAGTGTGTGTTGTGTGTGAGTGTATGTTGTGTGTGTGAGTTTGTGTTTGTGTGTGTGTGAGTGTGTGTTTGTGAGTGTGTGTGTGATTATGTGTGTGACTGTGTGTGAGTGTGTGCGTGTGTGTGTGAGTGTGTGTGTGAGTGTGTGTGTGTGAGAGTGTGTGTGTGTGAGTGTGTGTGTGAGTGTGTGTGTGAGTGTGTGAGTGGGTGTGTATGTGAGTGTGTGTGAGTGTATATGTGTGTGTGTGAGTGTTTGTGTGTGTGAATGTGTGTGTGAGTGTGTGTGTGAGTGTGTGTGAGTGTGTGTGTGAGTGTATGTGTGTGAGTGTGTGTGAGAGTGTATGTGTGTGAGTATGTGTGTGTGTGAGTGTGTGTGAGTGAGTGTGTGTGTGAGTGTGTGTGTGTGTGAGTGTGTTTGTGTGTGAGTGTGTGTGTCTGAGTGTGTGTGTGTGAGTGTGTGTGAGTGTGTGTGTGAGTGTGTGTGAGTGTGTATGTGTTTGAGTTTGTGTGAGTGTGTGTATGTGTGTGTTGTGTGTGTGTGTGTGTTGTGTGAGTGTGTGTGAGTGAGTGTGTGTGAGTGTGTGTGAGTGTGTGTGTGAGTTTGTGTGAGTGTGTGTATGTGTGTGTTGTGTGTGTTGTGTGTGTGAGTGTGTGTCTGAGTGTGTGTTTGTGTATGTGTGTGTTTGTGTTTGTGTGTTTGTGTGTGTGTGTTTGTGTGTGTATCCGACTGTGATTTTCTCGCCAATGTCACGGTCAATATATGGCCAGTGCGTTCTGAACGACACCAGCCACATAAATCCTCCTACCCCCAACCGCCACATAAAACATCAAGTGATCTTTTCGACGACTCATCGGAAGGTATGGCAGTGATTCAGCATGATTATGAATGCCCCTAAGATCTACACTATCTGGGTCTCAAGTAATGACGCTACGTGTCCGGAATACCCTTAGAAATGGCTTGATGGTGCCCGTAGATCGTTAATTTGCTGCTCTCTTAAAATTTCAAAGTCGATCAACTTGCCTTAGGGGATTCCCGTTGTCGTGTTCATAACGAAATGACGATTTTTGTTATAAGCCACGTAGATTAATGTCTCTTGCGCTACAAAGGGAACCAGGGTAGGCCAGTGGTTAGCTTTCGTGGCTTTCGGCATCTGGGTTATCTGTTCAAATAACCATATTTTTATAAACTAATCGTCACGCCTTTACTCACCATAATATGTTCTTATACTCATGCTAGTCTGGGCCAACATGAGATCCAGAGTGATTTATTTGTAATCCTTGCCTTGATTGATAGGCGTTCGAACACGCGCGCAAGCAGGTATGCGGGATAGCAGTTCCTTTCTGTTGGTGTGTCCCGTGCATTTCATTTGTCTTTTCCGTATGGTTTGATTAGTGATATTGTAACACTTACAACTCGCTGTCTTGGATTCCTGTAAGACCCGGACATTGTATTGCTAGAAGTGTATGTAAGAGAAGCGTGTCTTTGATACGACACACACGGGATATGTCCATCTGTCGTTCTGTTCATCGGTTCATGTTTTCATATGTTCACGTGTAAGCCTATTCATCTGCTCATGTTTTAATTTGTTCATCTGTCCATCTATTCATCTAGCTGTTGATCTGTTCATCTATCCAACTGTTGATTTGTCCATCTGTTGGTCTGTCCTCTGTTCATCTGTTCATCTGTCCATCTGTTGATTTGTTCATTTTTTATCTATCCGTCTGATATGTCCATCGGTTGATCTGTCCATTTGTCCATCTGTCCATCGGTTGATCTGTCCCTCTGTCCATCTGTCCATATGTCCATCGGTTGATCTGTCCATATGTCCATCTGTCCATTTGTCCATCTGTTCATCTGTTCTTCTATTCATCTGTTCATCTGTTCATCTTTTCATCTATCCATCTGTTCATCTATCCATCTGTTCATCTGTCCATCTGTTGATCAACCCTGCGAGCTGTACTGTTGGCATCAAGAGTACAAAGACATGTATATATATATATCAAACCTCAAAGCAACAAACTCACACGGCCTAGATGGGATCAGTAATAGAATTCTTCATTGTTCCGCCCCAATCATTAGTGAATCTTTAACGTTCATATATAATCAATGCCTGGCCAAAAACTACTTCCCTTCTGCATTAAAAATTGCTAAAGTTTATCCTCTATTTAAAAATGGATCAAATCATAACAGCGTCTTGGGTAATTATACACCTATTTCCTTACTATCACCGCTATCAAAGACATTAGAAAAGCACATTCATAAAATAACATTACATCATTTAATTAATAACGATCTGACAATTGACAGCCAATCTGGGTTTCGACCTAAATATTCTTGCCATAATGCTCTAACAAAAGTGACCGATATATGGCATTTTAACAGCAACAATGGCAACATTTGTGGAGCGGTGTTTGTAAACTTTAAAAAAGCTTTTGATATGGTAAATCACAATATTTTAATTAGCACATTGAAACAAATGAAGACTAGTGACAATATGGTGAACCTAATTATGTCATTTTTATCCGACAGAAAACAAGTCGTGTCCTTTAATAACCGTCTATCAAGACCCACACAGCTTAATATTGGTGTGTCCCCGTGCTCAATACTAGGTCCTCTGCTTTTTGCAATTTATGTTAACGACCTTACTCTATATCCCAATACTACATGTAATCTATCTGCAGACGATTGTACTATATATGCTAGTCAGGAGAACCGTAGTGAAATAGAAAGTTATTTACAAAAAGAACGTGATAATCTTACTAGATGGAGCATTGAAAACCGCATGTAAATTAATAAACCAAATCCACGCTAATAACGACTAGACAAAATCTTCAGACACTAGCCATAACTGGGGCAGCGCTCGAACTCCGCATAGACACGTTACCTATAGTTAATGTAAATGAGCATAAGTCATTAGGTATTTTAATTGATAAACATTTAAATTGGAGCTCTCATGTCCACGTCCTTACCAAGTAAATAGCATAGAAAGTTAACCAACTTGCTAAAATTCGGCACTTCCTGGACGAAAGCACGCTAAAGTTATTCTATAATTCTATATTCAATGTCATCTCGATTATTGTTCCACAGTCTGGGACGGTTGCCCTAAACCCAATATGAAACTACTTTGTTCTCTTCAAACGTGGGCTATACGTCTAGTTTCTGGCACAAAACACGCCGAACGTGATAATTTATATAGTCATCTAATGCTTCTACCACTTCGAAAGCGTTTCCTTTTTAACAAAGCCAAATTAGTGAATAAAGTAAGATCTAAATGTACCCCAGAATATCTTCAACCGTTGATTCAATCTCATGCAATGAACAGCAAGCGCTTAAATATATTATGTGTCCCAAAACCTAGATTGGACTTATACACAACTTGATTTGCGTATTCTGGTGTCCATTTATGGAATGGCCTTCCAACAGACCTGAAAACTCCAATGATTCCCTACACATTCAACCGAAAACTCTTTCAATACTTACTCCATACCGACTATATGCCTCCATAAGTCACTAAGTGGTATAATTTTTCACTATGTATTGGTGTGTGTGAGTGTGAAAGTGAGTGAGTGAGTGAGTGAGTGAGTGAGTGAGTGAGTGAGTGAGTGAAGTGAGTGAGTGAGTGAGTGAGTGAGTGAAGTGAGTGAGTGAGTGAGTGAGTGGAGTGAGTGAGTGAGTGAGTAAGTGAGTGAGTGAGTGAGTGAGTGAGTGAGTGAGTGAGTGAGTGAGTGAAGATTAAGAGATGAGTGAGTGAGAGAGTAATTATGAGACAAAGACAGAGAGAGAGAAAGAGAGTGTGTATATGTGTGAGAGAGTAAGAGCGAGTGAGTGTGTGTGTGTAAGAGAGAGAGAGAGAGAGAGGAGAGAGAGAGAGAGAGAGAGAGAGAGAGAGAAACAATGAGAGAGAGAGAGTGTGAGACAATGACAGAGACTATGTAGTGTGCGTGAAAGAAAAATAAAGAGATATATACTAATCCATATTTCTTCTGTGTCCTCATCTTTCATATTATAATTTTTACTGCCACTTGATTTTAACATGTACTATATGCACTGCGTATTTCATCATGTTTATGTCAATCCCAGGTATTATATTCTTTATTGAATTGCATAACCTTTTCTTCGTTACACAATGTATAACATATTGTTTTCATTTTCACAATTTTTCCATTTGGGGACGTGTGCGTGTGGGTGGGGTATATGTATGGGGGTGAGGAGATATGGATGGGTGAGGAGATGTGTGGGGGATGTGTGTGGGGGCATGTGTTGGTGGGTGGTGATGTTTATGTGGATGAGTTACCTGCGAGTGGAGGATGTGTGTTTTTTTGGTGGGGATCTTTGGGTTGGGGTATGTTTTTTGGTGGGTGGATGTGTGTAGGTGTTGATGGGTGGTGAGATTTATGGGTGTGGGTGGGTGAGAATGTGTGTGTGGGTGGGTGTGTGGGCGTGTGTGTAGGTGGCACGGGGATAGGTGTAAGGGTTGTGTGTATGAGTGGGTGTGTGTGGTGTGGGTGGGAGATAGGAGTGTGGGTTGGGATGTGTGTGTGGGTGGTGGGGATGTATGTGTGGGTTGTGGGGTGTGGCTGGGTCAGAGATGTCTGTGTGGATGGGGGATGTGTGGGTGTTTGAAGGGATGTGTGGTGGGTGGAGGATGTGTGTGGGTGTGGGTGGGGGATATGTTTATGGGCGGGGGATATTTGGTTGGATTGTTGGAAGTGTGTGGATGTTGGTGGGTGGGGGGTTGTGTTGGTGGGAAATGTGTATTTGTGTGGCTGAGGGATGTGTGGGTGAATGGGTGTGTGGGGGATATGTGTGGGTTGAGGGATGGGTGTGTGGTGAGTGTGGGGATGTGAGTGTGGGTGGGGAATATGTCTGTGTGGATGGAGGTGTGTTTGGGTGTGTGGAGGATGTATGTGTGGGTGGTGAGGGTATTTGTAGGTGGGGGTTGTGTGGGTGGATGAGAGATGATTGGGGAGATGTGTGTGTGGGTGAGGGATGTTTGGGTGGGGATTGAATGGGAATGTATGTGCGGAACGTGTGTGTGGGTGGAGGATATGTGTATGTGTGGGGTGTTGTGTGGGAGGGAAGATGTGTGTGGGTTGTGGGTGTGTTTGTGGTGGGGGAGGTGTGATTGGGTGTTTGATGTGCGGGTGGGTAAAGGATGTATTGGAGGGTGGAGTGTGTATTTGGCTGGGTGATTGGGTGTGTGAGTGTGAGTGGGTAGATGGGCGATGTATGTGTTGATGGGTGGGCGGGGAATGTGGGTGTGAGTGGTTGAGGTATGAGTGTATGAGTGGGAGAAGTGTGTGTGGGGAAGGGAAGATGTGTGTGGGTGGAGATGTGAGCGGGGTATATGTGGGTGGTGGGGTGTGTGCAGGTGGGAGGTGTGTGTTTGTGGATGGGGAATGTGTTGTTGTGTGGGGTAGTGTGTGCGGGTGGATAAGTGTGTCGTTGGGGGATGTGTGGATAATTGATGTATGATTGGGAGATGGGTGACTGGGGGTGGTGGGTGGAGGATGCGTGGGTGGGTGAGTGTGTGTACGCTGGGGGATGGGTGGGGGTGTGTGTTTATGTGTGGTACGGGATGTGTCGGTGGGTTGGGGGAGATTATGTGGGTGGGGATGTGTGCAAGTGGGGGAAATGTGGGTGGGTGTGGGTTTTGTGTGTGGGTAGGTGCGGGATGTGTGGGTAGGCAGGGATATGTGTAAGTAGGGGATGTGTTGTTGGGGGATGTGATGTTTGGCTACGTGGTTGGGTGTTGAAGGATGTATGGGTGGGTGAGTGTTGTGATGGG
This sequence comes from Cepaea nemoralis, assembly GCA_014155875.1. NCBI lineage: Eukaryota > Metazoa > Mollusca > Gastropoda > Stylommatophora > Helicidae > Cepaea > Cepaea nemoralis. Next base: position 186,394 of record JACEFZ010021031.1, read on the forward strand.
TGGAGGATGTGTGTGTGGGTAGGGAAATGTGTGTAGGTGGGGGGATGTGTGGGCGGGTGATGGGTGGGTGGGTGCATATATGTATGCCTGAGGTGTGTGGTTGGTGGGGGTGTGCGTGTGGGGGGATATGTGGTGAATGGGAGATGAATGTGTGGGTGGGGAGATGTGTGTAGGTTGGAGTGTGCGTAGGTGTAGAATGGGGGGATGGGTGGGGGAATGTGTGTGTGCCTGGGTGTGTGTGTTTGGTTGTGTGAGGGATGTGTGGGTGGATGGGGGATGGGTGGGTGGTTGGTGGATGTGTCTCATAACACGGTTATATGCACTGGTTATGTTTACAACATTATTTTGACAATGTTTTTTTTTCCCCTATGTGAATGTATTATGCACTACCTATGAACGAAAGATGAGTGATTGGAAGGGCCGAATGTAAGACGGGCTTGCGTGCCCAGTTTGTTACTCTTTGAAAATAAAGTCCGTTCGTTCGTGCGTTTTTCTTTAAATAAATGTGGCACAAGGTGTTTATTTCACTGTCTGTCTGATAACGCTCGGTCTCGGATAGTTAAGTTGGCAGCTCTCCCCAAGGATCTCATCTCACGGGTGTTGATTTTGCGTAAGTGACATTTGGATAATGTCCAAGTTTGACATTGGTAGGGTAGGACATTATTTCTAAATAACATGCCGTTGTAAACTTTTCAGTTTATTTCTTTGTTGTCCTTTGTTTGTCATTTGTCCTTTTCTTTTGAATGTACATCTACATGTGAAGTTGTTACGCCGCCTGCCTAGCGCTCCGAAGGTTTGCGTTCGATACCAGCCTACGTCGTTAGGATCACGGGTGTAATTTACACCATAACCCTGCGGGTGGCCGCTGGATCTACGGATTTCGTGTTTTGTGCGACGTTTTCGGTATATCGCCCTGGGGAAAGAACCCGAGCCATATGGGATAAAACCCGGTGGAAAGAAGACATTAGTTTTGCCTTTTAAAGCCTTTGTATCATCATCATCATGTACCATGCTGATAAGCGTGGGCGGTCATGTTTCACATCTCACACGATCACCAGAGTCGTGGATCAGCTCTGTATTCTTGTCTCTACCACACCACTTGACCAAGCTATCCAGATATTTACTTCTCTGCCTTTGCCTTGTTCTCTTCCCCTCGATCTTTTTTTGAATTCAGTGCAGTTGACTGTTGAATAGCCGAGACAAAAGTAGCATTTCACAAGATGAAGAATATTCTCTGCATATAGCTATACTGAGCCATTCTTGGTGCATGGAAGCGAAGCATGGACAGTTAGCAGAAAGTGAGAAATAATGTCAAAGCTGCGGAGAATTGGTTTCATAGGAGAATGACGAAAACACCGTGGGTGTAGAGGAAGTGTAATGAAGATATCTCAACGGAAGTTAACTCCAAAAAGAAATGGTTAATAGACTCAGAGGAAGACAATCTACATTCTTAAGGCATGTCATGAAAATGGGAAAGTTGGATTATGTAGTCACAATGGGAATGTTTGAGGGGGGAGCAGGAGCAGGAGTAGGTGGAGCAAGTCGAGAAGGAGGATCAGGAAGAGCATGAATAGGGGCAGGAGCAGGAAGAGGAATCGGGGGAGGAGGAGCAGGAGGAGAGTGTGAATAGGAGGAGAAGGAGCAGCAGCAGCAGGAGGATGAAGCGGGGCAGGAGGAGGAGGAGTAGGAGGAGGAGCCGGGGCAGGATTAGGAAGAGCAGGAGTAGGAGGCGCAGGATGAGGAGCACGAGGAGCAGGAGCTGGAGGAGCGTGAGAAGGGGAAGGAGCAGGAAGAGGAGCAGAAGAATGAGCAGGAGGAGGAAGAGCAGGAGGATTAAGAGGAAGTGAAGTAGCAGGAAGAGGAGAAGGAGAAGGAGGAGGAGCAGAAGAAGTAGGAGCACAAGGAGGAGAAGCAGGAGGGGCGGGAGGAGGAGCAGAAGCAGGTGAGGCAGGAGAAGGAGGAGGGGAAGAATGAGGAGAGGCAGGAGAAGGAGAAGAAGGAGGAGCAGAAGGAGGAGGAGCACAAGGAAGAGAAGCAGGAGGGGCAGGAGGAGGAGCAGAAGCAGGAGAGGCAGGAGAAGCAGGAGAAGCATGAGAAGGAGCAGGAGGAGGATCAGGAGAAGGGGGAGCGGGAGAAGGGGGAGGAGCAGGAAGAGGAGTAGAAGAATGAGCAGGAGGAGGAATAACATGAGGATTAAGAGGAGGTGAAGTAGTAGGAAGAGGAGAAGGAGAAGGAAGAGGAGCAGAAGGAGGAGGAGCACAAGGAGGAGAAGCAGGAGGGGCAGGAGAAGGAGCAGAAGGAGGGTCCGGAGCAGGAGCAGAAGCAGGAGAGGCAGGAGGAGGAGCAGAAGGATTAGAGGAAGGAGAAGGAGGAGGAGCACAAGGAGGAGGAGCACAAGGAGGAGAAGCAGGGGGCAGGAGCAGAAGCAGGAGAGGCAGGAGACGGAGGAGGAGCATGAGAAGGAGCAGGAGGAGGAGCAGGAGAAGGAGGAGAAGAAGCAGGAGGAGGACGTACAGGAGGAGCAGGAGGAGGTACAGGAGGAGGAGCAGGGGGAGGTACAAGAGGAGGAGCAGGAGAAGGAGGAGAAGGAGCAGCAGGAGGAGGTACAGAAGGAGGAGCAGGAGAGGTAGGAGGAGCAGGCGGAGGAGCTGGAAAAGACGGAGGAGGAGCACGAGGAGGAGGAGCATGAGCAGGATCAGGAGCAGTCAGTTAGTCAGACAGTCAGTTAGTTAGTTAGTTAGCTAGTTAGTTAGTTAGTTAGTTAGTTAGTTAGTTAGTTAGTTAGTTAGTTAGTTAGTTAGTTAGTTAGTTAGTTAGTTAATTAGTTAGTCACGGTTCCAACTTCACGGCAACTGGTCGTCCTCATTATGCTCTGTCCCTGTGCCAGTGAATTCCACACAAAATGCTCCACTCTGCTCCATGTGAAAAGTGGAACAGACAGGGGTCTCGAGAAACCAACATCCCGCACAGGTACACAGGTACAGGAGGAGGAGCAGGAGGAGCAGGGGCCGGAGAAGATCGAGGAGCAGCAAGAGGAGCAGGAGCAGGAGTAGGAGGAGGCGCAGGAGGAGGAGGAGGAGGAAGAGCAGGAGCAGGAGAGGGTTGAGGAGCAGGACAAACAGGAGCAGGAGGAGGGGCAGGAGGAGCAGGGGTATGGGGAGGATCAGGAGCAGGGGGAGGATCAGGAGCAGGGGGAGGATCAGGAGCAGGGGGAGGATCAGGAGCAGGGGGAGGATCAGGAGAAGGGGGAGGATCAGGAGCAGGAGCAGGGGTATGGGGAGGATCAGGAGCAGGGGGAGGATCAGGAGCAGGGGGAGGATCAGGAGCAGGGGTATGGGGAGGATCAGGAGCAGGTATGGGGAGGATCAGAAGCAGGGGGAGGATCAGGAGCAGGTATGGGGAGGATCAGGAGCAGGGGTATGGGGAGGATCAGGAGCAGGTATGGGGAGGATCAGGAGCAGGGTTATGGGGAGGATCAGGAGCAGGTGTATGGGGAGGATCAGGAGCAGGGGTATGGGGAGGATCAGGAGCAGGGGTATGGGGAGGATCAGGAGCAGGGGTATGGGGAGGATCAGGAGCAGGGGTATGGGGAAGATCAGGAACAGGGGGAGGATCAGGAGCAGGGGTATGGGGAGGATCAGGAGCAGGGGTATGGGGAGGATCAGGAGCAGGAGCAGGATATGGAGAGGATCAGGAGCAGGGGTATGGAGAGGATCAGGAGCAGGGGGAGGATCAGGAGCAGGGGGAGGATCAGGAGCAGGAGGAGGATCAGGAGCAAGAGGACCAGGAGCACAAGCAGGTGGAGGGTAGGAGGGGGAGCAGACGGAGAAACTGGAGGAGGAGGGCAGGAGGAGGAGTAGGAACAGGAGCAGGAGGAGGAGTAGGAGTAGGAGGAGGTGCAGGAACAGGAGCAGGAGAAGAAGGAAGAGGAGCAGGAGAAGGAGGAGCAGGAGCAGCAGGGGGAGCAGTAGGTTGAGGAGCAGGATGTGCAGGAGCAGGAGGAGGAGGAGCATGAGGTTGAGGAGCAGGATGTGCAGGAGAAGGAGGAGCAGGAGGTTGAGGAGCAGGAGGAAGAAGGGTTGCAGGAGGAAGAGAAGGACAGGAGGGGGAGAAGGATCAGGGGTAGCAGGAGGAAGATGAGGAGCAAGAGGAGCAGGCGGTCAGAAGGAGCAGGAGCAGGAATATCGGGAGCAGGAGTAGGAGGAGCAGGAGTATCGGGAGCAGGAGTAGGAGGAGCAGGAGGAGCAGGAGGGGGAGGAGCAGGATGAGGTGGAGGGGGTGAAGGAGGAGGGGCAGGAGATGCATGAGGAAGAAAAGGAGGAGCAGGAGGAGGAGGCGCATGAGAAGCAGGAGGGAGAGGAACAAGAGGCGGAGGAACAGGTGGAGCAAGAACAGGAGGAGGGGGAGGACTAGAAGGAGGAGTAGCAGCAGCAGGAGGAGGAGCATGATGAGGAGCAGGAGGAGCGGTAGGAGTAGAAGAGTAAGTAGAAAATAAACAAGATTACAATCCTCCTGAATACACTACACAGCATTTTTACCAACTTTCAATTCCTCCACCCACATTTTCATTGTTCTTCTTGTTCTTTGATGCTTACAAATGACCAGAATTCCCTGGTGTGTATCATATTTTCTGCTATTGATTCCAGGTCGCGTTGCATTTCAATAGTTTAAAGAAATACGAGCCGGTTGTAATAATGTAAACAAATATACGCTACGCAAATGACACAGTATCGATAGCTGAGTGGGGCAGAGTCAAGAACCGCCATCACAGTAGTCGGGACATTGCCATACGCGCTCCGTAACTCATTTTCAACAACCAGCGAAGAGTCCCAATACCAATGGTACCGGTAGCAATTTGATTGTATGTAAATGTTTGTGGAGATGAGTTTGTGTAAATGAGTTTGTGGAATCGAGTTTGTGTAAATAAGTTTGTGTAAATGAGTTTGTGGAACAGAGTTTGTGTAAATGATAAAAGCATGTAGGTATGTATGTGTTTGTGCATATGTGCATGTCTCTGTGTGCGTGCGTGCGTTGCGAGCGAGCGAGCGTGCGTGTGTGTGTGTGGTGTGTGTGTGTGTGTGTGCGCGCGCGTGCGTGCGTGCCTGTCTGCCTGTCTCATAACATGTCGAGTTATAGCCTGTCAACGTCCTAGATACCTAGGGGAATGAAACTTGGGTTCATACAGGCAACAAACTCCGTTCTGATACTATCTGACATAATTTATTTACAGTAAGCTGGCGAAGAATGGTTTTCGCAGCCAGCTACGTGGCGAACATCATCACAGGAGTTTATAACACAGCCATCATACATAATCATTACAACAAACTCTATCATCTATCTATCTAGTGAGTAACACTCCTAAATACACTTGTGTTCAATCTATCAAGTCCCCCTTAAGTTAAGCCCTGTTGCTTGTTCGATGTCCAGTCGGCGTCTGCCCTCTAACGTGTCTCGATCGGACACGGGCTGTAACTCTCCTCAAGCTTCTCGTGGAACAGGTCCTGGCACGCGGTCAGCGTGTCCACGGAGCTGTAGGCGAACTGACTTATCTTTCTCGAAGGCTCTAGATTGTTCGAGCATTCGAGTGTGTCTCCCTTGTATTGGGGTTATGCCCCTTATCTAATTCCCTTCTATCTTTATGTTCCTACCGACTCCATGTGAAACTGACAGATTGGAAGGGCCGAATGTAAGACTAGCTTGCGTGCCCAGTTAGTGACACTTTGAAAATAAAGTCCGTTCGTACGTTCCGCCTGGCATTTTTCTCGGGATATGGAGAGTCGGCCAGATCCTATGATGACTCCATGCTGCACAATTTTCTCCAGCCAATGACGGTTTATCTGTTAGTACTTTTACATTATACACCCGATCCCAAAAGGCTCTGACCGTATCATGCATCATTACCTCACCCAGCGGTGTAGATGGACGAAAACCTCAAAGATCTACCACTGTTGTATTAATAGAGCATACAAAACAAGGGTTTTCTTTAATATAAAGAAAACGGGGGGGGGGGGGGGGGGTCTATTTCAAAGAAATAGAGAACCCACAATGTGATATAACAATTGAAAGGGAAATGCAAAACCAAGTTAATACATTCAAGAGCCAGTGGTAATTGTCGTAATAAGTGTCGTCCCTGGGGTGAGGGGAATCAACACCCACATTCTTTTAACCCCATATCATTATCTTGAGGATATTCTGGATTTCTGTCCACAACACCCCGTCAGTCTTTGGATCTCTCTCTCTCTCTCTCTCTCTCTCTCTCTCTCTCTCTCTCTCTCTCTCTCTCTCTCTCTCTCTCTCTCTCTCTCTCTCTCTCTCTCTTACCACTGGACCATGCCCCCTCTCATTATTTTCCAAAACATACTACACACCTCTAAATTCTAACAAAATGACACATTTATTTAATAAAGAAAAGTGTCAGGTATGTGCAAAGTGTGTGTGTAGAATGTCTGTCGTATAATCTAGAGCAGGGGTGGGCAAAATGAGAAGATTAAATATTAACCTGTTAGAGCAGGGGTCGTCTGCCTAGACATGTTGTAATTTGTGCAGTCTTGGAGTATGTGCTCTGCTGTCTGTGACGATAATCCACATGTGCACATGGCTGATTCACCAATCTTGAATCTTGTATACATGTGGTTGCGCAATCTATTGTGTCCTGTTCTGAGGAGCAGAATAATGACTTGTTCTGGTCTGTCCATAACGTGGTAGTCATCTTGAGCAGGTTTTGGTGGCTTTTTGACTGATTTGATCATTCTTTTCTTTTGGTGGTAACGGGCACATAAGGATGTTCTTCTTTTGCTCCTTCCTTAGCCAATCGATCAGTTCTGTCGTTTCCGGGTACTCCACAGTGGGATGGTACCCACTGTATGGTGACCTTATGCTGGCTGCTGAGTTCAGAAAGTAGTGTTCTTAATACTGGCAATTTCCAAGACATCATTTAGTTTTCGTTGAGGTGAGTTTCTTGCAAGCAACATACGCTTACCTTTTCTTGGTCCAAGATGTTTTCTGGTTCTATTGTTTTGTTGCTGAATCCCTCCGCATTCCAGTGCATTAGTTTTAGTCTTTGTTTGGTATGGCCAGACGCTCTATTCTCAGGTCCCCTGGCTCCACAGGACATCTGAGAAGGACCTCCAGTAGTTGTGGTTGGACTCTTTCGAGGCATATGGCCCGGCACTGCACCTGCCTGGGGGTCCAAAGTAGGGCGAGCACCGTAACATTTAGCCGTAGTCGACATATTTCATTGCGCGTGATTGGTGGCATCCTGATTTATGTGGTGCGCCTCCTGGCTGGTTGCCTCTTTATTCAGCACTTTTCCTTTGCTAGAGCAGACTGTGGTCTTACTCGAGATTAGGTGTATAGGCACGCACACACATGTTTGCGTATGCACGTACGAGCATACACATCTAAAGCGTTCTGTATATTTCTCGGCGCCAGTGACTCGCCGCCGCCCCTTCTCCTGTTAGTTAAAACAGTTCCGCCACGAGAATGCAAGAAGTTGGACTTCTGATGCATAGGTGATGAATGCATGAGCCATTAGGGTATTTATATAAGGTTGGGCGCTCACCCCAACCCGGCCCCTGGTTACATACAGCAACATTTGGAACCATGTTATGCTAAAATGCGAATTTATCGATTTTTATATAGAGAAATATTTATCGACATGAAAAATTTAATAATGATGATTTTATGAAAAACAGATATTTCTCCGGTGAATAAAATTATTTATTTTGCAAGAAAATATTAAATTTAAAAGTCTTTTGCTGTTTTACATTATTTCCACATTTACAATGTTCAAATTAATTTATTTGTTGTAGTAGTCTTGATATATTTCTGAAATTTATTCTGAGTTTACTACTTGTTTTCCGAATATTTTATTTTCACACACAGCCGGAAGTAGGTTTTGTTTCATTTCCGTTTTAAAGTTTTGTACAATTCTAACTGTTCGAATTTTATTTAAAAATGAGTGTCAATAACAGACATAAGATTGAAGATGAATGCCGTGTTTTTAATTTGAATAACGAAGACACAAACAATAGATTGCACGATTTATTGCCTGGCATATTTCGCTGCATCTCGTCAGGTACATACGGCAGAAATCACACAACTTACGTGAATTAATTAGATAAATCCTTCAAACTGAAATATACACATGTTCGCACAGTAATGTCGATTGTCTACCACGGTAATTTTAAACTGACTAACATGTCTTTCTGCTTACACAAGGACGGCTTACGAAGGTTGATTAGTATAGCTTCAGCAAACTTTAACAATCGACTACTTTGTGTGTTGAACAACACACGGAAGGCACTGTCTCTTTCAACCACGTGACCACTCTCGAGCACATGTCTCTCGACCGATGAAGCCAGACTTTTCCGGTGTGTCGGCCTGCCTAGGTTACCATCTTCTGTGTGTAGTATCTTGTCCAACCAATTCGGAATATGTTCCGAAACCTTGCAATGTAACTGTCGCTTAGTTCTGCCTATGTAGATGGCCTCGCATCTGCATGTAAATTGGTAAATACAATTTGATTTGGTGTACAAAGCTACAGGTTCTTTTACTGCTGGGACTGGGATCGGTGTGTTTCTGTACCTGATGACTAGAGCTGCAGCACAGAATGTTCGCTCGACTGCTGTGGTGAGCCGGTCCCGCAGACGTTGCATTACGTCATCTCCTCGGAAGGTTAGCTGGATGAATACTTTGAGTTTAGGGACTGTAGTTACTTCTGATTTCGGTTTGGGCTGTTGGCAGTGGCGCTTTATAAATCCTGTGGAGTACCCATTCAGGTTTAAGGCATTCTTCAGAGTTTTAAATTCCTCTCTCAGTGTGTCCTGGGTGCATATTTTCCTAGCACGGTCAAACAGGGTCCGTACTAAGCCCCGTTTGTACTGGACAGGTGCGAAGCTCTGAAAATTTAAGTATTGGCCAGTCCATGTTTCTTTGCGGTACACCGATCTTAGAATTGTGCCATCTGCTCTACGTCTCATTAGGATATCTAGAAACGGCAACGCTTCGTTGTGTTCGTGTTCCATAGATAAAGAGATGTTTATATGTGTCTCGTTCATTGTAGCCTGGAACGACGTTGCTTGTAGCTCGTCTGTGGTGATAATTAGTACATCGTCCACGTAACGACGGTAAAAGGCCAAGTTATTGATTTCTGAGGATCTCTTTTCTTCTAAGTGTGCCATGAAGATGTCCGCTAGAATAGGTCCAAGTGGGCTCCCCATGGCCACTCCGTCAATTTGGCGATATGACTTGTTTAGAAAGTTGAATTGTATGTTGGCAGTACATAATTTTAATAGCCTCTCTAGAATAGCTGATGGTATGCCTAGTTTTAGTTGTTTGTCTCTAATGCGTTCGCTTATTATATTCACGGTCTCATCTAATGGAACGTTGGTGAATAAAGAGGCAATATCCATGCATGCCATGTGTTTGTTGTTTTCGTCCATAGTATCCAATAATTCCACCAGTTCGAATGTATCCCTGAGTGTTCTTGGATCGAAGGACTGTCGTACTGGCTTTAAAATTTCAGCTAGCCATCTCGCCATTCGGTGTTGTGCCGAGTTAACCATGGAAAGGATCGGTCTTAGTGGGATGCCGGGCTTGTGAAGCTTGGGTAGACCGTACATCTGAGGTGTTTGGGAGCCACGCGGTATGAGCGTTTTTGCAGTGGCCTCACTGATGAGTCCTGCATTCACAAGTTACTGGATTTCTTTCCTCATTTCTTTCCTCAAAACGATTCTATAAATAATTCTGTGTAGAACTTAACTTAGGTCTAATTTCTCACAGTGGGGGTACTCGATGGGCCAAAATTCTGAATGGTTTCTCTACAAGGGTTATGCGAGAATAAATATCAATACCTCTAGACAACACTTGCTGTTACTAACCTGTATCTTTTATAGAGAGATATACTTTATAGAACTTCACTCATTGGAACTTCTGTAATTCTCTATAAACCCACAAAAAACCTCACATGTTGGGGCCTCATATCCGCGATTGAACCCCGGGAACACCTCTAAAGGTGATCACTGTTGTGGACCCGTATCCGCGACTGGACCCCGGGAATAACCTGCAAAAGGGGATCACATATTGTGGACTAATATAGGCAATTAGAACCCTGGGAACACCCTCAAGGTAATCACATATTGAGTGTTCTATGCATTAATTGAACCCTGGGAATACCTTTTATGGGATTCACATAACGAGGTCTGACGACTCGGGATGTAAACTATGGGTATACCTTGTCTGGGACTCCTGTGGAGGATATCTATGTTTGTATTAGAATCAGGGAGTAACCTCTCGCAAAATTAAACCTATTGCTTAGAGTTTTATGATGTGGGTAATGGATCTCGTCACATAAATGTGGACAAAAGGTCCAGATGTTTAAACCCACAAGTAAATCTCGGATGGTGGTTGTTTCATCAATGGTGGTAATATTGCATGTATCACTGTTCACAAATGTCACATTGTACAATGTAGTTGAACAAAAATGTTAATTATCTTATGGGTCAACATGTTTGCTATACCCATGATAATGTTGTGGTTCAGGATGGGCTGATGTAATGGACTGTCAATAATGTTGTGTAATTTTGTGCATACTGTGTTCACTATGAGTATCAAAGGTACCTGAGAACCAGAAGACACAAATTATTTTTAAATAGCATAGACAGCTAAATTCAGGATAAATTTGATTTTTCTTGAGATAAATTAAGACACTTGATCCAGGGAATAAATAGGGGGCCTACTCCATTTTATAACTTATTGGCTAGCATGGGAGAAAGGGGAATTAGTGTATTTACATTTTAATATCACTGCATCACATCATATAATGGGTACTTAATTCCTCAGTCCCCATAACATGTTGGCAACACTGAGAGCAGAGAGTGTGAACCCTGATGGAAAACTTGGGCAACCATTAAGACACCTCACTAACCATCTCTCTCAGTATAGTCAGTATTCGTACCGGCTAATGTCCAGTGTCGATTCGACGTTGGATTTATTCTTCAGTTGTGTAATCTTGTCGGTAGCCCTGATCAAGCTGCTGGGAAGTGAGCACAATTGAAATCTCCAGGAGAAAACATCCTTATCAACTAAGTCTCTTGCCATTCCTGAAGTAGTGGTATTATTAAGCGTACTTGATACGTGATGGACGAGATGAAGGGAAAATTCTACCTGATGTCATGGGCGGTCATACAAAACCGACCACAGTCTGGTGTCTATAAGGCATTAGTCTATTGTTCGATGGTGTGATCTCTGGTGTACTAGGATCCAAGTCACTAGGAGTGAACTCATTGAATCTCCAGGAAGGCCATCAAAATAACTGGACCCCTAGCCATTCATATGGAAGTGGAGAGCATACGAGAATATGTGTCCAGGAAACGATGGGAACCAACCTGATGTCATTGGCGTATCATACGACTAGGAGCACATCATGGACAACCTGAAAAATTTCATGAAGAGATAAAACAGGATCCGTCTCCGATGTCGGCCGTCAATTCATCCTCAGTTGAGAAAGCATTTCTGCCTGAAATGGTGGATATTAAAGGAAGGACAAAGTTGGAAAAACTGATGTCTTTCTCCTTTTTCATTCTCAATTAGGAAGACTTTTCTGCCTGGAAAATGGTAGGAATGTAGCTCGGTTCTAGACAAGAGCAAAGTCTGTGATGGAATGGACTAATAAGGATTACTGTTCTTAAACAGTTAACTCTTATATGGTAGAGATCACTGCAACTCCAGCAGTTGACACTCTATACACAACGAAAGATCAGTTTCAAACAGCTGACTCCTTTCAAGATAAAGATCTCTGCAAGTTCAGCAGTCGACTCTTTATATAATAAGAACCATGCATTCCGCAGTGGAATCTTATATTATTACTGAGATGCGAGGTATATTCACAAGACCTGGCCAGTCCTATCCTCAAAGTCAGTAAAATTGCTTCAAAAAATAATTCCAGTCAATATTGGGATCTATGAAGCTATACCCACATAATCACACCCCTTCAAAGGTGGCTGTGATAATAACGGACTTCTCTATGGCTGAGAAGAAACGCCTTATTCGCCAAAAGTAAACGTTTTGCTCATGTGGGAAAAAAAGAACGGATACTCAAGCCACTCAAAAGCATTTAGCTCAAGCATGGCTGAAGACAACTAGTTGGAATTCTATATTGGTTGTAGTAGATGTCACAGTCTGGCTGCATCTACAAATTCGGTTGCTACGTTAGAAAATAGAGCAACTAAGGAGAGAAAATGCTGTCACTTCTCACAATACAACAAAATAGAGGCCTAACGGAATGAGGAAATCTCAACCAATAAGTGCACCTCTAAATCTATGGTAAGACTACAGAAATAAGTCAAGGAAATATAATGGGAAATTGCTACCATCTGCAAACACAAGAGGCTTATTGGAAAGGTAGACCCTGTGTCCAACGCTAACCAAATCTGCACTAGTAGATTTTAGTCTTAAGTTCTGCAGCGACTGCTATACAGTTCACCCGGAAAGGATTGTCTTTGCTCCGGTGATGATCAAAAATTTTAACCCAGTTCCAAATACCAAGATTACTGTTGGAGAAAGTTGTTCAGTCAAAACACTCTCACAGGATTATCATTCTCCAGAGGCGAGAGGAAGAATGAAGTTCTGATAAAGATGAAAAGTGAGAGACATATGGAATTATACCACTCTCATCAAACATCTGGAAGTTGGTTTAATTGCAAAGCCATTACTTCTCATAATGAATCTCAATGGTACTCATGCTTTGAAAGTGTGTGACTCTGAGAGATCATTCATCATGGACAGGAAAAATAGCATGGAGATTGACTGTGGAGCATTGTCAGAAATGAGTTGGAGAGCAGTTCACTGATAAGTGTGGTCATAACTCTTCATACTTCCAGTGACTAAATGGAACTTCATGCAAGACTAACTTCATGGTCTTTGCAGATGCCACCAAATTCATGACTGATGAATATTGGAGCAGATTTTTCTTAAAAAAGGAAAAGTCAATTGGTTCCATATGCACAGCTCTTGTTGGAGTAATGGGAGATGAGTAAATGATGACACCACTTAAAGGATCTGGGAACTGTGAACGCCTGACCTATCAGTCATTGTATCCATGACAGTTTTTATGGGGAGGCTATGTAGCATGATGTCTTCAGACGTTCGCATCCCCAGTCCATTTTCATTTCTCAATACTCAGTAGTTAACCACGTAAGCCGTCGTGATACCCTAACTAAAAATAGAATCGTAGATTCTAGATCGAGAGAGGGTAGATGAATGGTGGGGTCTCAATTTGATTGGGTAACCCTTGGGCTGGTAACGCTCCTTAATACATAATTAGCCCGCCAGTCGAAGCCTTGATTCCATCCCGTAAAGACGTGTTCAAGATGCAGTGGTAAAATTTGCCCAAAAGCATTCTTTAGGATGTGGTCATCTGCACTCCAGGTACCTAAATCATTTAATATGTTATGTGTAAACCTGATGAAGTGAGAGAGAGACGAATGGCCGAGTATTTTCTTGAGAAAATGTAAAAAGAAGACAGGACTTCGGTACAGTGACTCTAAAACTGCTGCTCAAAACCTGTCATGTCTACCGCAGTGAAACATTCTTACCATGTCTATTGTCTGTCTGGTTTGATGATTTGCATATGCTTATGACTGTAAACCACGCTCAATGCATATGGCAAAACCTTTGTGCGCTCTGAAAATTTGTTGAGTGCCTATCATGACCATTCTTAACCAAACTGTACATCGCTCTTGAGAGTTACCTTTGGCAGTTATGTTTCAGAATGTGTGATGCTATATACTGCATGTAATTTCTCCCTTATAATGGCTGAGAATGTTTGAGTGAATGAGATGGTAATTATATAATTAACTTCTCATATTTGTAAAACTAAAGACACTTATTAAATCCATGTTTGCAGGACTGCATTGCACTTTAGAAATTACAAAGACCATGTAATGTCTAGTGACAGTATTACGATCAGGAAAATTGTCAAAAGCACTCATAGGGAGTTGCCTGGGATGCAATTTCTCTTTGACGTTATGCACTGGTCCTTTGCAACAATAGTTTAGGTTTATATGAGCTACATTCCAATGAGGAGCAATATGTGGCATAACCTACAGTGTCTGTCAGATGAATACATGGGAAGGCTCATGCTATTTGTCAGGGAAAATTCATGTTTTCTTTCATTATGTGTATTCCACATGTGAAGGCAATTCTAGTGCATGATTTCTGCCATACAATGCCTACTTCTTGGTGCTTAATCACACTGTCTGTTCTCATGGTACACCGGTCCCTGTGATCTACTCATTGTGGGAATTTACAAGATAATTGTGTGAAGCTGCCGCTGATTAGGAGTATGTGCCTATGACTTCACGGTTTTGGGGATGAACCTGGAGAAAGGATATCACCCCAAACCCCCAAATAAAATTGCACTTCATCATCAGTGAGAGGCGGGTGTTCGAATATCACACTCCTTTTCCCCTCCCATTCCTCTCTGAATCTGTGATTGTACTGTATAACTGTGACAATGGTTCAATAGATGTAAAACACATGTTGTGCCTTTGTTTATTAACAGAGAATGAGGAAGATGGGGGAGGCCTTTCAATTACCAGGACAACTCCAGGGAAGTCCTGAGCTCTAGTCTTCAACTCCAGCTGAAAAATAAGACTCCATAAAGTACCACATGAACAACAGGTTGCAAATGGTCAGCCTGAATCCACTAATTCTGGCTATACAGATGGCACTGAAGAAAAGTCTTGATTAAAAGCCTAAAACAGGGATACTCTCCAATTTTGTAAAAGCCCCAGGCTATGTCTTCAAGATAAATTCAAGAAGAAACCTTAAGAGGAGAGATTACCTGGTTTACAGAATGTCACTACTGGCTAAGAGTGGACATTAAAGGTGCACTTGGAGCAGACCATATCACAGCTTATTATTAATATTGGCTGAAAGGCTAATTGAGAAGAAGTATAGAACATAGAGCAAAATTCCCAAAAATGGATTAGTGATAATTAAGTGTGGTGATTCAATTACATCAGAACCTGTTTGTGGGAGATAGACTGACAGAGAAGAATGATGGGATATAATAGTTTTTAGATCTTCATCTACTGAAAAGTAAAACTAATCCCAAACTATCAACAGGCCGGAAAGGTGACTTGGCCAGCTGAATTAAAATGGATCTCCTTGTAAGGTATGTGCAACGTTTGTTGATGTTTAGTTCGTTTTTTCTCGCAGGAGTCTAAAATACCCATTTGTTTCCATTTCATTTTGTTATATCCTGCTGCAGCCGCTGCTTTTTCTCTCTATTCCATATCATTCAATTTCCTGGCTGCTACCCCTTCTCATTGTCCGTTTTCCTGTTGTCAGTTTTTTAGTTTATATATCCATTATTTCATTTTTACCGACCTGTAGCCGATCATGCCTGCTGACAGACGGACTATGTCATCTCTCCACCACACCGTCTCCGAAATATTTGTTCACATATTTTTGGCTACTCCAATCCTTTTTGGCACCCCATTTTTAATTCAGCTGGCCAAGTCACCTTTCCGGCCTCACGTGCTAAGTTACAGATCGTGTGTTAGTGTATTGTCGTCTTTCGTTTGCTTTATCTCGTTGTTAGCTGTGTTGTCATTGACAAAGATTCTGAGAATCGAAACGTCTGTGTGTCGTATTGTATGCGTTCGTGTGTATTTTATCTTATTTTATTATTCATTTTTATATTTATTGAGTGCTTCTGATTTCGGATTTTTCACCTGTATTTCGCGACACGTGGATCTCCTTGTAAGGTATGTGCAACGTTTGTTGATGTTTAGTTCGTTTTTTCTCGCAGGAGTCTAAAATACCTATTTGTTTCCATTTCATTTTGTTATATCCTGCTGCAGCCGCTGCTTTTTCTCTCTATTCCATATCATTCAATTTCTTGGCTGCTACCCCTTCTCATTGTCCGTTTTCCTGTTGTCAGTTTTTTAGTTTATATATCCATTATTTCATGTTTACCGACCTGTAGCCGATCATGCCTGCTGACAGACGGACTATGTCATCTCTCCACCACACCGTCTCCGAAATATTTGTTCACATATTTTTGGCTACTCCAATTATTTTTGGCAACCCATTTTTAATTCAGCTGGCCAAGTCACCTTTCCGGCCTCACGTGCTAAGTTACAGATCGTGTGTTAGTGTATTGTGGTCTTTCGTTTGCTGTATCTCGTTGTTAGCTGTGTTGTCATTGACAAAGATTCTGAGAATCGAAACGTCTGTGTGTCGTATTGTATGCGTTCGTGTGTATTTTATCTTATTTTATTATTCATTTTTATATTTATTGAGTGCTTCTGATTTCGGATTTTTCACCTGTATTTCGCGACACGTGGATCTCCTTGTAAGGTATGTGCAACGTTTGTTGATGTTTAGTTCGTTTTTTCTCGCAGGAGTCTAAAATACCTATTTGTTTCCATTTCATTTTGTTATATCCTGCTGCAGCCGCTGCTTTTTCTCCCTATTCCTTTATTTATGGAACACGAACACAACGAAGCGATGCCGTTTCTAGATATCCTAATGAGACGTAGAGCAGATGGCACAATTCAAAGATCGGTGTACCGCAAAGAAACATGGACTGGCCAATACTTAAATTTTCAGAGCTTCGCACCTGTCCAGTACAAACGGGGCTTAGTACGGACCCTGTTTGACCGTGCTAGGAAGATATGCACCCAGGACACACTGACAGATGAATTTAAAACTCTGAAGAATGCCTTAAACCTGAATGGGTACTCCACAGGATTTATAAAGCGCCACTGCCAACAGCCCAAACCGAAATCAGAAGTAACTACAGTCCCTAAACTCAAAGTATTCATCCAGCTAACCTTCCGAGGAGATGACGTAATGCAACGTCTGCGGGACCGGCTCACCACAGCAGTCGAGCGAACATTCTGTGCTGCAGCTCTAGTCATCAGGTACAGAAACACACCGATCCCAGTCCCAGCAGTAAAAGAACCTGTAGCTTTGTACGCCAAATCAAATTGTATTTACCAATTTACATGCAGATGCGAGGCCATCTACATAGGCAGAACTAAGCGACAGTTACATTGCAGGGATTCGGAACATATTCCGAATTGGTTGGACAAGATACTACACACAGAAGATGGTAGCCTAGGCAGGCCGACACACCGGAAAAGTCTGGCTTCATCGGTCGAGAGACATGTGCTCGAGAGTGGTCACGTGGTTGAAAGAGACAGTGCCTTCCGTGTGTTGTTCAACACACAAAGTAGTCGATTGTTAAAGTTTGCTGAAGCTATACTAATCAACCTTCGTAAGCCGTCCTTGTGTAAGCAGAAAGACATGTTAGTCAGTTTAAAATTACCGTGGTAGACAATCGACATTACTGTGCGAACATGTGTATATTTCAGTTTGAAGGATTTATCTAATTAATTCACGTAAGTTGTGTGATTTCTGCCGTATGTACCTGACGAGATGCAGCGAAATATACCAGGCAATAAATCGTGCAATCTATTGTTTGTGTCTTCGTTATTCAAATTCATCACGGGAAAACATTGTTTTGAATTTCTGAAGTGTTTTTAATTATTAATGGACAACTAAGTGCTGTTTTATAAAAGTTGTTAGCTGATCAGTTTGCTTGCTGTATCGTGAGTCAGTGGCTGTCTTCAAGGAGTACAATTTAAAAAGACATTATCGAACAAAATGTTCCGATTTCGGATACAATTTAACAAACAAAGGGAGGGAAAGGAAAAGCCTTAAGTTGGTGAAAAATTTTGGAGAAACAGCTAACTATTTTCACTAAAAAGTCTTGAATTCAAGATGCTGCAACTGAATCTAGTCGTGTGCTGTCTCACATAATTGTAAAACAGAACAAGCCATTTTCTGATGGCGAGTTCATCAAGGAATGTTTGCTAGATGCAGCAAATATTATGTGTCCAGAACACACCCAAAAAAAAAAACAGATCTGATAACATTACTTTATCCAGGAGAACTGTGGTCAGACGTGTTGATAAGATAAGTGACAATGTTATGCATAAACTTCAAGATGCAAGTAAACAATTTTTGTGGTATTCTCTTGCATTGGATGAGAGTACCGATGTATATGATACTGCCCAATTATTGATATTTATACGTGGAATAAACACTTCTTTCATACTCACTGGAGAGTTATTGAGTGTTGAGTCGCTCAAATACACAACCACAGGCCATGATATAATCAATGCTTTTACTAAATGTATTGAAAGAACTGGGTTAGTTCGGAACAAGATGGCAAGTGTTACAACTGAAGGAGCTCGTGCTTTACTGGAAATAATGTAGGTCTGGTAAAGTTGATAAGTGATAAGAATAAAGCAGAATATCCAGACCACACATTATTACCACTTCACTGTTTGATTCATCAACAAAGTCTGTGGAAAACTGTTTTGAATATCAAGCATGTTATTGACCCAGTTGTCAGTGTCATCAACCTCATCAGACCAAGAGGACTTAATCACATACAGTTCAAGGCATTACTTGACGATTTGGAAACTGAACATTCCGATGTCCTGTACCACACCAGTGTTCGATGGCTGAGTCTCGGCAAGGTGTTGAGGCGAGTGTGGGAACTCAGAGAAGAAATAGTGATGTTCCTAGAGATGAAGGGCATTGAATGTGACTTTAATACTAATATTGTCAATAAAGAGTGGAAGTTAGACTTTATGTTTGCCATTGAAATTATGGAAAAGTTAAATGAACTGAATTGACAAACTTCAGGGCAATGGTGTGTTCGCAAAACTCTCACTGTACTCCAGACAAGCAAGTGAAAAAGATTTTGTCACTTCCCTTTGCTGAAACAAGAAACCATTTCTGGTGAAATGACTGAAAAGTACAAAGCCCAATTAGATGCACTGATTGAAGAATTTGGATGGAGATTCCAAGATTTGCAAGAACGTAGAGCCACAGTTCAATATTCTCAGTTCCCCTTTCAGTGCAGAAGCTGATACAGCCACAGAGGACATACAGTTGGAGCTGCTTGACTGAGAAGCAGATCATGACCTGAAAGAGAAATTCAAGTACAGATGGTTTGCTGGATTTCTATGGATCTTTATCACAAGAATCATTTCAAAACTTGAAAATCTTTGCAGCTAAACTTTTATCATTGTTTGGATCAACATACATTTGCGAACAAGCATTCTCTTCCTTGAAGATCAACAAATCTAAGAGTAGGTCTTTATTGTCGGACTGCAACTTGCATGCTGTCATGCGAATTTCAACAAGTAAACTTGCTCCAGATTTCAAGAATATTGTCAAAAAGTGCAAGCAAGTTACATACATCTCATTAGAAATCAACAATTATAGTGACAGTGCAGTCGGTTTGTGTCTAAATTAAAGCCATTGATAGATAATAAAGAATATTTGTTATAATAACAAGTTGTAAAATTTTGTTAACATATTAGTAAAAGTGTTTGTTCATATTGTCAAATATAATGTATAAGTATATAAGTAAAATAACGGTGCAATCATTATATATATATATATATATATATATATATATATATATATATATATATATATATATATATATATATATATATATATATATATATATATATATATATATATATATATATACATATGCGGCCCGCCAATAGATTTACATTTGTCAATGCGGCCCTGCGCACAAAACGTTTGCCCACCCCTCCCCTAGTCCATACTTGCCCACTATGCATCTGTCCTGTTGATTTCCAACTTTGGCATTCAAGTCACCCATTATGATAGTTACTTCAGAATTCTTGCATTTCTTGAAGGCTTTCTCTAAATCACTATAAAATTCATCAATGCTGTCATCACTACTGTCTGGTGTTGGTGCATAAACTTGTAAGACGTTGACATCAAAAGGTCTTCCACTCAACTTCACCAGTAATACTCTATCTGATACAGTCCAATATCCTTTGATCGATTTTGCTCTCTCTGTATCCATTATAATTGCTACTCCTCGCTGTTGTTTCTCTCCACCAGAATAGATTATTTTATATTCCTCAGATGTCATAATGCCCATTCCTGTCCATCTGGTCTCACATATACCTAACAGGTTAATATTTAATCTTCTCATTTCATTCTTAATGTTATCAAATTTCCCATCCCCACTCATAGTTCTTACATTCCAAGTTCCTACTTTCAATGTTGATATTCTTTTGCACCCAGTCGCCTGATGACGGTCAGGAATCATCTGGTGCACATGACTACCCCTACCGGGCGAGGCTGCTCCTATGGAGCACCCATTTACGCTGTTTCTCTGATTATCGATAAGACTGCAGTACATAATATTCTTGGTATCTGTAAAGAAGGTAGTTTGCCATTGCTTTCCTTCCTAGCAGTGACCATACTGGTCGATGACCGTAGCCAATGTCTCCCCCCAAAAAGGAGATCCTCTGCCTACCGACGTGAAACTGGAGACCATAACCTACAACTATCTGTCGGCTGCTCCTCAACTTCATCCATCACCTGCACCCATGGCTTCACGTAACCCTGATCGGGGGGCTAAACGGGCCCTCCACCTTACCCAAGGGTGTCCCGTAGGCTATTGGAGGGAAGGAGGCACCCATCAAGGCATTACTATCATGCTATTATATTTTAAATATTCTCTAAGCAAACGTAATTGCACCAGCATTTAGGAGAGAGAGAGAGAGAGAGAGAGAGAGAGAGAGAGAGAGAGAGAGAGAGAGAGAGAGAGAGAGAGAGAGAGAGAGAGAGAGAGAGAGAGAGAGAGCTACTTGTTCAAATTGAATGAAATTTACAAACATACATGACATTTCCTCTAAACATATTTATTAATATAAACCCCATAGACTTCCAAGGTCTTTCGCCGTTAATGTAAGTAAATTGTCTTTAAATTGTGGGTGGCCTTAAGAGACCAGTAAAAAAATGTTGTTTCCCCATAGAGGGGAAGTCCTTGGACTTTGTGAAATCAGCTATCATTAAAAGTACAGTTTTAATAATTAAACATAAAGGCAGAATTGAAAAAGTGGATCATAAAATGTAAGTAAATAAAAATTAAACAAATGTTGTATAAAAATTTTAATAGCTTTTTTCTCACAATTTCAAATATATGACTGCAGTATTTATTCTTTATTTAATCAAAGAAACGTTAAAGATTTTAATGTTACTTTTGGTATTATATCTAGGTATACCATTTTATTTTCAAATTCTAGTAATTTCCCTTGTATCAATATTAGATGTTTATGTCCCCCTACCAAGCGCAGACTTCTACTGCAACCATAGATTAATCTTAGGCAATTTACATATAAGGTAGACCAAGAAGACGGTGGAGAGATAATATATATACAGACCTACAAGCACTTGGAATTAGCGACTGGCAAGAGAAGGTCAACCAGAGAGACGAATGGAGACGGATTGAATCTGCAGCAAAGAACCTCAATGGCTCGGAACGCTGAAGAAGAAGTAGAAGAATTTACATATAAACTTAAAGAAAGTCACATATACAAAGAGAAACGCAAAATTTGATCTACAGGCACTGAAGAGTGAGGAGATAAAAGATAAACTCAACGTAGAGGTAAAGAACAGATTCGATGCATTGTCCGATATGGAGATATTATTTCAAGACGTCAGTGACCAATTGGAAATATAAAAGAAATCAGTCAAGAAGCTGCACTAACAACAATGATAATCCCAAAAATAAAGATAATAGGACGCAAGAAATGGATGATGGAAGACATCTTAAAACTCATGGAAATAAGAAGAAATAACAAAATAACAAGGAAATATACGAAGAGATTCACAGGAAAATTATAAGCTATGCAAAGAGGCAAAAGATACATGGCTTGAGGAAAATTGCAAGGAAATTGAAAACCAACACAACACTCAGAATACCAAATTAATGCACACAAGAATTAATGACATCACTAACAACATCAACAGGTTGCCTAAAAACCAAAGATGGCAAAATTATAATAGAAAAGGTCAGATTTTACATGCGTGGTCAGATTATGTGAAAGACCTTTATGATGATACAAGAGAAGAACAATATGATCATCAGAATAATAATGAAGGACCATCAATTTTGTTTGTCGGGGTGTTTTTCTTTTAGATATTTAGCAATTCCGCAGAGCCGGTCTCCCTGGCGAAGGTGTTAACGATTTTCTCCGTAATCCCGTATATCCACGTGTGGGGAAACAGCTGCGCGAGATTCGGTAGGGAATCGGGTTGCGTTGGTTACTTACAGGGGTATCTGAGATTGTCGCTCAGTAAGCAATGCAAAATACTCTGCGTAATCTTGCAAAGACATCAACAACAGCGGTAAAATGCTGTTGTTGACAGCGATGTAAATAGGATATGCGGAAAAAAAAATTCCGCTGAATGCTTGAACATAAGTGTAGTGATCAATCAAGGCATTACTATCATGTTATTATGATATTTGAAATATTCTCTTAAGCAAACGTAATTGCACCAGCATTTAGCAGAGAGAGAGAGGAGAGAGAGAGAGAGAGAGAGAGAGAGAGAGAGAGAGAGAGAGAGAGAGAGAGAGAGAGAGAGAGAGAGAGAGAATGGGGGGGGGGGGTGGAGAAATATTTGTAATATTTGTCAACATAAGCCCCATAAGCTTGCACGGC
This sequence comes from Cepaea nemoralis, assembly GCA_014155875.1. Classification (NCBI taxonomy): domain Eukaryota; kingdom Metazoa; phylum Mollusca; class Gastropoda; order Stylommatophora; family Helicidae; genus Cepaea; species Cepaea nemoralis. The sequence continues at coordinate 208,980 of JACEFZ010021031.1, forward strand.
CTTTTGCCAGTGCGAAAATAAGTGCACGCAGGCCCTTGATTGTGCCACACCAGGTTTTGTCCTACTCATTTCGTCTGTTAATCGTCATCTCTCTCATTCCTATCACCTAGGCCAGGTGTGGGCAAACTACGGCCCGCGGGCCGCATGCGGCCCGCCACCTGATTTTATGCGGCCCGCGAGGGCATTTAGGAATAATAATTCTTACTTCGTTTGTAAGTTATTTTGTTGAATTTTAAAGAATTTCGTGTACCATTATGATTGTTTCAACATTTTTGATAAGATTTCTTTCTAATTATCAATTTTTGTAAACAGTCCTTGGCCTTCGTAATGTAATTCTTCTTCTTCTTCTTCTTCTTCTTCTTCTTCTTCTTCTTCTTCTTCTTCTTCTTCTTCTTCTTCTTCTTCTTCTTCTTCTTCTTCTTCTTCTTCTTCTTCTTCTTCTTCTTCTTTCGTTCGCCTTAAATACTATAACTGCAATGTTGCCTCTTGTGTGAATTTAACTGTCCTTTTTAGTTCACTCAGCAGTCCATAGAGTTTATCTTCCACTGTCGTCTCCCTTGGCCAGAAGGTTAGCCTAGACATGTTGTAATTTGGGCAGTCTTTGAGTATGTGCTCTGCTGTCTGCGACGATAATCCACACGTGCACATGGCTGATTCACCAATCTTGAATCTTGTATACATGTGGTTGCGCAATCTATTGTGTCCTGTTCTGAGGAGCAGAATAATGACTTGTTCTGGTCTGTCCATAACGTGGTAGTCGTCTTGAGCAGGTTTTGGTGGCTTTCTGACTGATTTGATCATTCTTTTCTTTTGGTGGTAACGGGCACATCAGGCTGTTCTTCTTTTGCTCCTTCCTTAGCCAATCGATCAGTTCTGTCGTTTCCGGGTACTCCACAGTGGGATGGTATCCACTGTATGGTGACCTTATGCTGGCTGCTAAGTTCAGAAAGTAGTGTCCTTAATACTGGCAATTTCCAAGACATCATTTCGTTTTCGTTGAGGTGAGTTTCTTGCAAGCAACATACGCTTACCTTTTCTTGGTCCAAGATGTTTTCTAGTTCTATTGTTTTGTTGCTGAATCCCTCCGCATTCCAGTGCATTAGTTTTAGTCTTTGTTTGGTATGGCCAGACGCTCTATTCTCAGGTCCCCTGGCTCCACAGGACATCTGAGAAGGACCTCCAGTAGTTGTGGTTGGACTCTTTCGAGGCATATGGCCCGGCACTGCACCTGCCTGGGGGTCCAAAGTAGGGCGAGCACCGTAACATTTAGCCGTAGTCGACATATTTCATTGCGCGTGATTGGTGGCATCCTGATTTCTGTGGTGCGCCTCCTGGCTGGTTGCCTCTTTATTCAGCACTTTTCCTTTGCTAGAGCAGACTGTGGTCTTACTCGAGTTTAGGTGTATAGGCACGCACACACATGTCTGCGTATGCACGTACGAGCATACACATCTAAAGCGTTCTGTATATTTCTCGGCGCCAGTGACTCGCCGCCGCCCCTTCTCCTGTTAGTTAAAACAGTTCCGCCACGAGAAGGCCAGAAGTTGGACTTCTGCTGCATAGGTGATGAATGCACGAGCCATTAGGGTATTTATGCAAGGTTGGGCGCTCACCCCAACCCGGCCCCTGGTTACATACAGCAACATTTGGAACCATGTTATGCTAAAATGCGAATTTATCGATTTTTATATAGAGAAATATTTATCGACATGAAAAATTTAATAAGGATGATTTTATGAAAAACAGATATTTCTCCGGTGAATAAAATGATTTATTTTGCAAGAAAATATTAAATTTAAAAGTCTTTTGCTGTTTTAAATTATTTCCACATTTACAATGTTCAAATTAATTTATTTGTTGTAGTAGTCTTGATATATTTCTGAAATTTATTCTGAGTTTACTACTTGTTTTCCGAATATTTTATTTTCACACACAGCCGGAAGTAGGTTTTGTTTCATTTCCGTTTTAAAGTTTTGTACAATTCTAACTGTTCGAATTTTATTTAAAAATGAGTGTCAATAACAACAGTAAGATTGAAGATGAATGCCGTGTTTTTAATTTGAATAACGAAGACACAAACAATAGATTGCACGATTTATTGCCTGGCATATTTCGCTGCATCTCGTCAGGTACATACGGCAGAAATCACACAACTTACGTGAATTAATTAGATAAATCCTTCAAACTTAAATATACACATGTTCGCACAGTAATGTCGATTGTCTACCACGGTAATTTTAAACTGACTAACATGTCTTTCTGCTTACACAAGGACGGCTTACGAAGGTTGATTAGTATAGCTTCAGCAAACTTTAACAATCGACTACTTTGTGTGTTGAACAACACACGGAAGGCACTGTCTCTTTCAACCACGTGACCACTCTCGAGCACATGTCTCCCGACCGATGAAGCCAGACTTTTCCGGTGTGTCGGCCTGCCTAGGCTACCATCTTCTGTGTGTAGTATCTTGTCCAACCAATTCGGAATATGTTCCGAAACCCTGCAATGTAACTGTCGCTCAGTTCTGCCTATGTAGATGGCCTCGCATCTGCATGTAAATTGGTAAATACAATTTGATTTGGCGTACAAAGCTACAGGTTCTTTTACTGCTGGGACTGGGATCGGTGTGTTTCTGTACCTGATGACTAGAGCTGCAGCACAGAATGTTCGCTCGACTGCTGTGGTGAGCCGGTCCCGCAGACGTTGCATTACGTCATCTCCTCGGAAGGTTAGCTGGATGAATACTTTGAGTTTAGGGACTGTAGTTACTTCTGATTTCGGTTTGGGCTGTTGGCAGTGGCGCTTTATAAATCCTGTGGAGTACCCATTCAGGTTTAAGGCATTCTTCAGAGTTTTAAATTCCTCTGTCAGTGTGTCCTGGGTGCATATCTTCCTAGCACGGTCAAACAGGGTCCGTACTAAGCCCCGTTTGTACTGGACAGGTGCGAAGCTCTGAAAATTTAAGTATTGGCCAGTCCATGTTTCTTTGCGGTACACCGATCTTTGAATTGTGCCATCTGCTCTACGTCTCATTAGGATATCTAGAAACGGCAACGCTTCGTTGTGTTCGTGTTCCATAGATAAAGAGATGTTTATATGTGTCTCGTTCATTGTGGCCTGGAACGACGTTGCTTGTAGCTCGTCTGTGGTGATAATTAGTATATCGTCCACGTAACGACGGTAAAAGGCCAAGTTATTGATTTCTGAGGATCTCTTTTCTTCTAAGTGTGCCATGAAGATGTCCGCTAGAATAGGTCCAAGTGGGCTCCCCATGGCCACTCCGTCAATTTGGCGATATGACTTGTTTAGAAAGTTGAATTGTATGTTGGCAGTACATAATTTTAATAGCCTCTCTAGAATAGCTGATGGTATGCCTAGTTTTAGTTGTTTGTCTCTAATGCGTTCGCTTATTATATTCACGGTCTCATCTAATGGAACGTTGGTGAATAAAGAGGCAATATCCATGCATGCCATGTGTTTGTTGTTTATGTCCATAGTATCCAATAATTCCACCAGTTCGAATGTATCCCTGAGTGTTCTTGGATCGAAGGACTGTCGTACTGGCTTTAAAATTTCAGCTAGCCATCTCGCCATTCGGTGTTGTGCCGAGTTAACCATGGAAAGGATCGGTCTTAGTGGGATGCCGGGCTTGTGAAGCTTGGGTAGACCGTACATCTGAGGTGTTTGGGAGCCACGCGGTGTGAGCGTTTTTGCAGTGGCCTCACTGATGAGTCCTGCATTCACAGGTGACTGGATTTCTTTCCTGATTTTTGCATCCAGGTCCTCCGACTTGTTGACTGTTTGCTCTACTCTGAATTTAGATGCGTCTGATAATATATCATCCATTTTTCTCTGGTAGTCTGATATGTCCATCAGTACTGCACCACTCCCTTTGTCAGGTTTCAATATTACAAGGGTTTTGTTGGCCTTTAACGCTTTTAAGGCAGTAAGGACATGTCTGTTTAGAGGGGGTTGTGCGATACTGGTGTTCTTAATCTACCAGTTTGGCCTTCAGCCACCCGACTGACTCAGCAGAAGTAGGTGATAACTTGGAGACTTGATCAAACAACATTTCAAATTGTGCTTGCGACTCAACACGGTTAATGTGTTTGGGCTTTATGCAGAATTTTAATCCGTATGCAAGGGCCTCAGTTTCAATGTTGTTGAGTACGTACAACGATAAGTTCCTCACATATTTCTCTGGGTTGTCTAGTACTGACGTAGTTATCTTTTCAGTGTTCAGTGATTTGTTGGAAAGAGACACAGAGAGAACGAACGAAACGGATGGACTTTATTTTCAGAAGATTACGAATTGGGCACGCAGGCCAGTCTAACGTTCTTTCCCTCTTTCATAAATTATTGCATTCATCCAGGGAGTCTCTGTGGCTAAGTGGTCAAGCCGTTTGACTCGTGCTCCGAAGGTTGTGGGTTCGATTCCGGGCCGCGTCCTTCGGTTTATGAGTTAAATGTTTCGGAGACTCCTGTGGGTCGTCGCTAAAAGCTACGGAAGTATAATATAATACTATCTTTATAATAATATTATCTTTATAATATTATAATATATAATATAATAGAATAATAAGTTCCTCACATACTTCTCTGGGTAGTCTAGTACTGACGTAGTTACCTTTTCAGTGCTCAGTGATTTGTTGAGGCGAGCATTCTCTGCGATTTTCACCTTGTACACTGTTTCTGTACAGAATTTGGTGAACTTCAAGTAGCCATACAAGCTCAATTCTTTGGTGACGTAGTAGGCAGAACTGTGTGTGCGCTTAAGGTTGGCCAGTTTAGACTGGGTTTCTTCTATCTGGTTGTTTGTCAGTCGTCTCAGGTTTTTTCTTGTTGGACATATTCTGTCCGTCCTGAGAGATCTGAAATACGGGTGAGGTAATATTCCCGTCTTTAGGCATTCCTCGAGAAATCTCAATCGACACTCTTCTACCGATATTTTACACTTCTGCTTGAGTAATCCATCCAATCGCTTCACAGTTGGTAATGGAAGGCGACGTTTCAGAAATTCAAAACAATGTTTTCCCGTTAGTTAGTTAGTTAGTTAGTCGACAGATCATCCTCGTTGCACATCGGACCATTCAGTCCATAAGTGCTCGGATCCCCTCCTCAGCAAATCCCGCAGCGTGTAGCGGCTAACGACGCCAGTTCTGTGTTGGTTTATCAATCTTCTTTGGCTTCCTGCGTAGTGTTCTTGTTTGGCCACCCCTCTTTTAATTTGCTGCTCTCGCAGTCTGGCCATTGTTGTAGATTCACAGTCATCACTTGGTTCTTGCAAAAGTCTCACTTCTCGTAGAGCATTCAGAATGTCAGCCTGATGAATTTGAATAACGAAGACACAAACAATAGATTGCACGATTTATTGCCTGGCGTATTTCGCTGCATCTCGTCAGGTACATACTGCAGAAATCACACAACTTACGTGAATTAATTAATGCAAAAATGAGGAAAGAAATCCAGTCACTTGTGAATGCAGGACTCATCAGTGAGGCCACTGCAAAAACGCTCACACCGCGTGTCTCCCAAACACCTCAGATGTACGGTCTACCCAAGCTTCACAAGCCCGGCATCCCACTAAGACCGATCCTTTCCATGGTTAACTCGGCACAACACCGAATGGCGAGATGGCTAGCTGAAATTTTAAACCTAGTACGACAGTCCTTCGATCCAAGAACACTCAGGGATACATTCGAACTGGTGGAATTATTGGATACTATGGACATAAACAACAAACACATGGCATGCATGGATATTGCCTCTTTATTCACCAACGTTCCATTAGATGAGACCGTGAATATAATAAGCGAACTCATTAGAGACAAACAATTAAAACTAGGCATACCATCAGCTATTCTAGAGAGGCTATTAAAATTATGTACTGCCAACATACAATTCAACTTTCTAAACAAGTCATATCGCCAAATTGACGGAGTGGCCATGGGGAGCCCACTTGGACCTATTCTAGCGTGCATCTTCATGGCACACTTAGAAGAAAAGAGATCCTCAGAAATCAATAACTTAGCCTTTTACCGTCGTTACGTGGACGATATACTAATTATCACCACAGACGAGCTACAAGCAATGTCGTTCCAGGCCACAATGAACGAGACACATATAAACATATCTTTATCTATGGAATGACATGGAAACAAATAGGTATTTTAGACTCCTGCGAGAAAAAACGAACTAAACATCAACAAACGTTGCACATACCTTACAAGGAGATCCACGTGTCGCGAAATACAGGTGAAAAATCCGAAATCAGAAGCACTCAATAAATAAAAAATGAATAATAAAATAAGATAAAATACACACGAACGCATACAATACGACACACAGACGTTTCGATTCTCAGAATCTTTGTCAATGACAACACAGCTAACAACGAGTTACAGCAAACGAAAGACCACAATACACTAACACACGATCTGTAACTTAGCACGTGAGGCCGGAAAGGTGACTTGGCCAGCTGAATTAAAAATGGGTTGCCAAAAAGGATTGGAGTAGCCAAAAATATGTGAACAAATATTTCGGAGACGGTGTGGTGGAGAGATGCCATAGTCCGTCTGTCAGCAGGCATGATCGGCTACAGGTTGGTAAACATGACATAATGGATATATAAACTAAAAAACAGACAACAGGAAAACGGACAATGAGAAGGAGTAGCAGCCAGGAAATTGAATGATATGGAATAGAGAGAAAAAGCAGCGGCTGCAGCAGGATATAACAAAATGAAATGGAAACAAATAGGTATTTTAGACTCCTGCGGGAAAAAACGAACTAAACATCAACAAACGTTGATTCGTTTTCATTTTGTTATATCCTGCTGCAGCCGCTGCTTTTTCTCTCTATTCCTTTATCTATGGAACACGAACACAACGAAGCGTTGCCGTTTCTAGATATCCTAATGAGACGTAGAGCAGATGGCACAATTCAAAGATCGGTGTACCGCAAAGAAACATGGACTGGCCAATACTTAAATGTTCAGAGCTTCGCACCTGTCCAGTACAAACGGGGCTTAGTACGGACCCTGTTTGACCGTGCTAGGAAGATATGCACCCAATACACACTGACAGAGGAATTTAAAACTCTGAAGAATGCCTTAAACCTGAATGGGTACTCCACAGGATTTATAAAGCGCCACTGCCAACAGCCCAAACCGAAATCAGAAGTAACTACAGTCCCTAAACTCAAAGTATTCATCCAGCTAACCTTCCGAGGAGATGACGTAATGCAACGTCTGCGGGACCGGCTCACCACAGCAGTCGAGCGAACATTCTGTGCTGCAGCTCTAGTCATCAGGTACAGAAACACACCGATCCCAGTCCCAGCAGTAAAAGAACCTGTAGCTTTGTACGCCAAATCAAATTGTATTTACCAATTTACATGCAGATGCGAGGCCATCTACATAGGCAGAACTAAGCGACAGTTACATTGCAGGGTTTCGGAACATATTCCGAATTGGTTGGACAAGATACTACACACAGAAGATGGTAGCCTAGGCAGGCCGACACACCGGAAAAGTCTGGCTTCATCGGTCGAGAGACATGTGCTCGAGAGTGGTCACGTGGTTGAAAGAGACAGTGCCTTCCGTGTGTTGTTCAACACACAAAGTAGTCGATTGTTAAAGTTTGCTGAAGCTATACTAATCAACCTTCGTAAGCCGTCCTTGTGTAAGCAGAAAGACATGTTAGTCAGTTTAAAATTACCGTGGTAGACAATCGACATTACTGTGCGAACATGTGTATATTTCAGTTTGAAGGATTTATCTAATTAATTCACGTAAGTTGTGTGATTTCTGCCGTATGTACCTGACGAGATGCAGCGAAATATACCAGGCAATAAATCGTGCAATCTATTGTTTGTGTCTTCGTTATTCAAATTCATCACGGGAAAACATTGTTTTGAATTTCTGAAGTGTTTTTAATTATTAATGGACAACTAAGTACTATTTTATAAAAGTTGGTAGCAGATCAGTTTGCTTGCTGTATCGTGAGTCAGTGGCTGTCTTCAAGGAGTACAATTTAAAAAGACATTATCAAACAAAATGTTCCGATTTCGGATACAATTTAACAAACAAAGGGAGGGAAAGGAAATGCCTTAAGTTGGTGAAAAATTTTGGAGAAGCAGCTAACTATTTTCACTAAAAAGTCTTGAATTCAAGATGCTGCAACTGAATCTAGTCGTGTGCTGTCACACATAATTGTAAAACAGAACAAGCCATTTTCTGATGGCGAGTTCATCAAGGAATGTTTGCTAGATGCAGCAAATATTATGTGTCCAGAACACACCAAAAAAAAAAACAGATCTGATAACATTACTTTATCCAGGAGAACTGTGGTCAGACGTGTTGATAAGATAAGTGACAATGTTATGCATAAACTTCAAGATGCAAGTAAACAATTTGTGTGGTAGTCTCTTGCATTGGATGAAAGTACCGATGTATATGATACTGCCCAATTATTGATATTTATACGTGGAATAAACACTTCTTTCAAACTCACTGGAGAGTTATTGAGTGTTGAGTCGCTCAAATACACAACCACAGGCCATGATATAATCAATGCTTTTACTAAATGTATTGAAAGAACTGGGTTAGTTCGGAACAAGATGGCAAGTGTTACAACTGAAGGAGCTCGTGCTTTTACTGGAAATAATGTAGGTCTGGTAAAGTTGATAAGTGATAAGAATAAAGCAGAATATCCAGACCACACATTATTACCACTTCACTGTTTGATTCATCAACAAAGTCTGTGGAAAACTGTTTTGAATATCAAGCATGTTATTGACCCAGTTGTCAGTGTCATCAACCTCATCAGACCAAGAGGACTTAATCACATACAGTTCAAGGCATTACTTGACGATTTGGAAACAGAACATTCCGATGTCCTGTACCACACCAGTGTTCGATGGCTGAGTCTCGGCAAGGTGTTGAGGCGAGTGTGGGAACTCAGAGAAGAAATAGTGATGTTTCTAGAGATGAAGGGCATTGAATGTGATTTTAATACTAATATTGTCAATAAAGAGTGGAAGTTAGACTTTATGTTTGCCATTGAAATTATGGAAAAGTTAAATTAACTGAATTGACAAACTTCAGTGCAATGGTGTGTTCGCACATGAATTGTATGCACATGTAAAATCATTTCAGGCAAAACTCTCACTGTACTCCAGACAAGCAAGTGAAAAATATTGTGTCACTTCCCTTTGCTGAAACAAGAAATCATTTCTGGTGAAATGACTGAAAAGTACAAAGCCCAATTAGATGCACTGATTGAAGAATTTTGATGGAGATTCCAAGATTTGAAGAACGTAGAGCCACAGTTCAATATTCTAAGTTCCCCTTTCAGTGCAGAAGCTGATACAGCCACAGAGGACATACAGTTGGAGCTGCTTGACTGAGAAGCAGATCATGACCTGAAAGAGAAATTCAAGACAGATGGTTTGCTGGATTTCTATGGATCTTTATCACAAGAATCATTTCAAAACTTGAAAATCTTTGCAGCTAAACTTTTATCATTGTTTGGATCAACATACATTTGCGAACAAGCATTCTCTTCCTTGAAGATCAACAAATCTAAGAGTAGGTCTTTATTGTCGGACTGCAACTTGCATGCTGTCATGCGAATTTCAACAAGTAAACTTGCTCCAGATTTCAAGAATATTGTCAAAAAGTGCAAGCAATTACATACATCTCATTAGAAATCAACAATTATAGTGACAGTGCAGTCGGTTTGTGTCTAATTTAAAGCCATTGATAGATAATAAAGAATATTTGTTATAATAACAAGTTGTAAAATTTTGTTAACATATTACTAAAAGTGTTTGTTCATATTGTCAAATATAATGTATAAGTATATAAGTAAAATAACAGTGCAACCATTCTATATATATATATATATATATATATATATATATATATATATATATATATATATATATATATATATATATATATATATATATGCGGCCCGCCAATAGATTTACATTTGTCAATGCGGCCCTTGCGCACAAAAACGTTTGCCCACCCCTCCCCTAGTCCATACTTGCCTACTATGCATCCGTCCTGTTGATTTCCAACTTTGGCATTCAAGTCACGCATTATGATAGTTACTTCAGAATTCTTGCATTTCTTGAAGGCTTTCTCTAAATCACTATAAAATTCATCAATGCTGTTATCACTACTGTCTGGTGTTGGTGCATAAACTTGTATGACGTTGACATCAAAAGGTCTTCCACTCAACTTCACCAGTAACACTCTATCTGATACAGTCCCAATATCCTTTGATCGATTTTGCTCTCTCTGTATCCATTATAATTGCTACTCCTCGCTGTTGTTTCTCTCTACCAGAATAGATTATTTTATATTCTTCAGATGTCATTATGCCCATTCCTGTCCATCTGGTCTCACATATACCTAACAGGTTAATATTTAATCTTCTCATTTCATTCCTTAATGTTATCAAATTTCCCATCCCCACTCACAGTTCTTACATTCCAAGTTGCTACTTTCAATTTTGATATTCTTTTGCACCCATTCGCCTGATTACGGTCAGGAATCATCTGGTGCACATGACTACCCCTACCGGGCGAGGCTGCTCCTATGGAGCACCCATTTACGCTGTTTCTCTGATTATCGATAAGACTGCAGTATATAATATTCTTGGTATCTGTAAAGAAGGTAGTTTGCCATTGCTTTCCTACCTAGCAGTGACCATACTGGTCGATGACCGTAGCCAATGTCTCCCAAAAAAGAGATCCTCTGCCTACCGACGTGAATCTGGAGACCATAACCTACAACTATATGTCGGCTGCTCCTCAACTTCATCCACCACCTGCACCCATGGCTTCATGTAACCCTGATCGGCGGGCTAAACGGGTACTCCACCTTGCCCAAGGGTGTCCCGTAGGCTATTGGAGGGAAGGAGGCACCCATCAAGGCATTACTATCATGCTATTATATTTTAAATATTCTCTAAGCAAACGAAATTGCACCAGCATTTGGGAGAGAGAGAGAGAGAGAGAGAGAGAGAGAGAGAGAGAGAGAGAGAGAGGGAGGGAGGGAGAGAGAGAGAGGGGGGAGAGAGAGAGAGAGAGAGAGAGAGAGAGAGAGAGAGAGAGCTACTTGTTCAAATTGAATGAAATTTACAAACATAAATGGCATTTCCTCTAAACATATTTATCAACATAAACCCCATAGACTTCCAAGGTCTTTCGCCGTTAATGTAAGTAAATTGTCTTTACATTGTGGGTGGCCTTAAGAGACCAGTAAAAAAATGTTGTTTCCCCACAGAGGGGAAGTTTTTTGATCCTGAATAGACGGCTATCATTAAAAGTACAGTTTTAATATTTAAACATAAACATAGAATTGAAAAAGTGAATCATAAAATGTAAGTAAATAAAAATTAAACAAACGTTGTATAAAGATTTTAATAGCCTTCTTCTCACATTTATAAATCTATGACTGGTGTATTGAATGTTTAATTCCTCAAAGAAAAGTAAAAGATTTTAATTTTAGTTGTTGGTATTATAACTAGATCTACAATTTTTATTTTCAAATTCTAGTAATTTCCCTTGTATCAATATTAGATGTTTATGTCCCCCTACCAAGCGCAGACTGCTGCTGCAACCATAGATTACTCTTATGCAATTTACATATAAGGTAGACCAAGAAGACGGTGGAGAGATTATATATATACAGACCTACAAGCACTTGGAATCAGCGACTGGCAAGAGAAGGTCAACCAGAGAGACGAATGGAGACGGATTGTATCTGCAGCAAAGAACCTCAATGGCTCGGAACGCTGAAGAAGAAGTAGAAGAATTTACATATAAACTTAAAGAAAGTCAAATATACAAATAGAAACGCAAAATTTGATCTACATGCATTGAAAAGTGAGTAGATAAAAGATAAACTCAACGCAGAGGTAAAGAACAGATTCGATGCATTGTCCGATATGGAAATATTATTTCAAGACGTCAGTGACCAATTGGAAATATAAAAGAAATCAGTCAAGAAGCTGCACTAACAACAATGATAATCACAAAAATGAAGATAATAGGATGCAAGAAATGGATGATGGAAGACATCTTAAAACTCATAGAAATAAGAAGAAATAACAAAAATAACAAGGAAATATACGAAGAGATTCACAGGAAAATTATAAGCTATGCAAAGAGGCAAAAGATACATGGCTTGAGGAAAATTGCAAGGAAATTGAACTCCAACACAACACCCAGAATACCAAATTAATGCACACAAGAATTAATTACACCACTAACAAAAGAACACACACATCAACAAGTTGCCTAAACACCAAAGATGGCAAAATTATAATAGAAAAGGTCAGATTTTACATGCGTGGTCAGATTATGTGAAAGAACTTTATGATGATACAAGAGAAGAACAATATGATCATCAGAATAATAATGAAGGACCATCAATTTTGTTTGTCGGGGTGTTTTTCTTTTAGATATTTAGCAATTCCGCAGAGCCGGTCTCCCTGGCGAAGGTGTTAACGATTTTCTCCGTAATCCCGCATATCCACGTGTGGGGAAACAGCTGCGCGAGATTCGGTAGGGAATCGGGTTGCGTTGGTCACTTACAGGGGTATCTGAGATTATCGCTCAGTAAGCAATGCAAAATACTCTGCGTAATCTTGCAAAGACATCAACAACAGCGGTAAAATGATGTTGTTGACAGCGATGTAAATAGGATATGCGAAAAAAATATTCCGCTGAATGCTTGAACATAAGTATAGTGATCAATCAAGGCATTACTATCATGTCATTATGATATTTGAAATATTCTCTAAGCAAACGTAATTGCACCAGCATTTAGCAGAGAGAGAGAGAGAGAGAGAGAGAGAGAGAGAGAGAGAGAGAGAGAGAGAGAGAGAGAGAGAGAGAATGGGGGGGGGGGGTGGAGAAATATTTGTAATATTTGTCAACATAAGCCCCATAAGCTTGCACGGCCTTTCGCCAGTGCGAAAATAACTGCACGCAGGCCTTGATTGTGCCAGACCAGGTTTTGTCCTACTCACTTCGCCTGTTAATTGTCATCTCTCTCATTCCTATCACCTAGGCCAGGGATGGGAAAACTACGGCCCGCGGGCCGCATGTGGTCCGCCACCTGATTTTATGCGGCCCTCGAGGGCATTAAGGAATAATAATTTTTACTTCGTATGTAAGTTATTTTGTTGAATTTTAAAGAATTTCATGTACCGTTATGATTGTTTCAACATTTTTGATAAGATTTGTTTCTAATTATCAATTTTGTAAACAGTCCTTGGCCTTCGTAATGTAATGCTTCTTCTTTTTCTTCTTTCGTTCGCCTTAACTACTATAACTGCAATGTTGCCTCTTGTGTGAATTTAACTGTCCTTTTTAGTTCACTCAGCAGTCCATAGAGTGTATCTTCCACTGTCGTCTCTCTTGTCCAGAAGGTTAGCCTAGACATGTTGTAATTTGAGCAGTCTTTGAGTATGTGCTCTTCTGTCTGCGACGATAATCCACACGTGCACATGGCTGATTCACAAATCTTTAATCTTGTATACATGTGGTCGCGCAATCTATTGTGTCCTGCTCTGAGGAGCAGAATAATGACTTGTTCTGGTCTGTCCATAACGTGGTAGTCGTCTTGAGCAGGTTTTGGTGGCTTTCTGACTGATTTGATCATTCTTTTCTTTTGGTGGTAACGGGCACATCAGGCTGTTCTTCTTATGCTCCTTCCTTAGCCAATCGATCAGTTCTGTCATTTCCGGGTACTCCACAGTGGGACGGTATCCACTGTATGGTGACCTTATGCTGGCTGCTAAGTTCAGAAAGTAGTGTCCTTAATACTGGCAATTTCCAAGACATCATTTCGTTTTCGTTGAGGTGAGTTTCTTGCAAGCAACATACGCTTACCTTTTCTTGGTCCAAGATGTTTTCTGGTTCTATTGTTTTGTTGCTGAATCCCTCCGCATTCCAGTGCATTAGTTTTAGTCTTTGTTTGGTATGGCCAGACGCTCTATTCTCAGGTCCCCTGGCTAACAGGACATCTGAGAAGGACCTCCAGTAGTTGTGGTTGGACTCTTTCGAGGCATATGGCCCGGCACTGCACCTGCCTGGGGGTCCAAAGTAGGGCGAGCACCGTAACATTTAGCCGTAGTCGACATATTTCATTGCGCGTGATTGGTGGCATCCTGATTTATGTGGTGCGCCTCCTGGCTGGTTGCCTCTTTATTCAGCACTTTTCCTTTGCTAGAGCAGACTGTGGTCTTACTCGAGTTTAGGTGTATAGGCACGCACACACATGTCTGCGTATGCACGTACGAGCATACACATCTAAAGCGTTCTGTATATTTCTCGGCGCCAGTGACTCGCGCGCCGCCCCTTCTCCTGTTAGTTAAAACAGTTCCGCCACGAGAATGCAAGAAGTTGGACTTCTGATACATAGGTGATGAATGCATGAGCCATTAGGGTATTTATATAAGGTTGGGCGCTCACCCCAACCCGGCCCCTGGTTACATACAGCAACATTTGGAACCATGTTATGCTAAAATGCGAATTTATCGATATTTATATAGAGAAATATTTATCGACATGAAAAATTTAATAAGGATGATTTTATGAAAAACAGATATTTCTCCGGTGAATAGAATTATTTATTTTGCAAGAAAATATTAAATTTAAAAGTCTTTTGCTGTTTTACATTATTTCCACATTTATAATGTTCAAATTAATTTATTTGTTGTAGTAGTCTTGATATATTTCTGAAATTTATTCTGAGTTTACTACTTGTTTTCCGAATATTTTATTTTCACACACAGCCGGAAGTAGGTTTTGTTTCATTTCCGTTTTAAAGTTTTGTACAATTCTAACTGTTCGAATTTTATTTAAAAATGAGTGTCAATAACAGACATAAGATGAAGATGAATGCCGTGTTTTTTAATTTGAATAACGAAGACACAAACAATAGATTGCACGATTTATTGCCTGGCATATTTCGCTGCATCTCGTCAGGTACATACTGCAGAAATCACACAACTTACGTGAATTAATTAGATAAATCCTTCAAACTGAAATATACACATGTTCGCACAGTAATGTCGATTGTCTACCACGGTAATTTTAAACTGACTAACATGTCTTTCTGCTTACACAAGGACGGCTTACGAAGGTTGATTAGTATAGCTTCAGCAAACTTTAACAATCGACTACTTTGTGTGTTGAACAACACACGGAAGGCACTGTCTCTTTCAACCACGTGACCACTCTCGAGCACATGTCTCTCGACCGATGAAGCCAGACTTTTCCGGTGTGTCGGCCTGCCCAGGCTACCATCTTCTGTGTGTAGTATCTTGTCCAACCAATTCGGAATATGTTCCGAAACCCTGCAATGTAACTGTCGCTCAGTTCTGCCTATGTAGATGGCCTCGCATCTGCATGTAAATTGGTAAATACAATTTGATTTGGCGTACAAAGCTACAGGTTCTTTTACTGCTGGGACTGGGATCGGTGTGTTTCTGTACCTGATGACTAGAGCTGCAGCACAGAATGTTCGCTCGACTGCTGTGGTGAGCCGGTCCCGCAGACGTTGCATTACGTCATCTCCTCGGAAGGTTAGCTGGATGAATACTTTGAGTTTAGGGACTGTAGTTACTTCTGATTTCGGTTTGGGCTGTTGGCAGTGGCGCTTTATAAATCCTGTGGAGTACCCATTCAGGTTTAAGGCATTCTTCAGAGTTTTAAATTCCTCTCTCAGATGAGATGATGAGTGTTTCCTGGGTGCATATCTTCCTAGCTAGGTCAAACAGGGTCCGTACTAAGCCCCGTTTGTACTGGACAGGTGCGAAGCTCTGAAAATTTAAGTATTGGCCAGTCCATGTTTCTTTGCGGTACACCGATCTTTGAATTGTGCCATCTGCTCTACGTCTCATTAGGATATCTAGAAACGGCAACGCTTCGTTGTGTTCGTGTTCCATAGATAAAGAGATGTTTATATGTGTCTCGTTCATTGTAGCCTGGAACGACGTTGCTTGTAGCTCGTCTGTGGTGATAATTAGTACCTCGTCCACGTAACGACGGTAAAAGGCCAAGTTATTGATTTCTGAGGATCTCTTTTCTTCTAAGTGTGCCATGAAGATGTCCGCTAGAATAGGTCCAAGTGGGCTCCCCATGGCCACTCCGTCAATTTGGCGATAAGACTTGTTTAGAAAGTTGAATTGTATGTTGGCAGTACATAATTTTAATAGCCTCTCTAGAATAGCTGATGGTATGCCTAGTTTTAGTTGTTTGTCTCTAATGCGTTCGCTTATTATATTCACGGTCTCATCTAATGGAACGTTGGTGAATAAAGAGGCAATATCCATGCATGCCATGTGTTTGTTGTTTTCGTCCATAGTATCCAATAATTCCACCAGTTCGAATGTATCCCTGAGTGTTCTTGGATCGAAGGACTGTCGTACTGGCTTTAAAATTTCAGCTAGCCATCTCGCCATTCTGTGTTGTGCCGAGTTAACCATGGAAAGGATCGGTCTTAGTGGGATGCCGGGCTTGTGAAGCTTGGGTAGACCGTACATCTGATGTGTTTGGGAGCCACGCGGTATGAGCGTTTTTGCAGTGGCCTCACTGATGAGTCCCGCATTCACAAGTTACTGGATTTCTTTCCTCATTTTTGCATCCAGGTCCTCCAACTTGGTGACTGTTTGCTCTACTCTGAATTTAGATGCGTCTGATAATATATCATCCATTTTTCTCTGGTAGTCTGATATGTCCATCAGTACTGCACCACTCCCATTGTCAGGTTTCAATATTACAAGGGTTTTGTTGGCCTTTAACGCTTTTAAGGCAGTAAGGACATGTCTGTTTAGAGGGGGTTGTGCGATACTGGTGTTCTTAATCTACCAGTTTGGCCTTCAGCCACCCGACTGACTCAGCAGAAGTAGGTGATAACTTGGAGACTTGATCAAACAACATTTCAAATTGTGCTTGCGACTCAACACGGTTAATGTGTTTGGGCTTTATGCAGAATTTTAATCCGTATGCAAGGGCCTCAGTTTCAATGTTGTTGAGTACGTACAACGATAAGTTCCTCACATATTTCTCTGGGTTGTCTAGTACTGACGTAGTTATCTTTTCAGTGTTCAGTGATTTGTTGGAAAGAGACACAGAGAGAACGAACGAAACGGATGGACTTTATTTTCAGAAGATTACGAATTGGGCACGCAGGCCAGTCTAACGTTCTTTCCCTCTTTCATAAATTATTGCATTCATCCAGGGAGTCTCTGTGGCTAAGTGGTCAAGCCGTTTGACTCGTGCTCCGAAGGTTGTGGGTTCGATTCCGGGCCGCGTCCTTCGGTTTATGAGTTAAATGTTTCGGAGACTCCTGTGGGTCGTCGCTAAAAGCTACGGAGTTCGTGCTTTGTGCGACGCTTTCCGTGCTGCGGAAGGAGACCGAGCCATATGGGATAAAACCCGGTGCAATGAAGTCGACCCTGTCGACTTGTAAGCGACTTTTTATACATCACTTAAGAGGCTAACCAAGAATAATAAGAGAGGAAGACAGATTTACAGAGTGAGAGTGCGGTGCAGAGAGTGAGGAAGGGGGAGAGATAGAGAGACACGGTGATAGAGAGAGATACAGAGACTGACAATAGGTGGACAAATAGAGAGATACACAGAAATATTCAGAAACTGAGAGATTGTGAGAGATGCGGAGAGATAGTCAGATATATAGGATCATATACTGAGGCATAGTAAATGCGCAGAGATAATGAAAGAGAAAGAGGGGGACAGAGTGGAAATACATGGAAATAATGAAAGAGAGCAAGTGAGAGAGAGAGAGAGAGAGAGAGAGAGAGAGAGAGAGAGAGAGAGAGAGAGAGGAGGGGGGGGGGAGTCAGCAAAACAACAACAAAGCTAAAAATAACTCTACTTCGAAATTAAATCTGGTCTTCGTCAGATATGACTGAACGACCTTATGACAGTAGACGGTACTACCTACTTCCTGTTAGCGCCGAATGTTGAGCGGCTTTCACCAAACCCGACACCCGACATTGTGCCAACGGCTTTGGGTGGAGGAGCACAATTGGGAGGCTCCAGGCCTTGCTATACATAGGGCGAGGAAATGCAACCTATAGACTAAATGTCACGGCAGAACAGACCAGACCCTAGACCTTTGTCGGCAACTGATCTAGAATGGCAACTCCGACAAGCGGACAGTTAGAGCATTCCTTTATTGATCCGACAGCTTCTGCAGCTTGTGCTGTTCCAGACGTACTGGTGTTAACCTTTCCTCTGGAGTAAACAAGACATGCCCGAGAGAGGGATCATGCTGCATGGGCAACACGTGGTCTCTAAACTGAGCCCAGACTTTGTGCTATGGACAGGCATAACTCCATTTTAAAAACTGCCGTCGGTCAAGACGGCCAAGTGCTAATCAGTAGTCTACACCCAAAAGTAGTAGTAAAATGTTTAGCTGCATGTCAGTTACAGAACGTCGCATTCAACCCCAGCATTCTGACAGTTTGTGATTTCTTGGCAATTTTACTTTCAGTAGTTTGCCATTGCCTTATGAACAACCGGCACTCATACCATTTTATAAAACCAACCGCAAGACGGTTTGCTGCCAAATCGCCCGCAGCTGTTGTTTCAATGCGGTATGCAGGATTACGAACTCCGTCCGAAAGCCCTTCGCCATAGAGCCGGGGAGTAGTAAAGAGCCCTTAAACAAACCATGAGGTGTATTAGCCACGTGGTGCTAGCGCCATATTGCTTTAGCCACCAACCACCATCAAGGGGTGATGATGTCATTATCACATGGGCCACTCTTCAAGAGCAACAGACAGTTCGCAGATTCAGTGCCAAACAAACGGTATGATTGGACCAAACAAAACTAGACGGCGGGAAATGGGGAGTGTGGGTGTGTCACAGTTATGACCTAAACGTTTTAATAACGTCGCAGGCATGCTGTATCATATATCAGATTTAACGGGACTTGTAACAGGAAAACTATTATATTGATATTTAAACTATAATTGTATTTATAAGCCCGTGGCAGTTACGGGAAGTTTGAATAAGACGATTTATTATCCCATGGCAATTAATCAGCTAAAAACACTGAAAATGGGGGGAAAATGAAAATGAGTTTCTGAGCTTTTATTGTATATTTAATATGTATTTGTGATGTACAAATATGAGACTATATTAGCTGGTAGCATGTATGTTTGCTTGGTTATATAATCCTTAGTTTCACCACTCGGGGAACAATGTTTTTGACATCCTTGCTTGACTACGACCCATAGCTAAACCAGGCTGAAATGTTTGGGCCATTCGCGAAGCCGGCATTTTGGTAACCTTTTGGGGTCAGCAAACCAACCGATGACTTGACCGGATGTGACCGTCTGGTATGGCCAGGAGTGATGGGTTGGGTCTCTGACGTCCATTACGATCCTTCCTATGGTTATTGTCGGCGGTAATTTGCGAGCCTTTGGAACAACAGAGAGACATTGTTTACAGCAATGTTTGGAGGTGATGGGTATTCTATGATGTTCACTGTATGTCTGTCTAGCTAGCTAGGTATTTAGCTAGTCAGTTAGATAGCTAGCCAGCTACCTACCTACATGTCTGTCTGTCTGTCTGTCTGTCTGTATATCTGTCTGTTTGTCTGTCTATCTGTGTTGAAAGGGTTATTCACGCAAATTGTAACCCCGCATATTGAGTTCAAAACACAGCTGTGGGATATTTGACAGCAGATCGCATTGCGTTTTTATAAAATAGAATGAGTGCCGTTCGATCAAAAAGCAATGCTAAACTGCTTAACTATAACTTGAATCACATACAGCCGGAAATGCTCGGGTTAACTGAGACGTCCTGTAAAGCATATTCAACAAACTTTTGTATCTATCTATTAATCTGTCTATCTGTCTGTTCGAACACTACCTCAGTTCAGAATACCTTCCCGCTTAATAATAATAATAATAATTAGTATTATTATAACACCCCAGTTTAACAGCCTCCTATTTATAGTACAGTATATCTCTCAGTTAATAATAATTGCCACATCAATAATTAATATTAGTGAGTCATGTAGGAATGTCTTTTGCACAGTTCCCATGCCTAAATAAAGCATTTATTGATATTGTTGTTGTTGTCCTCGGATACCTCATAAGTGGCGTCTGGATGAAATAATGAAGGACAAGGGACAAAAGAAGGGCAGCATTTAGACAGGCCTGAGTGTCCAATTCCTTACTCTTTGAAAATAACATTTGTTCTGTCTGTCTGTCTGTCTGTCTGTCTGTCTGTCTGTCTGTCTGTCTGTCTGTCTGCCTGCCTGTCTGTCTGTCTGTTTGTCTGTCTGTCTGTCTGTCTGTCGATCCATCTATCCAGCCAATATCCATATATATTTAATATGTATCTATTCATGCATCCCTAAATCAATGTATCCACGTGTTGGTCTATCCATCTGTCTGTCTGTCTACCTGCCTATATGTCTCTCACAAAGATGTCCACACCTGACATATGCTCATACACAGGCCACACCTGGCAGGTGGGCCAGGCGGCACACAACGCACCTGTTCTTGAACCTCCCACAGCTGCTGTGGCTCTGGGGCGAAGCTTCTGAGTAAGGCTTCTCTCCTGGTGGCCAGTTCCCTGGAGCGTCGCAAGTTGC
Source organism: Cepaea nemoralis (assembly GCA_014155875.1). Classification (NCBI taxonomy): domain Eukaryota; kingdom Metazoa; phylum Mollusca; class Gastropoda; order Stylommatophora; family Helicidae; genus Cepaea; species Cepaea nemoralis. The sequence goes on from JACEFZ010021031.1 coordinate 229,642, forward strand.
CATCGCAGTCTAGTCCATAGCTGGTGATATAGCAGGTTGCCGAGAGATAATCACAGGTCAAAGGCAATTGTTAGTTATCTATTGTAATATCATCATTAAAGTCCCGAGATTAGGAAACAATCACAGGTCAAAGGCAATTGTTAGTTATCTATCGTAATATCATCCTTGCACTCCCGAGATTAAGAAACAATCACAGGTCAAAGGCAATTGTTAGTTATCTATCGTAATATCATCCTTGCACTCCCGAGATTAAGAAACAATCACAGGTCAAAGGCAATTGTTAGTTATCTATCGTAATATCATCCTTGCACTCCCGAGATTAAGAAACAATCACAGGTCAAAGGCAATTGTTAGTTATCTATCGTAATATCATCCTTGCACTCCCGAGATTAAGAAACAATCACAGGTCAAAGGCAATTGTTAGTTATCTATCGTAATATCATCCTTGCACTCCCGAGATTAAGAAACAATCACAGGTCAAAGACAATGGTTAGTTAGTTATCTATTGAAATATCATTCTTGCACTCCCGAGATTAGGAAACAGTAACACGTCAAAGACAATGGTTAGTTAGTTATCTATTGTGATATCATCCTTGAACTCTCGAGATTAGGAAACAATCACAGGTCAAAGACATTGTTTAGTTAGTTATCTATTGTGATATCATCCTTGCACTCCCGAGATTAGGAAACAATCACAGGTCAAAGACAATGGTTAGTTAGTTATCTATTGTAATATCATCCTTGCACTCCCGAGATTAGGAAACAATCACAGGTCAAAGACAATGGTTAGTTAGTTATCTATTGTAATATCATCCTTGCACTCCCGAGATAAGGAAACAATCACAGGTCAAAGACAATGGTTAGTTAGTTATCTATTGTGATATCATCCTTGCACTCCCGAGATTAGGAAACAATCACAGGTCAAAGACAATGGTTAGTTAGTTATCTATTGTAATATCATCCTTGCACTCCCGAGATTAGGAAACAATCACAGGTCAAAGACAGTATTTAGTTAGTTATCTATTATGGTATCATCCTTGCACTCCCAAGATTAGGAAACAATCACAGGTCAAAGACAATGGTTAGTTAGTTATCTATTGTAATATCATCCTTGCACTCCCGAGATTAGGAAACAATCACAGGTCAAAGACAGTATTTAGTTAGTTATCTATTATGGTATCATCCTTGCACTCCCAAGATTAGGAAACAATCACAGGTCAAAGGCAATGGTTAGTTATCTATTGTAATATCATCCTTGAACTCTCGAGATTAGCAAACAGTCACTGGTCAAAGACAATGGTTAGTTAGTTAGTTATCTATTGTAATATCATCCTTGAACTCTCGAGATTAGCAAACAATCACTGGTCAAAGACAATGGTTAGTTATCTATTGTAATATCATCTTGCACTCCAGAAATTAGGAAACTTAGTGGTTGCTCATAACAAAATGTTACTGCAGCAGAGATCTAACTTCGTGGCTGCCGATAACAAAATGTTACTTAGCACAGATTTATCTTAGTGGTTGCTCATAAAAAATGTTACTGTAGCATAGATCTAACTTAGTGGCTTCTCATAACTAAATGTTACTGTAGCATAGATCTAACTTACTGGCATTACAAAATGTTACTGTAGCATCGATCTAACTTACTGGCTGTTCATAACAAAATGTTACTGTAGCATAGATCTAACATAGTGGTTTCTCATAACAAAATGTTACTGTAGCATAGATCTATCTTAGTTGCTGCTCATAAAAACTGTTACTGTTGGATAGATAAACTTAGTGGCTGCTCATTACAAATGTTACTGTGGCATAGATAAATTTAGTGGTTGCCCATAACAAAATGTTACTGTAGCGTAGATCTAACTTAGTGGCTGCTTCAAACAAAATGTTACTGTAGCATAGATCTAACTTAGTGCCTGTTGCTCACAAAATGTTACTGTAGCATAGATCTAACATAATGGCCGCTCCTCCCAAAATGTTACTGTAGCATAGATCTAACTTAGTGGCTGCTCCCAACAAAATGTTACTGTAGCATAGATCTAACCTAGTGGCTGCTCCTACCAAAATGTTACTGTAGCTTAGATCTAACTTAATGGTTGCTCATAACAAAATGTTACTGTAGCCTACATCTAACTTAGTGGCTGCTCCCAATAAAATGTTACTGTAGCCTACATCTAACTTAGTGGCTGCTCCCAACAAAATGTTACTGTAGCATAGATCTAACCTAGTGGCTGCTCCTACCAAAATGTTACTGTAGCTTAGATCTAACTTAGTGGTTGCTCATAACAAAATGTTACTGTAGCCTACATCTAACTTAGTGGCTGCCCCCAATAAAATGTTACTGTAGCCTACATCTAACTTAGTGGCTGCTCCCAATAAAATGTTACTGTAGCCTACATCTAACTTAGTGGCTGCTATCAATTACCTGTACCCTACCTGTGATACCACGCTGGGGTCGGCTCGTGATACACAACACCTGTACAATTGTAGCCATCGGCCATTGTTCTGGTCCTGCACTGTGTGGCGCTGTCATACAAGTCTAGGGAAGAGAATGACAAATGCAGTGCCACACTGAAAGTAGGTGTTATCCCAACAAAGACGGATGGCGACAAATGGGAAGTGTGTGTGTGTGTGTGTGTGTGTTTGTGTGTGCGTGTGCGTGCGTGCGTGCGTGTGTGTGTGTGTGACAGATATGACTTAAATGTTGTTAATCTGGTAACAGGCATGTTGTATTATAAATTAAACCAAAGGGGGTTGAATAAGGAAAACTACTGTATATAAGCCTACGGCAGATGCGGGTAGTCGTTTAAGACGATTAATTATTCCATGGGATTTAATTAGTTAAAGGACATGAACTCATTTGCGAAATATCATCTTAGATCTGAGATCATTTACGAATTGACACCTTGGATCTTAGCTCTTTTACGAAGTAACACCTTAGATCTGAACTTATTTACGAAGTACCACCTTAGATCTCATCTTGTCTTGTTCCAGATGTAGTGGTGTTGCCGTTTCTCTGGAGTCAACTAGACAGGCCGAGAGAGCGATCATGCTGCATGGGCAACACATGGTCTCTACAATTCAACCCAAGCTTTGTGCTATGCAGAGGTATAACTCCATTCTTGGTCCCCGCCTTTGGTTGTAGTAATGCTTTTTAGAAGCACAATGTAACAAACTATCGCTTATCAAGACGGCAAAGTTCTAGTAACCTTGGATCTGAACTCATTCGCGAAGTAACATCTTATATCGGAACTTATTTACAAAGTAACATCTGATATCTGAACTCAATTGAGTTGAGTTGAGTTGAGTTGAGTTGAGAACCGACATCACTGCACTCAGGACATTCCCATACGTGTTCCATCCCCTCGTTCAACAGCCAGCGAAGAGTCATACTACTAATCGTTCCCACCGCGATCTGATTGAAAGTTCTCCTGGTCTTCCCTCTCAGTTTTGAGATTCTTCCAGAACCCCTGCCGATCCCCCGCAATCTCATTCTTTCCACATATGGGTTCTCAATCTGTTCCTCCGCCTTCTCCACCTGGTCCCACAAGCGCACGACCACCTCCCCCTTGTCCATAGGCAATCTACCACCAAGAGGTGCATTCCCTGCTAGCCTATCAGCCTGTTCATTCCCCCGCACCCCCGCATGGCCAGGGCAAAATATCCATACAATTCTCACAATCTGTGACCTCTGAAGCGACGATAGCCATTCCACACGAAACATTCCTTTCTCCACCTTACTAAGCATACTCTTTGAATCCGTAATGAATACAATGTGTGTTGCAGTAGTCTCCTCTAGCCAACGGAATGCCGCTGTTACTGCCTCCACCTCCATTCTCATGCTGGAGGTCGTAGTCTCATATGCCAGACTCTCCTTTTTCAAGACTCGTCCATTAGCCTTTGCAATAAAACCCCAACCACTACGTCTGTTTCTCACCACTGACCCATCGGTGTAGATGACTATGTCACCTTGATGTGTGTTACTCTGGATCAGTTGTTGCACTTCAAACTCAGTGCGGCCCGCTGCCCATTCTCTGCACTCACGACCCAGTGTTATTATTACATTGTGCCAGTCCGTCATGTCTTCCGGAACTTCAACCCACTCTTTTCACGATTGATGGTCTCTAGATCACACACCTGACGTATAGAAAGTTCTGCCTGTGCCATCCAGGACCTGCCTCGTCTTAGTCTATGACCCTTGACTATATCCATGGCTGCATGCAGCGGGTGATCCCTATCTGCAGCAACTCTCAGGTACCATTTGGCCTGAAGGACCCTATGCCTATCCGTCATTGTTGGTAGCGCCAGGATATGCCTCATGCATATAATTGGTGTGTCCTTTGTGCACCCCAGGATTACCCGCATGGCAGCATTCTGTATGCGCTCCAACCTTTCAAGCTGGCTCTTTGATACTGTCAGCAGCCCCAAACCATACTCAATGACAGAAATTATTAACTGCTGAAAGAGCCTGTACAGCATCCTCTGATCTACCCCGGTTGCTGCCATCGCCCTCAATGCATTAAGTCCCCTACCAGCCTTCACCACCAAAGCTCCACATGATCCTTAAAAGACAAACACCTGTCAAAGGTGATACCCAAGTACTTCAATTTACTCTCTCTACTAAGAGGACATCCATTCAACATAATACCTGGGACATCTGCCTTGACGATCCGGTTATCCAGGGAGTACCACACAACCGATGCCTTGTCTGGGTTTATAAATGGCCCCTGCGTCCCTGCACCACTCCGTCACCTTCTTTACCGCCACCTGTAAGTCTTTCGCCAAATGGCCCTGTCTCTGCCCTGTCTGTACACCAGCACATCATCTGCAAATGTCAAGATTCTACCAACACCTGGTGTCTCAATAGCTGCGATTTTGCTGGTGTAGACATTAAAGAGCACTGGGGACAAGGCAGATCCCTGCGGCAACCAAGGTGTAATAGTACAAGCGTCAAAAGTCCAGGAACCCATGCGCAGTGCAACCTTACGCTCATAAAGGACTGCCGCAACTCATCTAACAAGGCAAGGGCAGACTTCCATGTCCAACTTTGTGTATATCAACTCATTCACAAAGTAGATTAAGTCTGAATTCATTCACAAAGTAGATTCTTGGATCTGAACTCTGCCATGTGATCTAGTCATCCAGATATTTACTTCTCTGCCTTTCCCATGTTCTTTTCACCTCAATCTTGCCAGTTGTCACCAAGTTCTCTGGTTTATTTATGTTCATAACATGCCCAAAAAAGCACCTCAAAAATCGGACATTAACAAATTATCTATTGTTTAACTGACCAATAACAAGATGACATTTATAACGAGACAAAGAGTGTTGAGGGAGGGGAAACATACCACTTGCACATTTGTATGGATGTGAAGCGTGGACAATGAGCAGACAAGCTGACAAAAAACTGATGGCTGTGGAAATGTGATTTCTGAGGAAAATGCAAAGAATACCGTGGACAGACAGAAAAACCAATGACCAAGTTCCACAAGAAACAAATGACAACCGTAATCTGATTAGAGAAATTAGACGTAGGCAGTCACGGTTTTTTATTTATTTATTTATTTTTTATTTTTTTTTTTGGGGGGGGGGGGGGGGGGGGCGGACACGTTATGAGAAGAAATAAATGGGAAAACTTGATGACAACTGGCAAGATTGAGGGGAAGAGAACAAGGGGATGACAGAGAAGTAAATACCCGGATGGCTTCGCCGAGCTGATCTACGACTCGCGTGAGGTGGCGAAACATGACCGCCTAAGCGTCTCGGCAAGACACATGATGTTTTTGGCGTTTCATTCGGGGCCCACAAGGCCCATTCGCCATCGGGCAAGCTGACGCAGTGGTCGGGCTGACATTGTCTGTGGCAATACATGAACAACTACGCCATTCGGCCAGGCACGCGTTGATTATGGTATTACTTTTTGGCACTGTATACTTTAACCAGATAGTTCATAGCGGCTGGTCGAGTGGCTAGTTAGCTGGGTTCTGCTTCGGGAGACTCGGGTTCGAATCTTCGGTAAGATGTGGATTTCTTTCTGTCGGGGATAAAAGGAAACCCTATCCTGCACAATTTGTGACGACAGCACTAGCCAGGCGACCTTAATTCCTCAAGCTCAAGAACTCCCTGCCCTATATCTTAAGGTATTATAGGGAGTAGATGACACGATAGTTCACATTCTTACATTCTGCGTTCATTCACCTCAACACAAGGATACGTTATGTTTTGGAGCCAATCTTCTTGAAATAAGATCTTCCACATTACAAGTTCTGACCGGATGTTAGGGTTACCTCTCCATGAAAATAAAATGCAAATTTCCAGTTTCATCCATTTTTAGATGACGTAATTTGATCGTATTTTCTTGTTTAACAAAACATCTTTCTTTCGGACAAATATGGTTATTGGCTTCAAAACAGCGAAAACACAATTTAACTAGATATCGGGTTATCTATCTATGATTGTTTTCCTTGGTATTATTGGCTGGTTCAATTGTAGAAACGTGACTCGGAATGAGAAGATTTCGTTTTTCAATTATTGTTTGCAAGAAAGAACCTGTTAATTGTGTATGTTTCCGCTGAGAGAGTTGTAATTGAAATAAGAATTGGAATCTTTTCAAAAGATTCAATCAGCAAATGATAATATTATATGTCTTCTTCTTCTTCTTCTTCTTCTTCTTCTTCTTCTTCTTCTTCTTCTTCTTCTTCTTCTTCTTCTTCTTCTTCTTCTTCTTCTTCTTCTTCTTCTTCTTCTTCTAATTCTCTAATTCTCTCTACTTCTTTTGCTCTTCTCCTCCTTCTCTCCCTACACTTCCACTTCTTCTTCTTCTTCTTCTTCTTCTTCTTCTTCTTCTTCTTCTTCTTCTTCTTCTTCTTCTTCTTCTTCTTCTGTTCTTCTTCTTCTTCTTCTTCTTCTTCTTCTTCTTCTTCTTCTTCTTCTTCTTCTTCTTCTTCTTCTTCTTCTGTGTAGGTGGGGATGTGTGTGGGTGTGAGATGTGTGGGTGGGGCATGGGTGGATAGGAGGAATAGATGTATTTGTGCCTGGAAGTGTGTGTGTGTGTGGTTGGGTGGGGGTGTGGGTGGATGGAGGTGGATGGTTGGGGTATGTGTCTCATAACATGGTAATATACACTGTTTATGATTACAACATTCATTGGACAATGTTTCCTTTGTGAATTTGTTATGCATTACTCATGAACGAAAGATGAGTGCTTGTAAGGGCCGAATGTAAGACGGGCCTGCGTGCCCAATTTATTACCCTTTGAAAATAAAGTCCGTTCATTCGTTCGTTCGTTCGTTCGTTCGTTCTTCTCTTCTTCTTCTTCTTCTTCTTCTTCTTCTTCTTCTTGTTCTTCTTGTTCTTCTTCTTCTTCTTCTTCTTCTTCTTCTTCTTCTTCTTCTTCTTCTTCTTGTTCTTCTTGTTCTTCTTCTTCTTCTTCTTCTTCTTCTTCTTCTTCTTCTTCTTCTTCTTCTTCTTCTTCTTCTTCTTCTTCTTCTTCTTCTTCTTCATCTTGTTCTCCATCTTCTTCTTCTGTGTAGGTGGGGATGCGTGTGGGTGTGGGGTGTGTTGGTGGGGTATGGGTGAATAGCAGGGAGGCATGCATGTGTGCCTGGGGTGTGTGTGTGTGGTTGGATGGGGGATGTGGGTGGATTGGGGTGGATGGGAGTGGATGGTTGGGGTATGTGTATCATAACATGGTACTATACTGTTTATGTTTACAACATTCATTTGACAATGTTTTTTCCTATGTGAATGTATTATGCATTACTCGTGAACGAAAGATGAGTGCTTGGAAAGGCCGAATGTAAGACGGGCCTGCGTGCATAATTTGTTACCCTTTGAAAATAAAGTCCGTTCATTCGTTCGTTCATTCGTTCGTTCGTCTTATTCTTCTTCTTCTTCTTCTTCTTCTTCTTCTTCTTCTTCTTCTTCTTCTTCTTCTTCTTCTTCTTCTTCTTTTTCTTCTTCTTTTTCTTCTTCTTCTTCTTCTTCTTCTTCTTCTTCTTCTTCTTCTTCTTCTTCTTCTTCTTCTTCTTCTTCTTCTTCTTCTTCTTCTTCTTCTTCTTCTTCTTCTTCTTCTTCTTCTTCTTCTTCTTCTTCTTCTACTCCTCCTCCTCCTCCTCCTCCTCCTCCTCCTTCTTCTTCTTCTTCTTCTTCTTCTTCTTCTTCTTCTTCTTCTTCTTCTTCTTCTTCTTCTTCTTCTTCTGCTTCTTCTTCTTCTTCTTCTTCTTCTTCTTCTTCTTCTTCTTCTTCTTCTTCTTCTTCTTCTTCTTCTTCTTCTTCTTCTTCTGACTGGTGTACAGAAATGAGTGCTGTCATCCACCCGGAAAAGGCGGCTGTTTTGTGGTGCTCTCTGGACCACAGGATTATGAGAGCTGATGTCCCAAGCCTCGCTATAGATGGTAGAAATATCAGCAGAGAGAACAAACTGAAGTATCTGGGGATCACATTTGACAGGAGCTTATCCTTCAAGGACCATGTGGAGACGGTTGTGACAAGATCTCAAAAGGGACTCAGTGCACTTAAAACTATGGCTGCAATGGACACAGAGCAGAGAATGCTTTTCACACTATACCAGCACTTGATGCCCTCAGTAATTGATTAAGGATTAGGACTGCTCACTGTCTCAGAGAGTCAGCTGGTGAAATTAGAGCGCATACAGAACGAAGCTATGGTGGTCATTCTGGGATGCACCAGAGACACCCCAGTATTGTGTAATGCGTTACATCCTTGGTCTGCCGACTGTTGCTGGTAGGCTCAAGGTAATGCAGGCGAAGGCATACCTCAGAGTAGCTGCAGACACAGACCACCCACTGCATGAGGCGCTGGACGCAGTTAAGGGTCAGCGACTGATAAGAGGGAAATCATGGATGGCTCAGTCGGAGGATACGATCAGACAGGTGTGCATCTTGGAGAACATTAGGCGAGGAGAGGAGTGGATCAGAGTGCCAGCGGAGCAATCAGCCTTGTGCAGAGTTATAATCACATTAAGCCGGGAGTGCAGGGAGTGGCCAGCAGGGGCCACGGAAGTGGAAATCCAGCACCTAATTCAGGACAATGCTCACTCAGATGATGTGATTATCTAATCAGATGGTTCGGTGTCAAGAGGTGAGAGAAGTGGATGGGGGTTCTTAGCCGAAGCTAATGGTCGACGTTTGGTGCAGGAGAGCCTGGCATATGATAGCACAATATCCAGCTTAAGAATGGAGGTTGAGGCAGTTTCTGCTGCTCTCCGCCGGATGGAGAATACGACACACACACATCATGATTGTAACTGACTCAGAAAGCATGCTGACGAGAGTGAGGACGGGCAGGCCTCGTGCGGAGTGGCTTACTTCGCTTCGGAGGTCACGGGTGACAAGCATCGCCTGGATCTTTTCTCCACGGCATGCTGGTGTGCTGGGAAATGAACAGGCGGACAGATTGGCTGGCTCTGCAGAACTTGGTGGAGTATTGATACATGACAAGGCAGACGTGGTTGCCGCCTTGTGGGAGCACGTGTACACCTCTGAGGAGCAAATGGATTACCACGGGCTGGCAAGAATGAGACAGCGAGAAGTGACGAGGGGATCTGGCCGACGCTCAAAGCTCAGAGGAAAAGCGAGACGGACATATAACTGATATATACTGGTACTACTGATGTTGGAACTCTTCGCTTTGTGCTGAAGGTGGGGACGGAGCGCTTATGGGAATGCCCCGAATGCTGTGATGTCGATTCCTAAATCAATCAATCAATCAATCAATCATTCTTCTTCTTGTTCTTCTTGTCCTTGTTCTTCTTCTTGTTCTTCTTCTTCTTCTTCTTCTTCTTCTTCTTCTTCTTCTTCTTCTTCTTCTTCTTCTTCTTCTTCTTCTTCTTCTTCCACTTCTTTTTTGTTATTGCTTTTATTGTATTGTTGTTGTTAGTCTTCTTCTTCTTCTTCTTCTTCTTCTTCTTCTTCTTCTTCTTCTTCTTCTTCTTCTTCTTCTTCTTCTTCTTCTTCTTCTTCTTCTTCTTCTTCTTCTTCTTCTTCTTCTTCTTAGTATTATTATTATTATTATTATTATTATTATTATTATTATTATTATTATTATTATTATTCTCCTTCTTATTCTTCTTCTTCTGATTCCTCCAGTTCTTCCTCTCTTGCAATCAATATGTATATTGCTTCCACACATTAGACGTGCTCAAAAAGAGAGCGGCGGGAAACATAGCACCCGTATCTCTAGCAAGCCCGATGTCGGATGTATGGATTGATGGCTCAACCCCAAAGAGAGAAAGGATACTAAGTTCCTCTTTCTCAATGTGATCCTGCCCGTTATAATCAATTAAGCTAGCACTAGGCTCAAATGCTTGATTTAATTATAGAGTTTCGGAGAACCAAGGAATTACCCCAGGGAACAATGTAACGTTTCCTGAAGGCCAACACTATCTTGTTGGGGGTTCTTTGCCTCTTTTCTCTCAGCTAATTTGTTAATACTAGGGTGTGTCTTATTAAACTACTGACACGACAAGAAAACACTCAAAGGAGGAAATGACCTCTTACACAATTTATTAAAACATAAACATGGATTATGGTCATTCAATACAACAGCAACAACATTTCAATTGGTATTATGCATCAATAGGTGTTACTACAATTACAAGATATTTCATATCCCTGGATGCCTGAAAAATACATTTAATGACATACTTTCATTTCATTTGCGATAGACTGAGCCTGCTTATAATATAGTTGTACTTCAGGGTGACTGGATCCCTAATGCCACCAATTCCTTGAGCTTGTGTTAAGTTCTCCTAATGAGTGATAATTATCTTCCTGGGTATCGGATAGTATTTGTGTTTCCCTACACTCCAGTTAAGTTAGTTACCTCTATTACTAGGGCTAGGAAACTGCTTGCAGGTGAGTTCTGTTTGGGATACTGTTCTGTATCACTTTGTCCAAATACTTCACACACAAAAGAAAAGTCAGGCCTGGATCTAGATTCAATCAAGTTGCTACCTTCACCAAGTCTTCATTAACAAAGTGCTGTATTCATAAAGTGCTGTATTCAACCTAGTCTGGTCTGGATCTATATGGTTATAGGCACTACCTGAAATTTCAGCAATCAACATACATCTAATCATGCCATCAATATGAACATCAGAAATGAAATGCTGTGAACTCCTAAGAACACAACAAGTGAAATCAATAAAAATTAATCTTGTTCCTAGAGAAAAATAAACATAGGAGAAAGATGGTCTTGGTATTCTCAATTAGTTTTCAACATATTTATTTGCTCTCCATCCGATCTTCCACTATCAGATGTTCAAGGTTTAAACTAGCAGATGTGCAGTTTCATCTTCACCTATGCCAGTCCTCATGTCTCCAGGTTAAGTACTACCTTGATTGATTTGGAATTTGACAATTATGTTGAACATCCTGTTATGTACCTAGTTATTTTCTCCACATCTTCTTCCATTAAAGAAAAAGAGTCTCATACATTAAGGGTTTTAGAAATCATTACCTATTGCAATGAATAGTTGCTTATAAACAATATAAGTACATCATTGTATCAATTCTTGTATATCATTCAAGTGAATTCTTTTCTAATCAAAAGTTTCAAGGCGAGTGTATTCTCTCCTCTTCACCGTGAATGTAATATGCTTGTACTTCATTTATCATCATCATCATCATTCTCATCATTCTCATCATCATAATTATCATTACATTATTATCATCTTCATTACAATCATCCTCATCATCTGTGTTATTACATTCATCATTCTCATTATCCTTACAATCATCAGGACACTAGACTATATGTTGTAACAGGAGTGACATGAAATACAAAGTGGTGTCTTGCTTCAGATACAAAGCCAGATGCTTGTAGTACACGTAATGTAATATGGGTTGTGTCGTGCTTAGGGCACAAACCGAGATGATGGTACCATAAGTGATATATAATACAAAGTGTTGTCATGCGTCGGAGTGCACTAAATGATTAATTAGTGTTTGGGTTATGCCGAACATGTTCTCTTGTGATAGACAGGACATTATACATCAAAGTTGCCTTCTATCATGAGATTGACTGTTAGCTTATACTCCCTCCTTCTTAGCATGTAACTTCTCTTCACTCATACTCCTCATTCATCAGACATAATATTCATATGTGCATGGATGATCATTTCACTCACCCATCAGACATAATATTCATATGTGTATGGATGAAAATTTCACTCATTCATCAGACATGATATTCATATATGCATGGATGATCATTTTACTCATTAATCAGAAATCATTCTCTTACTTGCATGTAAGAAAAGTAATTACACTTATGTGGTTTCCCAATGATAACTTTAAATGTTAACACCATTGACACAATGAAACCTCAATCATCCATCAGACGCAATCTTATCTGTATAGATGACAATTAAGCATATGTATGAGCTTTACTAATGAAAAATTCACTGATTCAACAACCGTGACATTACAATGGAATCTTAATCATTCTTATCCTTTATCAGAAATTATAATATTTCCTGAATGATAATTAAGCATACTGATGTGTTTTTTTACAAATGATAATTCAAATCTGTTTAAAAATGATGAAATCACATTAATCACCACGGGTATGCTCTCTTCAATGCATAAACTTATATGATCATTAGGCATACTTATGAGATTCACAAGTGATGATTCCTCTTGTTTAGCAATAATAAAGTACACATAGATCACCGCATGCTCTCATCAAATACATAGAATTATGTGATACACCCAATTCACATTCATTCATCATGCATCATAACCATACTTGCAGAGGTGATGATTTGGCATTATTATGTTCCTTACAAATGATAAATCCACATGTTTAATAACAATGAAAATACATTTGCCTCACCACATGGGTGCTTTAACCCATCACACAAAATTATGATACCTATAGAAATCTATTTACCTCTCATATGCTCATGTATTACACTAATTTCTCTTACCAGTGTTGGCACATGTAAAATAGTTTCTTCTTAGTGAACTTTGTATTCTTAGCTTTCTAAATCTTAAGTTACTCACCAACTTATAAATCACTGCTGATTGAGTTTAACTACTTAGGAAATAAATGTACAACTTATGTCCACTGCCTACTGCTTAAGTTGTTTACCTTGGAGAAACAGAAATTTACTGTGATTTTTCCGAATGTACAGTTTATCCATGACTTTGATAATTGAATATAACATTTAGTTTCACTAAATTAATTTATTAAGAACTAATCACGTGGTTTACAACACACTGACTTACAACCTTCTTGAAAAGGCTCACATACTAACATAAATTAAAATAAATTATTGTTTTACCTTCATTCTAATCGAATGGCTTCCAAACACTTCGGCGACAGGTTTCTGAATCTGAATGCTATGTCGTTGTTGGCTGAGGCTTTCCTCCTCTTATGTATCAAACTATGTTATATTTTACTATTCGATTTGGTGGATTCTCTCACTCCAGGATCTGCATCTGATCTTCCTGCCTCGTGTGTGTGTGTGTTGGTGAAAAACAGGCTTTGTTCCGGTCGTTCGTCTTTTCATGTAGCTTTTCCCGGTTCAAGTTTAGGGTTGAATGTCGATGCTGCTTCGTATTGTCCTAACATGAGTCGTTGTAAATTTAGGATTGTAGAAGCGGAACAACCCATCCCTGTTGCGGTGTCAATCTCAAATTGTTTTAGGGGAATTATCAACAGCGAGGTTGCGGCTTGCGAAAATATATCACACCCGACAACATGATTTGAGTGGGGTGGTTAAGTATCGCCATCACATCACCCCTATACGTCCGCATCTTCAACAACCAGCTAAGACGCCCAATACTAATGGTACCAGGTGCAGTCTGCCCATATCCTTATGACCTTTCCTTGGAGTCCTGAGATTAGGCCCGCAACTCCCTACCGTACCACTCTCGGTAAGCTACGATGACACATCTGTATTTCCCCACTATACACACGATCTCCGACAGCCGTGGCCACACATGTCCTATAGTACACCAATAACCCACGACTACGCCAATTGTGAGAGAAGCTTGGTCAAGTACTTCCATGTCGTCTTGGAGATCAAGATAAGAGATACCCTAAGCATCCCCCTTGGGATTATTGAGAAAACAAATGTTGGAATGGCTGCTGCATTGGGGCCCAGTATTTGTAGCTAATGAGTATTATCAAAGTCTCGAGATAAAGATAAAAGAATGTGCAAGACAACCAGAAAAATGGACCACTTCTAGAAGAGATGCGGGGAGATGGGGAGAAAGCCACAAAGTGTCCGGGTTACAGCTAGTCTTCCTTTCACCTAAGAAAGAAATAGAAGAGTTACTCACTTGAAGTAATTGAGTTGAGTTGAGTTGAGTTGAGTTGGGTTGCATTGAGTAAAAAACTGATAACACAAAACTCGGGACATCTCCACGACAGGCATCCATACCATTTTATTTATTTTTTTTTGTAAACTTAATGCGGTCTGCTGCCAAATCGCCCACAACTGTGTATCGAACGCGTGCGAGTATGGGGACTACGAACTTTGCCCTTAAATCCGTCGCCACGGAGCCGGAGTTTTCTCATAACGTGGCCCCCAAAAAAATTGACCACTGCCTCTTTCTGATGTTTCTGATAAGTTGTCTTTGCGACTCAGCTACCATTAAAACGTCCCGATTGCTCATTTTTGGCTGTCCACTCAATTTTCAGCATTCTTCTATAAAACCACATCTCCGCGGCTTGTGAGCTATTTTCGCCTGTTTACCAGGATTCGCGGCCGTACTTTAACACTCTTTTGCTACATATGCATTTTTTTTTTTTTGGCTATATATGCCAGGAACGTCAAGCAATCTTTGCCCACATTGTCAAAGAACATTTCGAGCCAAAATAGCCCTCATCAGCCATCTTAGAACTCACGGCTCCATACTTTCAACCCCACTGGATGAAGTGAATGGTCATCATCATTCTTGATGGACAAACAACACATATGCATTATACTGACAACTATTTGACTAACGATTGGTGATACAGTATCACAGCCTGGGATTCTGAGATAAGTACCACATTTTCTTTTCATTGTTGTTGTTTTTTTTTCATCGTTCCATTCTTCTCCTTCGGTTATTTTGCCTTATTAATGTTGCTACTGATGTGTCCTCCCCGTGTTTATATGTTGTGCTTTGTGTATTTGTTTGCTGATGAAGGCTAGTCGCCACAACGTCCTATGTTTTTTTTGCAATTTTGCTCTGTAAAACTGCGTTTTATTGCCACCTTGCCGTATTGACAGACGATAATTTGTTACATTGTGCTTCCTAAAGGCATAATAACTACAACCCATCGCGGTAGCGAATGTGACTGACCATACCAATTGACGCTGTGCATTTTCGTCCACAATGGATGCATGTAAACACATGGTCATTTCCACCATTGCACACAATCTTATGTGTCACGCGCTCAGTGTGTGATCTATCTGCAATCATTTTTCCCTTTACCTTAATTCCATTTCTGATCTTTGTCCTCCATGCATCACGTTCAGTGTTGCATTACTTTCTGTTATGTTTTATTATATGCATAGTCAGGGTAAAACCTTATGAACAGACCCTCGGGTAACAACAGATTTCAACGTGGTCCTATCCTCATTTCGAAGTCGTAGATTTGAATGTCTGTGCATCGACAGCTTCCAATTCTCCTGTTGTCTTTTATTTATTCTACTTTATTCCCATGTCTTATCTGAGTGCCAGTCAACAACTACGAATATGTTTCTTGTGTTATTTCAGCCATCTTCGGGATTTCAGATATTTGATACGGTTTTGTAGAAATAGTTTGCCATATAAATTTACAAATGACATTTATAAAACAATGCATGCAAGCAGAATTTCCTCGAAGTTTTTCTTCGGAAAGAGTATTTTAATTAAACCTTGCATCCTGTTTACGAGGTGTATTTATTACGTTTTCTTTGTTTTGTTTTTGTATTTCGATTGTTGATTACTTTCAGCGCTTCCAGATGGGAGGTTGGAATATGAAATCATACAAACAGAAGGGTGGTTGGCTGAGTCGGTGGTTGGTTGGTTGGTTAGTTGGTTGGTTGGTTGGTTGGTTGGTTGGTTGTTGATCGGTTGTTGACTGAGTGGGTGGCTGGTTGATTGGTTGACTTGTGGTTGGGTGGTTGTTGGTTGGTTGCTTGCTTGCTTGTTGATCGGTTGTTGACTGAGTGGGTGGCTGGTTGATTGGTTGGCTTGTGGGTGGGTGGTTGTTGGTTGTTGGTTGGTTGGTTGGTTGGTTGGTTCGGTGGGTGGTTGGTTGGTTGGTTGTTGGTTGGTTGTTGGTTGGTTGGTTAGTTGGTTGGTTGGTTGTTGGTTGGTTGGTTGGTTGGTTGCTTGTTTGGTTGGTTGTTTGGTTGGTTGGTTGGTTGGTTGGTTGGTTGGTTGGGAAGGTGCTTGGTTGTTGCCTGGTTCGTTAGTTGGTTGTTGGTTGGTTGGGTGGTTGGGTGTTGATTGTTGGCTGGTTGTCGGTTGATTGTTGGTTGGCTGGTTGGGTATTTGGTTGATTGGTTTCTGGTTGTTGATTGGTTGGCTGATTTGTTGGCTCATTGTTGGTTGGTAGCCTTTACGGTTCAGGCCGGAGGGAAAATTGTGTAGGAAGAGTCTGGCTCTTTTACTTTGACCGCAAGTAGTCATGGCAGTAAGTACAGCAATAACATGGTTCGAGACACAGACATTCACTAGGGCATGTGTCCTCGGTGACTCAATGAGTATGCTCAGAAAGATAGAGATGGGGTGGGTCCGAAGAGAGTGGTTGCTGTCTCTGGAGCGGCCTCGGTTGGCAAAGGCAAAGATTAGTTTCATTTTCGTGCCAGTACATGCGGGTGTACGAGGGAATGAGCGGGCTGACAGGCTTTCAGATAGAACTACTGTGGAAGACGGACGAGCCATGGACCAGGCAGACATTCTGAATGCTCTTCGAGAAGTAAGTCGTATAAGAGCACCAAGCGATGACTGTGACATCTACAACCGTGGTCAGGCTGCAAGAACAACAAGTTACAAGAGGTGTGGCCAAGCAAGAACGCTAAGCAGGAAGCCAAAGTAGATTGATAAACCAACACAGAACTGGTGTCGTGAGCCGCTACACGCTGAGGAGGGGATCCGAGCACTTATGGACTGAATGGTTCCATGTGCAATGAGGATGATCTGTCGACTAACTAACTAACTAAGTGGTTGGTTGATTGTTGGTTGTTTGGTTGGTTGATTGGTTGATTGCTTGCTTGTCGGTTGGTTATGTAGTTGGTTGGTTGATTGGTTGGTTGGTTGTTGCTATGTTGGGTAATTCGTTGATTGGTTGTTGATTGGTTGGATGGTTGGTTGGTTGGTTGGTTGGTTGGTTTTTGGCTGTTGGCTGGTTGGTTGGTTGATTGTTGGTTGTTGGTTGGGTAGTTGGTTGGTTGGTTGGTTGATTGTTGGTTGGGTAGTTGGTTGGTGTTTGGTTGATTGTTGGTTGGGTATGTGGTTGGTTGGTTGTTGGTTGTTGGTTGTTGGTTGGGTAGTTGGTTGGTTGGTTGTTGGTTGTTGGTTGGGTAGTTGGTTGGTTGGTTGGTTGATTGTTGGTTGAGTAGTTGGTTGGTTGGTTGATTTTTGGTTGGGTGGTTGGTTGATTTATTGTTGGTTGGGTAGTTGGTTGGTTGTTGGTTGTTGGTTGGGTAGTTGGTTGGGTGTTGGTTGTTGCCTGGGTAGTTGGTTGGTTGGTTGGTGGATTGTTGGTTGGGTAGTTGGTTGGTTGATTGTTGATTGTTGGTTGTGTAGTTGGTTGGTTGGTTGTTGGTTGTTGGTTGGGTAGTTGGTTGGTTGGTTGGTTAATCTGTTGGGATATAATTCTTGCCCACCGGACCAGTCCAACTCCTCCCTTCCTCTCTTCTAGCCTTCCCTCTCCCCCTTTTACATAAGAATCAGCGTCCCGCGGCGTGTCGTGGATCAGCTCTGTGTTCTTATCTCGACCATACCCGGTGGTCAAGCCATTCAGGTATTTATTTCTCTGTCTTTCCTTTGCTCTTTTTCCTCTCAATCTTGCCAGTTGTCAAAAATTTCTCTGGTTTATTTTTTATTTCAAAACCCGCTCAAAAAATCCTGACTGCCTACGTCTAATTTCTCTAATAAGTTTAGGCTTTTCATTTGCCTCTTGTAGGACCTGCTGGTTGGTCTTTCTTTCTGTCCGTGGTATTTCTTTAATACCTGGGCCAATAAGGGAAGCAAGAACTGAAACCATTGTGACCAACCATTATGAACAAGCATTGTGACCAACCGTTATGACCAACCACTGTGACCAAAAATTATGACCAACCATTGTGACAAACCATTGCATGTCGTAAGAGGACACACTGAAGGGTTGGGTTCAGAATATCTCCCTCCCCAGGAGAAAATTGTAGCTGCAATACGTAACCAGTTATGAAAAAACGGTAGATTGATCAATTTGTTGCCTGGCATATTTCGCTGTAAAGCGTCAAGTGCTATAGTACAGAAAAAGGTGTAACATATAATGAAGTAAAGTAATTAATCCTCTACACTGAGATAAAGACAACACAGTGTCATAATTAAATTTCACCTAGGGAGGTAGTGAAATGCGCAGTTTCATAATTCACCATCATACAGAGTGCAGGGTTCGGAATCAGCTGTGGGCGATTTTAAAACAGGCCGTTTTATTTTTACATCCGTGGTGTCAGACGTCGAAAGGAAACAGATGACATGGGCGTGACCAGACGTCACAAGCAAGAAAATACGTCAAATGACACTTCATATATTTTTACAGATTTTCGTCTGTCTGTCTGTCTGTCTGTCTGTCTGTCTGTCTGTCTGTCTGTCTGTCTGTCTGTCTGTCTGTCTGTCTGTCTGTGTGGGTGGGTGGGGGTGCGTGCGTGCGTGCGTGTGTATGTATGTATGTATGTATGTATGTATGTATGTATGTATGTATGTATGTATGTATGTATGTATGTATGTATGTATGTATGTATGTATGTATGTATGTATGTATGTATGTATGTGTATGTGTGTGTGTGTGTGGATGCATGCATGTATGCATGTGCGTGCGTGCATGTATGTATGTCTGTCAGTCGGTGGGTCGGTCGGTCGATCTCTCTTTCTCTATGCCTGTTTCTATCCGTCAGTCTCATCCCTCTCTCTCTCTTTTCCTCTCTCTCTCTCTCTCTCTCTCTCTCTCTCTCTCTCTCTCTCTCTCTCTCTCTCTTGATATATATATATATATATATATATATATATATATATATATATATATATATATATATATATATATATACATATATATATATATACATTTGCGTGTGTTTGTGCGTGAGTGCGTGCGTGTGTATGTGTGTGTGTATGTGTGTGTGTATGTGTGTTGTCCGACTGTGATTTTCTCGCCAATGTCACGGTCAATATATGTCCAGTGCGTTCTGAACGATACCAGCCGCACACATCCTTCTACCCCCAACCGTCACATAGAACATCAAGTGATCTTTTCGACGACTCATCGAAGGAGATTGGAGAGATTCGGCATGATTATGAATGCCCCTAAGATCTACACTATCTGGGGCTCAAGTAATGACGCTACGTGTCCGGAATTACCCTTAGAAATGGCTTGATGGTGACCGTAGATCTTTAATTTGCTGCTCTCATAAAATGTCAGTCGACCAACCTGCCTTAGGGGATTTCCGTTGTCGTGTTCATAACGAAATGACGATGTTTGTTATATGCTACGTAAATTAATGTGTCTTGAGCTACAAAGGGAACCAGGGTAGGCTAGTGGTTAGCTTTCGTGGCTTTCGGCATGTGGGTTATCTGTTCGAGTAACCATATTTTTATAGACCAATCGTCACGCCGGCCACCTTTACTCACCATAATATGTTCTTATGCTCATGCTAGTCTGCGCCAACATGAGATCCAATGTGATTTATTTTTAACCCTTGCCTTGATTGATAGTTGTTCGAACACACGCGCAAGCAGGTATGCGGGCTCGCCATTGTGTTATTATAGTTCCTTTCTGTTGGTGTGTCCCATGCATTTCATTTGTCTTTTCCGTATGGTTTTATTAGTGATATTGTAACACTTGTAACTCGCTGTCTCGGATTCCTGTAAAACCCGGACATTGTATCACTAGAAGTGTATGTAAGAGAGGCGTGTCTATGATCCGACACACACGGGATATGTCCATCTGTCGTTCTGCTTCATCGGTTCATGTTTTCATACGTTCGTGTGTAAGCCTATTCATCTGCTCATGTTTTAGTCTGTTTATCTGTCCATCTATTGATCTAGCTGTTGATCTGTTCATCTATCCAACTGTTGATCTGTCCATCTGTTGATCTGTCCTCTGTTCATCTGTTCATCTGTCCATCTGTTGATTTCTTCATTTTTTTATCTATCCGTCTGATATGTCAATCGGTTGATCTGTCCATTTGTCCATCTGTCCATCGGTTGATCTGTCCCTCTGTCCATCTGTCCATATGTCCATCGGTTGATCTGTCCATCTGTCCATCTGTCCATTTGTCCTTCTGTTCATCTGTTCTTCTATTCATCTGTTCATCTGTTCATCTATCCATCTGTTCATCTATCCATCTGTTCATCTGTCCATCTGTTGATCTACCCTGCGAGCTGTACTGTTGGCTTCAAGAGTACAAACACTTCAAGCACTCACGACAAACAAGGGACAGACTTTAAACACTGACAACGATATTTTTTATTTAAACACACAATGGCACACGAAACAGCTTATTCAATCATGCTAGCGTTTGGACTCAAGTCTGATTACAACAAGTGTTTCTTGGACCCTAGGGAGCAGCAAAGAATAGTCCCCTGTAACAACTCGTGCATGTCTTAAACGACGACTCCATCTGTGTGCAAACAGATCAATCCACAGAGAGAATTAGTTTCGCTTCGGAAGTAAGACAGTACATATTGTCGGGCATGTGATATGAATGGGAAAGTTGGAGTTTGTTGTCATATTGGGAGACACAGGCCTGTTGACAGACATGATCACCAACGCTACACGGCATTGACACCGGCAGAAGAAGAGCAGAAGTAGTATTGTCAGCTTTCCTCTCAAAAAACCGCATCTCACGTTTCTTCAGCTTTCCAAACCTGTCATGTCCGTACTGTACAACGACATGCATGAAAGGGCCACATATAGCGTTTCACTAAGTGGGTTTTTCTTAGTGTAATGTTTGTAATGATTCTACTTATTCAATCTAAAAAGTTTTAGATGTGACGTTTTATCTTTACCTTTCTGTCACGTGTCCCATTGGAGGTCATTGTGTGACCTTTTCTTTTTTTTCAATTAATTTTCTTTGCAGGACGTCGGGATCAACCCCAACCACAGGTGGATTTCTAAGAAAATTTACTTTTGGTAGTTTCTTCTTCTTCTGCTGCGTTCATCCGGAGTTTTTTTTTCGGATGTGACTGCGTTGTGTCTGTTTACAGCAGAGCTACGTTCTTGCGCCGTTAGGCCGACACATCCGATCTCTGTGGGCATTTGTTGACCGGGTTAACCTTCCCGGCTTTTGGTAGTTTGCCATTGCCGGTCTCTATGGCAAACGCTTTATGGACGTGGTTCGTGATTCCGCTTACCTGCCTTCGAAACACTGCTGCGATCGATTTGGCAGCAGACCGTGTCGCGCTGGATTTTAGCGTGATGATACGGGAGCCGGTAGTTTAAAAATCAATGGCAAACTACTGAACGCAAGCTTGCCAAGACATCAACAACAGCAGTGCCGGTGTTGACAGCGATGTGCTGTAACTAGGATATGCAAAAATTTTTAAAAGTTTGCCTTTGCTTTCTGAACGAGAAGTGGACGTTGACATCTAACTGATCGGAGTGGGGTTGAACCCCCTTCCCCGCCATCAACGAAACGGAAGTTTAAAAGCAAAGGCTCATATCCGTTCCAACATGTAAACCTCCACTGTGTGACCTGGATATATCAGTACATCCACCTTCTTCTCTTCTTTGACCACTACCCTACACAACCTCAAAAGAGAAGTTATAATTAGGCCGAAATTAGCCTGAAATAAATACTCCTGTGAACCACATTTCGGATATTAATCTGATAATAAAAATTATGTCCACGAATCAACATACAGAGCAAAACGATCAAAATACATTATCATCTTCCGGTTTTTCCGTCAAGCGGCGTGGGGAGGACAAGTTGGCGCTCCAGCTCCCTATGGGTGGCACTGGATACTGTCATTCTGTGTGATTGTACAATGTCTTTGATGACGTCAATTCATATCCTTCTCGGATGTCCTCTTACTCTCGTAGCAGTTCTTTAATGTAAGGCCAGTGCTGGTAGTTGATTCTATTGAATTCTAACGAGGCACATGGTCAAAAATTGGGTTCAAACCTCCTAAAAATAAACATGCTTAGCATCAAAATTAGAAATTTTAAGGCGTTCAACGAAGAGTTATTTTTACAAGATTTAAAAAATGCAGCTCATCACGTGTACCAACTTCCTGATCCGGATGATGCATTAGCTTTCTGGACAAAGTCTACAGTGTGTTTGATAAACACACACCAGTCAAAGAAGTTCGTTTCAAGAATCAACAGACATCCCAATGAGTCACTAGTGAAGTTCTGGACATCATGAGAGAGCGAGATTCAGCACACAAAAATAAAGACTTCATCAACTACCGGAGACTAAGAAATAAAGTTAAATATTAAATTCGTAGGATAAAGAAAGATCATTGTAAAAATTTGATTGTAGATAAATCAAATAGCGCAAATATATGGAAGGCTATTAATTCGCTAACCAACAAGAAACACTCGTCAGAGTCTGCAGCACCAAACTCTAAAACATGCGAGGATTTCAGTTGTTTCTTTCAATCAGAAATATCTAGAGTCTTCAATACCAAACTCATCATGTAATTTAAGTTCATTATCATCATTCTGTGAGGAGAAGTGCACTAGAAATATTCCCGCTGAGATTCCCTTTATGTCGGTTGCAGAAGTGTGTGTATATATATATATATATATATATATATATATATATATATATATATATATATATATATATATATATATATATATATATATATATATATATATCACACCTCAAAGCAACAAACTCACACGGCCTAGATGGGATCAGTAATAGAATTCTTCATTGTGCCGCCCCAATCATTAGTGAATCTTTAACGTTCATATATAATCAATGCCTGGCCAAAAACTACTTCCCTTCTGCATTAAAAATTGCTAAAGTTTATCCTCTATTTAAAAATGGATCAAATCATAACAGCGTCTTGGGTAATTATACACCTATTTCCTTACTATCACCGCTATCAAAGACATTAGAAAAGCACATTCATAAAATAACATTACATCATTTAATTAATAACGATCTGACAATTGACAGCCAATCTGGGTTTCGACCTAAATATTCTTGCCATAATGCTCTAACAAAAGTGACCGATATATGGCATTTTAACAGCAACAATGGCAACATTTGTGGAGCGGTGTTTGTAAACTTTAAAAAAGCTTTTGATATGGTAAATCACAATATTTTAATTAGCACATTGAAACAAATGAAGACTAGTGACAATATGGTGAACCTAATTATGTCATTTTTATCCGACAGAAAACAAGTCGTATCCTTTAATAACCGTCTATCAAGACCCACACAGCTTAATATTTGTGTGTCCCCGTGCTCAATACTAGGTCCTCTGCTTTTTGCAATTTATTTTAACGACTTACTCTATATCCCAATACTACATGTAATCTATCTGCAGACGATTGTACTATATATGCTAGTCAGGAGAACCGTAGTGAAATAGAAAGTTATTTACAAAAAGAACGTGATAATCTTACTAGATGGAGCATTGAAATCCGCATGTAAATTAATAAACCAAATCCACGCTAATAACGACTAGACAAAATCTTCAGACACTAGCCATAACTGGGGCAGCGCTCGAACTCCGCATAGACACGTTACCTATAGTTAATGTAAATGAGCATAAGTCATTAGGTATTTTAATTGATAAACATTTAAATTGGAGCTCTCATGTCCACGTCCTTACCAAGTAAATAGCATAGAAAGTTAACCAACTTGCTAAAATTCGGCACTTCCTGGACGAAAGCACGCGAAAGTTATTCTATAATCCTATATTCAATGTCATCTCGATTAGTGTTCCACAGTCTGGGACGGTTGCCCTAAACCCAATATGAAACTACTTTGTTCTCTTCAAACGTGGGCTATACGTCTAGTTTCTGGCACAAAACACGCCGAACGTGATAATTTATATAGTCATCTAATGCTTCTACCACTTCGAACGCGTTTCCTTTTTAACAAAGTCAAATTAGTGAATAAAGTAAGATCTAAATGTACCCCAGAATATCTTCAACCGTTGATTCAATCTCATGCAATGAACAGCAAGCGCTTAAATATATTATATGTCCCAAAACCTAGATTGGACTTATACACAACTTGATTTGCGTATTCTGGTGTCCATTTATGGAATGGCCTTCCAACAGACCTGAAAACTCCAATGATTCCCTACACATTCAACCGAAAACTCTTTCAATACTTACTCCATACCGACTATATGCCTCCATAAGTCACTAAGTGGTATAATTTTTCACTATGTGTGTGAGTGTGAAAGTGAGTGAGTGAGTGAGTGAGTGAGTGAGTGAGTGAAGTGAGTGAGTGAGTGAGTGAGTGAGTGAGTGAGTGAGTGAAGTGAGTGAGTGAGTGAGTGAGTGAGTGAGTGAGTGAGTGAGTGAGTGAAGTGAGTGAGTGAGTGAGTGAGTGAGTGAGTGAGTGAGTGAGTGAGTGAAGATTAAGAGATTGAGTGAGTGAGAGAGTAATTATGAGACAAAGACAGCGAGAGAGAAAGAGAGTGTGTATATGTGTGAGAGAGTAAGAGCGAGTGAGTGTGTGTGTAAGAGAGAGAGAGAGAGAGAGAGAGAGAGAGAGAGAGAGAGAGAGAGAGAGAAACAATGAGAGAGAGAGAGTGTGAGACAATGACAGAGACTATGTAGTGTGCGTGAAAGAAAAATAAAGAGATATATAATATTCCATATTTCTTCTGTGTCCTCATCTTTCATATTATAATTTTTACTGCCACTTGATTTTAACATGTACTATATGCACTGCGTATTTCATCATGTTTATGTCAATCCCAGGTATTATATTCTTTATTGAATTGCATAACCTTTTCTTCGTTACACAATGTATAACATATTGTTTTCATTTTCACAATTTTTCCATTTGGGGACGTGTGCGTGTGGGTGGGGGTTATGTGTGGGGGTGAGGAGATATGGATGGGTGAGGAGATGTGTGGGGGATGTGTGTGGGGGGATGTGTTGGTGGGTGGTGATGTTTATGTGGATGAGTTACCTGCGAGTGGAGGATGTGTGTTTTTTGGTGGGGATCTTTGGGTTGGGGTATGTTTCTTGGTGGGTGGATGTGTGTAGGTGTTGGTGGGTGGTGGGATTTGTGAGTGTGGGTGGGTGAGAATGTGTGTGTGGGTGGGTGTGTGGGCGTGTGTGTAGGTGGCACGGGGATAGGTGTAAGGGTTATGTGTATGAGTGGGGGTGTGTGGTGTGGGTGGGAGATAGGAGTGTGGGTTGGGATGTGTGTGTGGGTGGTGGGGATGTATGTGTGGGTTGTGGGGTGTGGCTGGGTCAGAGATGTCTGTGTGGATGGGGGATGTGTGGGTGTTTGAAGGGATGTGTGGTGGGTGGAGGATGTGTGTGGGTGGGGGATATGTTTATGGGCGGGGGATATTTGGTTGGATGGTTGGAAGTGTGTGGATGTTTGTTTGTGGGAGGTTGTGTTGGTGGGAAATGTGTACTTGTGTGGGTGAGGGATGTGTGGGTGAATGGGTGTGTGGGGGATATGTGTGGGTTGAGGGATGGGTGTGTGGTGAGTGTGGGGATGTGAGTGTGGGTGGGGAATATGTCTGTGTGGATGGAGGTGTGTTTGGGTGTGTGGAGGATGTATGTGTGGGTGGTGAGGGTATTTGTAGGTGGGGGTTGTGTGGGTGGATGAGAGATGATTGGGGAGATGTGTGTGTGGGTGAGGGATGTTTGGGTGGGGATTGAGTGGGAGTGTATGTGCGGAACGTGTGTGTGGGTGGAGGATATGTGTATGGGTGGGGTGTTGTGTGGGAGGGAAGATGTGTGTGGGTTGTGGGTGTGTTTGTGGTGGGGGAGGTGTGATTGGGTGTTTGATGTGCGGGTGGGTAAAGGATGTATTGGAGGGTGGAGTGTGTATTTGGCTGGGTGATTGGGGTGTGTGAGTGTGAGTGGGTAGATGGGCGATGTATGTGTTGATGGGTGGGCGGGGAATGTGGGTGTGAGTGGTTGAGGTATGAGTGTATGAGTGGGAGAAGTGTGTGTGGGGAAGGGAAGATGTGTGTGGGTGGAGATGTGTGCGGGGTATATGTGGGTGGTGGGGTGTGTGCAGGTGGGAGGTGTGTGTTTGTGGATGGGGAATGTGTTGTTGTGTGGGGTAGTGTGTGCGGGTGGATAAGTGTGTCGTTGGGGGATGTGTGGATAAGTGATGTGTGATTAGGAGATGGGTGACTGGGGGTGGTGGGTGGAGGATGCGTGGGTGGGTGAGTGTGTGTACGCTGGGGGATGGGTGGGGTGTGTGTGTTTATGTGTGGGTACGGGATGTGTCGGTGGGTTGGGGGAGATTGTGTGGGTGGGGATGTGTGCAAGTGGGGGAAATGTGGGTGGGTGTGGGTTTTGTGTGTGGGTAGGTGCGGGATGTGTGGGTAGGCAGGGATATGTGTAAGTGGGGGATGTGTTGTTGGGGGGTGTGATGTTTGGCTACGTGGTTGGGTGGTGAAGGATGTATGGGTGGGTGAGTGTTGATGGGTGGAGGATGTGTGTGTGGGTAGGGAAATGTGTGTAGGTGGGGGGGGGATGTGTGGGCGGGTGATGGGTGGGTGGGTGCATATATGTATGCCTGAGGTGTGTGGTTGGTGGGGGTGTGCGTGTGGGGGGATATGTGGTGAGTGGGAGATGAATGTGTGGGTGGGGAGATGTGTGTAGGTGGGAGTGTGCGTAGGTGTAGAATGGGGGGATGGGTGGGGGAATGTGTGTGTGCCTGGGTGTGTGTGTTTAGTTGTGTGAGGGATGTGTGGGTGGATGGGGGATGGGTGGGTGGTTGGTGGATGTGTCTCATAACACGGTTATATGCACTGGTTATGTTTACAACATTATTTGGACAATGTTTTTTTTTTTCCTATGTGAATGTATTATGCACTATTGATGAACGAAAGATGAGTGATTGGAAGGGCCGAATGTAAGACGGGCTTGCGTGCCCAGTTTGTTACTCTTTGAAAATAAAGTCCGTTCGTTCGTGCGTTTTGTCTTTAAATAAATGTGGCACAAGGTGTTTATTTCACTGTCTGTCTGATAACGCTCGGTCTCGGATAGTTAAGTTGGCAGCTCTCCCCAAGGATCTCATCTCACGGGTGTTGATTTTGCGTAAGTGATATTTGGATAATGTCCAAGTTTGACATTGGTAGGGTAGCTTTTTGAATTCAGTGCAGTTGACTGTTGAATAGCCGAGACAAAAGTAGCATTTCACAAGATGAAGAATATTCTCTGCAATTTATCTTTCCCAATCAAGTTGAGGGAAAGCGTTCTTAATAGCTATACTGAGCCATTCTTGATGCATGGAAGCGAAGCATGGACAGTTAGCAGAAAGTGAGAAATAATGTCAAAGCTGCGGAGAATTGGTTTCATAGGAGAATGACGAAAACACCGTGGGTGTAGAGGAAGTGTAATGAAGATATCTCAACGGAAGTTAACTCCAAAAAGAAATGGTTAATAGACTCAGAGGAAGACAGTCTACATTCTTAAGGCATGTCATGAAAATGGGAAAGTTGGATTATGTAGTCACAATGTGATTGTTTGAGGGGGGAGCAGGAGCAGGAGTAGGTGGAGCAAGTCGAGAAGGAGGATCAGGAAGAGCATGAATAGGGGCAGGAGCAGGAAGAGGAATCGGGGGAGGAGGAGCAGGAGGAGAGTGTGAATAGGAGGAGAAAGAGCAGCAGCAGCAGGAGGATGAAGCGGGGCAGGAGGAGGAGGAGTAGGAGGAGGAGCAGGAGCAGGATTAGGAAGAGCAGGAGTAGGAGGCGCAGGATGAGGAGCACGAGGAGCAGGAGCTGGAGGAGCGTGAGAAGGGGAAGGAGCAGGAAGAGGAGCAGAAGAATGAGCAGGAGGATGAAGAGCAGGAGGATTAAGAGGAAGTGAAGTAGCAGGAAGAGGAGAAGGAGGAGGAGCAGAAGAAGTAGGAGCACAAGGAGGAGAAGCAGGAGGGGCAGGAGGAGGAGCAGAAGCAGGTGAGGCAGGAGAAGGAGGAGGGGAAGAATGAGGAGAGGCAGGAGAAGGAGAAGAAGGAGGAGCAGAAGGAGGAGGAGCACAAGGAGGAGAAGCAGGAGGGGCAGGAGGAGGAGCAGAAGGAGGGGCAGGAGGAGGAGCAGAAGCAGGAGAGGCAGGAGAAGGAGGAGGGGCAGAAGGAGGAGAGGCAGGAGAAGGAGGAGGGGCAGAAGGAGGAGAGGCAGGAGAAGGAGAAGGATCAGAAGGAGGAGGAGCACACGGAGGAGAAGCAGGAGGTACAGGAGCAGAAGCAGGAGAGGCAGGAGAAGGAGGAGGAGCATGAGAAGGAGCAGGAGGAGGATCAGGAGAAGGGGGAGCGGGAGGAGGAATAACATGAGGATTAAGAGGAGGTGAAGTAGTAGGAAGAGGAGAAGGAGAAGGAAGAGGAGCAGAAGGAGGAGGAGCACAATGAGGAGAAGCAGGAGGGGCAGGAGAAGGAGCAGAAGGAGGGTCCGGAGCAGGAGCAGAAGCAGGAGAGGCAGGAGGAGGAGCAGAAGGATTAGAGGAAGGAGAAGGAGGAGGAGCACAAGGAGGAGGAGCACAAGGAGGAGAAGCAGGGGGCAGGAGCAGGAGCAGAAGCAGGAGAGGCAGGAGACGGAGGAGGAGCATGAGAAGGAGCAGGAGGAGGATCAGGAGAAGGGGGAGCGGGAGGAGGAATAACATGAGGATTAAGAGGAGGTGAAGTAGTAGGAAGAGGAGAAGGAGAAGGAAGAGGAGCAGAAGGAGGAGGAGCACAATGAGGAGAAGCAGGAGGGGCAGGAGAAGGAGCAGAAGGAGGGTCCGGAGCAGGAGCAGAAGCAGGAGAGGCAGGAGGAGGAGCAGAAGGATTAGAGGAAGGAGAAGGAGGAGGAGCACAAGGAGGAGGAGCACAAGTAGGAGAAGCAGGGGGCAGGAGCAGGAGCAGAAGCAGGAGAGGCAGGAGACGGAGGAGGAGCATGAGAAGGAGCAGGAGGAGGATCAGGAGAAGGGGGAGCGGGAGAATGGGGAGGAGGTACAGAAGGAGGAGCAGGAGAAGGAACAGGAGGAGCAGGAGGAGTAGGAGGAGCAGGAGAAGAAGGAGAAGAAGCAGGAGGAGGACTACAGGAGGAGCAGGAGGAGGTACAGGAGGAGGAGCAGGGGGAGGTACAAGAGGAGGAGCAGGAGAAGGAGGAGAAGGAGCAGAAGGAGGAGGTACAGAAGGAGGAGCAGGAGAGGTAGGAGCAGGCGGAGGAGCTGGAAAAGACGGAGGAGGAGCACGAGGAGGAGGAGCATGAGCAGGATCAGGAGCAGTCAGTCAGTCAGTCAGTCAGTCAGTCAGTCAGTTAGTTAGTTAGTTAGCTAGTTAGTTAGTTAGTTAGTTAGTTAGTTAGTTAGTTAGTTAGTTAGTTAGTTAGTTAGTTAGTTAGTTAGTTAGTTAGTTAGTTAGTTAGTCACGGTTCCAACTTCACGGCAACTGGTCGTCCTCATTATGCTCTGTCCCTGTGCCAGTGAATTTCACACAAAATGCTCCACTCTGGTCCATGTGAAAAGTGGAACAGACAGGGGTCTCGAGAAACCAACATCCCGCACAGGTACACAGGTACAGGAGGAGGAGCAGGAGGAGCAGGGGCCGGAGAAGATCGAGGAGCAGCAAGAGGAGCAGGAGCAGGAGTAGGAGGAGGCGCAGGAGGAGGAGGAGGAAGAGCAGGAGCAGGAGAGGGTTGAGGAGCAGGACAAACAGGAGCAGGAGGAGGGGCAGGAGGAGCAGGGGTATGGGGAGGATCAGGAGCAGGGGGAGGATCAGGAGCAGGGGGAGGATCAGGAGCAGGGGGAGGATCAGGAGCAGGGGGAGGATCAGGAGCAGGGGGAGGATCAGGAGCAGGGGGAGGATCAGGAGCAGGGGGAGGATCAGGAGCAAGGGTATGGGGAGGATCAGGAGCAGGGGGAGGATCAGGAGCAGGGGGAGGATCAGGAGCAGGGGTATGGGTAGGATCAGGAGCAGGTATGGGGAGGATCAGGAGCAGGGGGAGGATCAGGAGCAGGGTTATGGGGAGGATCAGGAGCAGGTGTATGGGGAGGATCAGGAGCAGGGGTATGGGGAGGATCAGGAGCAGGGGTATGGGGAGGATCAGGAGCAGGGGTATGGGGAAGATCAGGAACAGGGGGAGGATCAGGAGCAGGGGTGTGGGGAGGATCAGGAGCAGGGGTATGGGGAGGATCAGGAGCAGGAGCAGGGTATGGAGAGGATCAGGAGCAGGGGTATGGAGAGGATCAGGAGCAGGGGGAGGATCAGGAGCAGGGGGAGGATCAGGAGCAGGGGGAGGATCAGGAGCAAGAGGACCAGGAGCACAAGCAGGTGGAGGGTAGGAGGGGGAGCAGAAGGAGAAAGTGGAGGAGGAGGGCAGGAGGAGGAGTAGGAACAGGAGCAGGAGGAGGAGTAGGAGTAGGAGGAGGTGCAGGAACAGGAGCAGGAGAAGGAGGAAGAGGAGCAGGAGAAGGAGGAGCAGGAGCAGCAGGGGGGCAGTAGGTTGAGGAGCAGGATGTGCAGGAGCAGGAGGAGGAGGGGGACAGGAGGAGCAGCATGAGGTTGAGGAGCAGGATGTGCAGGAGAAGGAGGAGCAGGAGGTTGAGGAGCAGGAGCAGGAGAAGGAGGAGTAGCAGCAGGAGAAGGAGCAGCAGGTTGAGGAGCAGGATGTACAGGAGCAGGAGGAGGAGTAGCAAGAGAAGCAGGAGGATGAAGTGAAGTAGAAGGGGGAGCAGGAGGAAGAAGGGGAGCAGGAGGAAGAGAAGGACAGGAGGAGGAGAAGGATCAGGGGTAGCAGGAGGAAGATGAGGAGCAAGAGGAGCAGGAGGTCAGAAGGAGCAGGAGCAGGAGTATCGGGAGTAGGAGGAGCAGGAGCAGGAGTATCGGGAGCAGGAGTAGGAGGAGCAGGAGGAGCAGGAGGGGGAGGAGCAGGATGAGAAGGAGGGGGTGAAGGAGGAGGGGCAGGAGATGCATGAGGAAGAAAAGGAGGAGCAGGAGGAGGAGGCGCATGAGAAGCAGGAGGGAGAGGAACAAGAGGCGGAGGAACAGGTGGAGCAAGAACAGGAGGAGGGGGAGGACTAGAAGGAGGAGCAGCAGCAGGAGGAGGAGCATGATGAGGAGCAGGAGGAGCGGTAGGAGTAGAAGAGTAAGTAGAAAATAAACAAGAATACAATCCTCCTGAATACACTACACAGCATTTTTACCAACTTTCAATTCCTCCACCCACATTTTCATTGTTCCTCTTGTTCTTTGATGCTTACAAATGACCAGAATTCCCTGGTGTGTATCATATTTTCTGCTATTGATTCCAGGTCGCGTTGCATTTCAATAGTTTAAAGAAATACGAGCCGGTTGTAATAATGTAAACAAATATACGCTACGCAAATGACACAGTATCGATAGCTGAGTGGGGCAGAGTCAAGAACCGCCATCACAGTAGTCGGGACATTGCCATACGCGCTCCGTAACTCATTTTCAACAACCAGCGAAGAGTCCCAATACCAATGGTACCGGTAGCAATTTAATTGTATGTAAATGTTTGTGGAGATGAGTTTGTGTAAATGAGTTTGTGGAATCGAGTTTGTGTAAATAAGTTTGTGTAAATTAGTTTGTGGAACAGAGTTTGTGTAAATGATAAAAGCATGTAGGTATGTATGTGTTTGTGCATATGTGCATGTCTCTGTGTGCGTGCGTGCGTGCGTTGCGAGCGAGCGAGCGTGCGTGTGTGCGTGCGTGCGTGTGTGTGTGTGGTGTGTGTGTGTGTGTGCGCGCGCGTGCGTGCGTGCCTGTCTGCCTGTCTCATAACATGTCGAGTTATAGCCTGTCAACGTCCTAGATACCTAGGGGAATGAAACTTGGGTTCATACAGACAACAAACTCCGTTCTGATACTATCTGACATAATTTATTTACAGTAAGCTGGCGAAGAATGGTTTTCGCAGCCAGCTACGTGGCGAACATCATCACAGGAGTTTATAACACAGCCATCATACATAATCATTACAACAAACTCTATCATCTATCTATCTAGTGAGTAACACTCCTAAATACACTTGTGTTCAATCTATCAAGTCCCCCTTAAGTTAAGCCCTGTTGCTTGTTCGATGTCCAGTCGGCGTCTGCCCTCTAACTTGTCTCGATCGGACACGGGCTGTAACTCTCCTCAAGCTTCTCGTGGAACAGGTCCTGGCACGCGGTCAGCGTGTCCACGGAGCTGTAGGCGAACTGACTTATCTTTCTCGAAGGCTCTAGATTGTTCGAGCATTCGAGTGTGTCTCCCTTGTATTGGGGGTATGCCCCTTATCTAATTCCCTTCTATCTTTATGTTCCTACCGACTCCATGTGAAACTGACAGATTGGAAGGGCCGAATGTAAGACTAGCTTGCGTGGACAGTTTGTGACACTTTGAAAATAAAGTCCGTTCGTTCGTTCCGCCTGGCATTTTTTCGGGATATGGAGAGTCGGCCAGATCCTATGATGACTCCATGCTGCACAATTTTCTCCAGCCAATGACGGTTTATCTGTTAGTACTTTTACATTATAACCCGATCCCAAAAGGCTCTGACCGTATCATGCATCATTACCTCACCCAGCGGTGTAGATGGACGAAAACTTCAAAGATCTACCACTGTTGTATTAATAGAGCATACAAAACAAGGGTTTTCTTTAAATATAAAGAAAACGGGGGGGGGGGATCTATTTCAAAGAAACAGAGAACCCACAATGTGATATAACAATTGAAAGGGAAATGCAAAACCAAGTTAATACATTCAAGAGCCAGTGGTAATTGTCGTAATAAGTGTCGTCCCTGGGGTGAGGGGAATCAACACCCACATTCTTTTAACCCCATATCATTATCTTGAGGATCTTCTGGATTTCTGTCCACAACACCCCGTCAGTCTTTGGATCTCTCTCTCTCTCTCTCTCTCTCTCTCTCTCTCTCTCTCTCTCTCTCTCTCTCTCTCTCTCTCTCTCTCTCTCTCTTTCTTACCACTGGACCATGCCCCCTCTCATTATTTTCCAAAACATACTACAATACTTTAAATTCTAACAAAATGACACATTTATTTAATAAAGAAAAGTGTCAGGTATGTGCAAAGTGTGTGTGTAGTATGTCTGTCGTATAATCTAGAGCAGGGGTGGGCAAAATGAGAAGATTAAATATTAACCTGTTAGAGCAGGCATGGTCTGCCTAGACATGTAATTTGGGCAGTCTTGGAGTATGTGCTCTGCTGTCTGCGACGATAATCCACATGTGCACATGGCTGATTCACCAATCTTTAATCTTGTATACCTGTGGTTGCGCAATCTATTGTTTCCTGTTCTGAGGAGCAGAATAATGACTTGTTCTGGTCTGTCCATAACGTGGTAGACATCTTGAGTAGGTTTTGGTGGCTTTTTGACTGATTTGATCATTCTTCTTTTTTTTTGGTGGTAACGGGCACATAAGGATGTTTTTCTTTTGCTCCTTCCTTAGCCAATAGATCAGTTCTGTCATTTCCGGGTACTCCACAGTGGGCTGGTATCCACTGTATAGTGACCTTGTGCTGGCTGCTAAGTTCAGAAAGTAGTGTCCTTAATACGGCAGTTTCCAAGACATCATTTAGTTTTCGTTGAGGTGAGTTTCTTGCAAGCAACATACGCTTACCTTTTCTTGGTCCAAGATGTTTTCTGGTTCTATTGTTTTGTAGCTGAATCCCTCCGCATTCCAGTGCATTAGTTTTAGTCTTTGTTTGGTATGGCCAGACGCTCTATTCTCAGGTCCCCTGGCTCCATAGGACATCTGAGAAGGACCTCCAGTAGTTGTGGTTGGACTCTTTCGAGGCATATGGCTTGGCACTGCACCTGCCTGGGGGTCCAAAGTAGGGCGAGCACCGTACCATTTAGCCGTAGTCGACACATTTCATTGCGCGTGATTGGTGGCATCCTGATTTCTGTGGTGCGCCTCCTGGCTGGTTGCCTCTTTATTCAGCACCTTTCCTTTGCTAGAGCAGACTGTGGTCTTACTCGAGTTTAGGTGTATAGGCACGCACACACATGTCTGCGCATGCACGTACGAGCATACACATCTAAAGCGTTCTGTATATTTCTCGGCGTCAGTGACTAGCCGCCGCCCCTTCTGCCGTTAGTTAAAACAGTTCCGCCACGAGAAGGCCAGACGTTGGACTTCTGATGCATAGGTGATGAATACACGAGCCATTAGGGTATTTATGTAATGTTGGGCGCTCACCCCAACCCGGCCCCTGGCTACATACAGCAACATTTGGAACCATGTTATGCTAAAATGCGAATTTATCGATTTTTATATAGAGAAATATTTATCGACATGAAAAATTTAATAATGATGATTTTATGAAAAGCAGATATTTCTCCGGTGAATAAAATGATTTATTTTGCAAGAAAATATTAAATTTAAAAGTCTTTTGCTGCTTTAAATTATTTCCACATTTATAATGTTCAAATTAATTTATTTGTTGTAGTAGTCTTGATATATTTCTGAAATTTATTCTGAGTTTACTATTTGTTTTCCGAATATTTTATTATATACTGTTTTATAAAAGTTGGTAGCAAATCAGTTTGCTTGCCGTGTCGTGAGTCAGTGGCTGTCTTCAAGGAGTACAATTTAAAAGGACATTATCAAAAAAATATTCCGATTTCGGATGCAATTTAATAACCGAAGGGAGGGAAAGAAAATGCCTTGAGATGGTGAAAAATTTTGGAGAAACAGCAAACCGTTTTCACTAAACAGTCTTGAATTCATGATGCTACAACTGAAGCTAGTCTTGTGCTGTCACACATAATTGTAAAACAGAACAAGTCATTTTCTGATGGCGATTTCATCAAGGAATGTTTGCTAGATGCAGCAAACATTATGTGTCCAGAACACACACACATAAAAAACAGATCTGACAACATTACTTTATCCAGGAGAACTGTTGTCAGACGTGTTGATAATATAAGTGACAATGTTATCCATAAAATTTAAGATGCAAGTAAACAATTTTTGTGGTAGTCTCTTGCATTGGATGAGAGTGCCGATGTACATGATACTGCCCAATTATTGATATTTATACGTGGAATAAACACTTCTTTCAAACTCACTGAAGAGTTATTGAGTGCTGAGTTACTCAAAGACACAACCACAGGCCATGATATATTCAATGCTTTTACTAACTGTATTGAAAGAACTGGGTTAGTTCGGAACAAGATGGCAAATGTTACAACTGACGGAGCTCGTGCTTTGACTGGAAAAGATGTAGGTCTGGTAAAGTTGATAAGTGATAAGATTAAAGCAGAATATTCAGACCACACATTATTACCACTTCACTGTGTGATTCATCAAGAAATTCTGTGAAAAACTGTTTTGAATATCAAGCATGTAATTGACCCAGTTGTCAGTGTCATCAACCTCATCAGATCAAGAAGACTTAACCACAAGCAGTTCAAGGCATTACTTGACGATTTGGAAACTGAACAATCCGATGTCCTGTACCACACCATGGCTGAGTCTCGGCAAGGTGTTGAGGTGAGTGTGGGAACTCAGAGGAGAAATAGTGATGTTCCTAGAGATGAAGGGCATTGAATGTGACTTTAATACTAATATTGTCAATAAAGAGTGGAAGTTAGACTTTATGTTTGCCATTGAAATTATGGAAAGTTAAATGAACTGAATTGACAAACTTCAGGGCGATGGTGTGATCGCACATGAATTGTATGTACGTGTAAAATCATTTCAGGCAAAACTCTCACTGTACTCCAGACAAGCAAGTGAAAAAGATTGTGTCACTTCCCTTTGCTGAAACAAGAAACCATTTCTGGTGAAATGATTGAAAAGTACACAACCCAATTAGATGCACTGATTGAAGAATTTGGATGGAGATTCTAAGATTTCAAGAACATAGAGCCACAGTTCAATATTCTCAGTTCCCCTTTCAATGCAGAAGCTGATACAGCCACAGAGGATATACAGTTGGAGCTGCTTGACTGAGAAGCAGATCATGACCTGAAAGAGAAATTCAAGTCAGATGGTTTACTGGATTTCTATGGATCTTTATCACAAGAATAATTTCCAAACTTGAAAAACTTTGCAGCTAAACTTTTATCATTGTTTGGATCAACATACATTTGCGAACAAGCATTCTCTCTTGAAGATCAACACATCTAAGAGTAGGTCTTTATTGTCGGACTGCAACTTGCATGCTGTCATGCGAATTTCAACAAGTAAACTTGCTCCAGATTTCAAGAATATTGTCAAAATGTGAAAGCAGTTACATACATCTCATTAGAAATCAACAATTATAGTGACAGTGCAGTCGGTTTGTGTCTAAATTAAA
Source organism: Cepaea nemoralis (assembly GCA_014155875.1). Classification (NCBI taxonomy): domain Eukaryota; kingdom Metazoa; phylum Mollusca; class Gastropoda; order Stylommatophora; family Helicidae; genus Cepaea; species Cepaea nemoralis. The sequence goes on from JACEFZ010021031.1 coordinate 266,280, forward strand.
GCCATTGATAGATAATAAAGAATATTTGTTATAATAACATGTTGTAAAATCTTGTTAACAAATTACTTATTGTGATAGATTGCTGTAAGCAAAATGGACATTTTATACAATATATATATATATATATATATATATATATATATATATATATATATATATATATATATATATATATATATATATATATATATATATATATGAAAACGAAATGAATGCTAAAGCAGAGGGAGACAGGGTTTCCCAATACTTGGGTGCTAGAGAAAAAGAAATGCAACGTCGACTGCGTTAGGGCCACAGTTAAGAAGAGAGAGTAAAAAAAGAGAAGAGTTCAGGCACCTCATACATACCAGTCACAGCGATCAATACATTTGTAACATTGGTGATCTTATCACTCAAAGTGGCATTTGCGCCATTTCTCAGTGGCTATAGCTAATTTCAAGTTTCGGGCTTAAGCACCCTCTGGCTTCAAATTCGGTTTGAGGAGGCCCCTTTTATCCCGATGCTGGCGCGGCTTCGCAACCTAAGTCACACGGACATTTCCATGTATCCCACGAGGGCCTACCAATCAGCTTACATCAAGCCCTGGCCAATTTGCATGTTTAATCTGCATCTCTAACTTACTTGACCCCCGCTACGTCCCCACCTGGGTTCAGAGTCCGCTCTGGGTGCATGTGTGTTCCCACAGACGTAAATATGCCAGCCTACGGTACCTGCTTTTGTCCTTTGACAGTCTCCGTTTATTTCTGATCTCGTATGTACCTATAAACTACGTGGCATGTGTTGTTTTCTGACAGCTCCAGATTAATACTGAACTGTTTGTAACTATAAATTCTCCACCATCTAGAGTTACTCACGGCCACTTGGCAGTTCAGAACAGATTTACGTTACTTTTGGCTGAAAAATCTTACTCTAGTTTCTGTCTGGGTGACCCAGGGTTTACCAGTTCATTTGTCGCCCGAGGCCCTGAACTCCCTAACCGTTTAAAACATATCCTGGACGATGAACTTAGGTACTTCCAAATTCCACAACCAGTTTTGTTGGCACTACTATCCTGTGCCTTATTATCCCCTTTTGTGACGCATCAGGCGTTCATATATATATATATATATATATATATATATATATATATATATATATATATATATATATATATATATATATACTACATGCGGCCCGCCAATAGCTTTACATTTGTCAATGCGGCCCTACGCACAAAACGTTTGCCCACCCCTGGCCCTAGTCCATACTTGCCCACTATGCATCCGTCCTGTTGATTTCCAACTTTGGCATTCAAGTCACCCATTATGATAGTTACTTCAGAATTCTTGCATTTCTTGAAGGCTTTCTCTAAATCACTATAAAATTCATCGATGCTGTCATCACTACTGTCTGCTGTTGGTGCATAAACTTGTATGACGTTGACATCAAAAGGTCTTCCACTCAACTTCACCAGTATTACTCTGTCTGATACAGTCCAATATCCTTTGATCGATTTTGCTCTCTCTGTATCCATTATAATTGCTACTCCTCGCTGTTGTTTCTCTCCATAAGAATGGATTATTTTATATTCCTCAGATGTCATAATGCACATTCCTGTCCATCTGGTCTCACATATACCTAACAGGTTAATATTTAATCTTCTCATTTCATTCTTAATGTTATCAAATTTCCCATCCCAACTCATAGTTCTTACATTCCAAGTTCCTACTTTCAATGTTGATATTCTTTTGCACCCAGTCGCCTCATGACGGTCAGGAATTATCTGGTGCACATGACTACCCATACCGGACGAGGCTGCCCCTATGGAGCACCCATTTACGTTGTTTCTCTGATTATCGATAAGACTGCAGTACATAATATTCTTGGTATCTGTAAAGAAGGTAGTTTGCCATTGCTTTCCTTCCTAGCAGTGACCATACTGGTCGATGACCGTAGCCAATGTCTCCCAAAAAAGAGATCATCTGCCTACCGACGTGAAACTGGAGACCATAACCTACAACTATCTGTCGGCTGCTCCTCAACTTCATCCACCACCTGCACACATGGCTTCACGTAACCCTGATCGTGGGGCTAATCGGGTACTCCACCTTGCCCAAAGGTGTCCCGTAGGCTAGTGGAGGGAAGGAGGCACCCATCAAGGCATTACTATCATGCTATTATATTTTAAATATTCTCTAAGCAAACGTAATTGCACCAGCATTTGGGGGGGGGGGGAGAGAGAGAGAGAGAGAGGAGAGAGAGAGAGAGAGAGAACTACTTGTTTAAATTGAATGAAATTTACAAACATAAATGACATTTCCTCTAAACATATTTATCAACATAAGCCCCATAGACTTCCAAGGTCTTTCGCCGTTAATGTAAGTAAATTGTCTTTAAATTGTGGGTGGCCTTAAAAGACCAGTAAAAAATGTTGTTTCCCCACAGAGGGGAAGGTCGTGAACCTGCTGGAGCTATTAATCATTAAAAGTACAGTTTTAATAATCTATATATATAAAACAAAGTGTATGTATGTAAATATATATGTATGTCCTTTATTTTTTCGCTAACGGCCCATCCGATTGAGATGAAATTTTCTACACGTCTTCCTTTCATTCCAGAGCTGCCAACTGTGATATTTATTTAGCGTGAAATCGCCTACTTACTCAGTATTATTTCATTTTTCATTTTTCATTAAAATTTATATATAGCTAAGGGACTTAACTCTAGAAAAAGTTATTTCAAGGGGCATAACTTTTAAGAACATTGTTGTATAACTTATAGTCATATTGTTGTATCGTTTTCAAAGATTTATAAACTCTTTGTCTATAGTTATGTACCGGCATATGAGTTATAATAAATAATGATACACTCTTTAAGGCAATTTCAAAGTTTACATAAAAATAATGCATAATGCATAACATTGTAACTCATCTTTCTATGCTTAAGAAATTATCTTAAAGATGTTGAACAATATCATCGCATCTTTAATGTTTTCCGCTATCATATCGGCACGATTCGCTTGACAGCACTTCTCAGCGCTATCAAGCCAAGACGCCTTACACATTTCAAGCAGCCTGATACGGGGGGAAAATGGCACGTCGTAATAGCACAAAGAAACAAGCAGCTTCCAAGATGCATAGTGAGAAAACCGACCAGACTATCAAGAAGACGAACCTGCCTTTGGAGAGTCTGCATGCAAGCTGTAATAAAGTATCTGAACCTACAGTCAATGAAACTACCAATAAGAAGAGCGACGACTACCACAGACGAACACAAAAACTTGTGAGAGGAAGGAGGACCAAGACACCAGAATCAGAAACACTGATTCAAACACAGTCAGATGGGTGGTCAAGCGGCTAAAAATGGAGCTTACTGATCGAACAAATACAGAAGCAGCTGCAGGAAGAAAATCTTCACGTCAACATTTTGAAGGCAGAGCGGATTCTTACCTACTCAGAATTAAATGAGATGCTCCACACCAGTGACTGGGCGAACCCGGGCTGGGTCAGGCAGACAGACAGACAGACAGACAGACAGACAGACAGACAGACAGACAGACAGACAGACAGACAGATAGATAGATAGATAGATAGATAGATAGATAGATAGATAGATAGATAGATAGATAGATAGATAGATAGATAGATAGATAGATAAACAGACAGGGAGGGAGGGGAGGGATAGACGGAGGGAGAGACAGAGGGATGGGTCTATTAGACAGACAGACAGACAGACAGACAGACAGACAGACAGACAGACAGACAGACAGACAGACCAGACAGACAGACAGACAGACAGACAGATATATAGTCGGTAACGGGAACGAGAACTTATATGACTACTTATATGAATTAAATGAGATGCTCCCCACCAGGGACTGGGCGAAGCCGGGCCGGGTCAGGCAGACAGACAGACAGACAGACAGACAGACAGACAGACAGACAGATAGATAGATAGATAGATAGATAGATAGATAGATAGATAGATAGATAGATAGATAGATAGATAGATAGATAGATAGATAGATAGATAGATAGATAGATAGATAGATAGATAGATAGATAGATAGATAGATAGATAGATAGATAGATAGATAGATAGACAGGGAGGGGAGGGAGGGAGGGATAGACGGAGGGAGAGACAGAGGGATGGGTCTATTAGACAGACAGACAGACAGACAGAGATAGATAGATAGACAAACAGACAGACAGACACAGACAGACAGACAAACAGACAGATAGTCGGTAACGGGAACGAGAACTTATATGACTACTTATATGAATTAAATGAGATGCTCCACACCAGGGACTGGGCGAAGCCGGGCCGGGTCAGCTAGTTAAATATAAATGTGAAATTGAAAATGTGGGTCATAAAATGTAAGTAAATAAAGACTAAACAAAAGTTGTATAAAAATTGTAACAACTTTCTTCTCAAGATTGCAAAATTATGACTGCAGTATTGATTTTTCAATTCCCCAAAGAAAAGTAAAAGATTTTAATGTTAGTTGTTGGTATTATATCTAGGTCTACAATTTTCATTTTCAAATTCTATTAATTTCCCTTGTATCAATATTAGATGTTTATGTCCCCCTACCAAGCGCAGACTGCTACTGCAACCATAGATTAATATTATTCAATTTATATATAAGGTAGACCAAGAAGACGGTGGAGAGATAATATATATACAGACCTACAAGCACTTGGAATCAGCGACTGGCAAGAGAAGGTCAACCAGAGAGACGAATGGAAACGCCGATCGCCGACATAGCCTACGATGGGTAGCGTTGTGATATTCTGTTGTGATAATTTGGTGTGTCCAGTGTGTGCCGCGTGGTTACACACCCGCTTCATGATCCGGGGACTGTTTCCGGATCCCGTCAGGGATATGCACTACTGACGAGCTCAAACGAGGGCGAAACTCGAGTATAGTGCTTCCATATTGACGTGGATAGGCCTTAGGTTCATACCAGAATGCGATCGGCGTTGCCAGTAGTGGGTTGTGCTCAATATTTAAATGTTCAAATTAATTTATTTGTTGTAGTAGTCTTGATATATTTCTGAAATTTATTCTCAGTTTACTATTTGTTTTCCGAATATTTTATTTCCACACACAGCCGGAAGTAGGTTTTGTTTCATTTCCATTTCAAAGTTGTGTACAGTTCTAACTGTTCGAATTTTATTTAACAATAATTGTCAATAACGAACGTAAGATTGAAGATGAATGCCGTGTTTTTAATTATGAATGGACAACTAAGTACTGTTTTATAAAAGTTGGTAGCAAATCAGTTTGCTTGCTGTGTCGTGAGTCACTGGCTGTCTTCAAGGAGTACAATTTAAAAAGACATTATCAAGCAAAATATTCCAATTTAGGATGTAATTTAACAACCGAAGGGAGGGAAAGGAAATGCCTTGAGTTGGTGAAAAATTTTGGAGAAACAGCAAACTGTTTTCACTAAACAGTCTTGAATTCAAGATGCTGCAACTGAAGCTAGTCTTGTGCTGTCACACATAATTGTAAAACAGACCACACCATTTTCTGATGGCGAGTTCATCAAGGAATGTTTGCTAGATGCAGAAAACATTATGTGTCCAGAACACACCAAAAAAAAAAAAAAAAAGATCAGACAACATTACTTTATCCAGGAGAACACTGGTCAGACGTGTTGATAAGATAAGTGACAATGTTATGCATAAACTTCAAGATGCAAGTAAACAATTTTTGTGGTAGTCTCTTGCATTGGATGAGAGTACCGATGTACATGATACTGTCCAATTATTGATATTTATACGTGGAATAAACACTTCTTTCAAACTCACTGAAGAGTTATTGAGTGCTGAGTCACTCAAAGACACAACCACAGGCCATGATATATTCAATGCCTTTACTAACTGTATTGAAAGAACTGGGTTAGTTCGGAACAGGATGGCAAGTGTTACAACTGACGGATCTCGTGTTTTGACTGGAAAAGATGTAGGTCTGGTAAAGTTGATAAGTGATAAGATTAAAGCAGAATATTCAGACCACACATTATTACCACTTCACTGCGTGATTCATCAAGAAAGTCTGCAAAAAAAACTGTTTTGAATATCAAGCATGTTATTGACCCAGTTGTCAGTGTCATCAACCTCATCAGATCAAGAGGACTTAATCACATACAGTTCAAGGCATTACTTGACGATTTAGAAACTGAACAATCCGATGTCCTGTACCACACCAGTGTTCGATGGCTAGGTCTCGGCAAGGTGTTGAGGCGAGTGTGGGAACTCAGAGAAGAAATAGTGATGTTCCTAGAGATGAAGGGCATTGAATGTGACTTTAATACTAATATTGTCAATAAAGAGTGGAAGTTAGACTTTATGTTTGCCATTGAAATTATGGAAAAGTTAAATGAACTGAATGTCAAACTTCAGGGCAATGGTGTGTTCGCACATGAATTGTATGTACATGTAAAATCATTTCAGGCAAAACTCTCACTGTACTCCAGACAAGCAAGTGAAAAAGATTTTGTCACTTCCCTTTGCTGAAACAAGAAACCATTTCTGGTGAAATGACTGAAAAGGACAAAGCCCAATTAGATGCACTGATTGAAGAATTTGGATGGAGATTCCAAGATTTCAAGAACGTAGAGCCACAGTTCAAAATTCTCAGTTCCCCTTTCAGTGCAGAAGCTGATACAGCCACAGAGGATATACAGTTGGAGCTGCTTGACTTACAAGCAGATCATGACCTGAAAGAGAAATTCAAGTCAGATGGTTTGCTGGATTTCTATGGATCGTTATTACAAGAATCATTTCCAACTTGAAAATCTTTGCAGCTAAACTTTTATCATTGTTTGGATCAACATACATTTGCGAACAAGCATTCTCTTCCTTGAAGATCAACAAATCTAAGAATAGGTCTTTATTGTCGGACTGCAACTTGCATGCTGTCATGCGAATTTCAACAAGTAAACTTGCTCCAGATTTCAAGAATATTGTCAAAAAGTGCAAGCAATTACATACATCTCATTAGAAATCAACAATTATAGTGACAGTGCAGTCGGTTTGTGTCTAAATTAAAGCCATTGATAGATAATAAAGAATATTTGTTATAATAACATGTTGTAAAATCTTGTTAACATATTAGTAAAAGTGTTTGTCATATTGTCAAATATAATGTATAAGTATATAAGTAAAATAACGGTGCAATCATTATATATATATATATATATATATATATATAATATATATATATATTATATATATATATATATATATATATATATATATATATATATATATATATATATATATATACATGCGGCCCGCCAATAGATTTACATTTGTCAATGCGGCCCTGCGCACAAAACGTTTGCCCACCTCTGCCCTAGTCCATACTTGCCCACTATGCATCCGTCCTGTTGATTTCCAACTTTGGCATTCAGGTCACCCATTATGATAGTTACTTCAGAATTCTTGCATTTCTTGAAGGCTTTCTCTAAATCACTATAAAATTCATCAATGCTGTCATCACTACTGTCTGCTGTTGGTGCATAAACTTGTATGACGTTGACATCAAAAGGTCTTCCACTCAACTTCACCAGTAATACTCTATCTGATACAGTCCAATATCCTTTGATCGATTTTGCTCTCTCTGCATCCATTATAATTGATACTCCTCGCTGTTGTTTCTCTCCACCAGATTAGATTATTTTATATTCCTCAGATATCATAATGCCCATTCCTGTCCATCTGGTCTCACATATACCTAACAGGTTAATATTTAATCTTCTCATTTCATTCTTAATGTTATCAAATTTCCCATCCCCACTCATAGTTCTTATATTCCAAGTTCCTACTTTCAATGTTGATATTCTTTTGCACCCATTCGCCTGATTACGGTCAGGAATCATCTGGTGCACATGACTACCCCTACCGGGCGAGGCTGCTCCTATGGAGCACCCACTTACGCTGTTTCTTTGATTGTCGATAAGACTGCAGTACATAATATTCTTGGTATCTGTAAAGAAGGTAGTTTGCCATTGCTTTCCTTCCTAGCAGTGACCATACTGATCGATGACCGTAGCCAATGTCTCCCAAAAAAGAGATCCTCTGCCTACCGACGTAAAACTGGAGACCATAACCTACAACTATCTGTCGGCTGCTCCTCAACTTCATCCACCACCTGCACCCATGGCTTCACGTAACCCTGATCGGGGGGCTAAACGGGCCCTCCACCTTACCCAAGGGTGTCCCGTAGGCTATTGGAGGGAAGGAGGCACCCATCAAGGCATTACTATCATGCTATTATATTTTAAATATTCTCTAAGCAAACGTAATTGCACCAGCATTTAGGAGAGAGAGAGAGAGAGAGAGAGAGAGAGAGAGAGAGAGAGAGAGAGAGAGAGAAGAGAGAGAGAGAGAGAGAGCTACTTGTTCAAATTGAATGAAATTTACAAACATACATGACATTTCCTCTAAACATATTTATCAACATAAACCCCATAGACTTCCAAGGTCTTTCGCCGTTAATGTAAGTAAATTGTCTTTAAATTGTGGGTGGCCTTAAGAGACCAGTAAAAAAATGTTGTTTCCCCACATAGGGGAAGTCCTTGGCCTTACGAGAAATAGCTATCATTAAAAGTACAGTTTTAAGAATTAAACATAAACATAGAATAGAAAGAGTGCATTATAAAATGTAAGTAAATAAAAATTAAACAAATGTTGTATAAAGATTTTAATAGATATCTTCTCACGTTTGCAAATATATGACTGTAGTTTTGATTCTTTATTTAATCAAAGAAAAGTGAAAGATTTTAATGTGAATTTTGGTATTATGTCTAGGTATACCATTTTCATTTTTAAATTCTAGTAATTTCCCTTGTATCAATATTAGATGTTTATGTCCCCCTACCAAGCGCAGACGTCTACTGCAACCATAGATTACTCTTAGGCAATTTACATATAAGGTAGACCAAGAAGACGGTGGAGAGATTATATATATACAGACCTACAAGCACTTGGAATTAGCTACTGGCAAGAGAAGGTCAACCAGAGAGACGAATGGAGACGGATTGAATCTGCAGCAAAGAACCTCAATGGCTCGGAACGCTGAAGAAGAAGTAGAAGAATTTACATATAAACTTAAAGAAAGTCACATATACAAAGAGAAACGCAAAATTTGATCTACAGGCACTGAAGAGTGAGGAGATAAAAGATAAACTCAACGTAGAGGTAAAGAACAGATTCGATGCATTGTCCGATATGGAGATATTATTTCAAGACGTCAGTGACCAATTGGAAATATAAAAGAAATCAGTCAAGAAGCTGCACTAACAACAATGATAATCCCAAAAATAAAGATAATAGGACGCAAGAAATGGATGATGGAAGACATCTTAAAACTCATGGAAATAAGAAGAAATTACAAAATAACAAGGAAATATACGAAGAGATTCACAGGAAAATTATAAGCTATGCAAAGAGGCAAAGGATACATGGCTTGAGGAAAATTGCAAGGAAATTGAAAACCAACACAACACTCAGAATACCAAATTAATGCACACAAGAATTAATGACATCACTAACAAAAGAACACACACATCAACAGGTTGCCTAAATACCAAAGATGGCAAAATTATAATAGAAAAGGTCAGATTTTACATGCGTGGTCAGATTATGTGAAAGACCTTTATGATGATACAAGAGAAGAACAATATGATCATCAGAATAATAATGAAGGACCATCAATTTTGTTTGTCGGGGTGTTTTTCTTTTAGATATTTAGCAATTCCGCAGAGCCGGTCTCCCTGGCGAAGGTTTTACGATTTTCTCAGTAATCCCGTATATCCACGTGTGGGGAAACAGCTGCGCGAGATTCGGTAGTGAATCGGGTTGCGTTGGTTACTTAGAGGAGTATCTGAGATTGTCGCTCAGTAAGCAATGCAAAATACTCTGCGTTATCTTGCAAAGACATCAACAACAGCGGTAAAATGCTGTTGTTGACAGCGATGAAACTAGGATATGCGGAAAAAAAAATCCGCTGAATGCTTGAACATAAGTGTAGTGATCAATCAAGGCATTACTATCATGTTATTATGATATTTGAAATATTCTCTTAGCAAACGTAATTGCACCAGCATTTAGCAGAGAGAGAGAGAGAGAGAGAGAGAGAGAGAGAGAGAGAGAGAGAGAGAGAGAGAGAGAGAGAGAGAGAGACTGGGGGGGGGGGGGGGGTGGAGAAATATTTGTAATATTTGTCAACATAAGCCCCATAAGCTTGCACGGCCTTTCGCCAGTGCGAAAATAAGTGCACGCAGGCCTTGATTGTGCCACACCAGGTTTTGTCCTACTCATTTCGTCTGTTAATCGTCATCTCTCTCATTCCTATCACCTAGGCCAGGTGTGGGCAAACTACGGCCCGCGCGCCGCATGCGGCCCGCCACCTGATTTTATGCGACCCCCGAGGGCATTTAGGAATAATATATCTTACTTCGTTTGTAAGTTATTTTGTTGAATTTTAAAGAATTTCATGTACCATTATGATTGTTTCAACATTTTTGATAAGATTTCTTTCTAATTATCAATTTTTGTAAACAGTCCTTGGCCTTCGTAATGTAATTCTTCTTCTTCTTCTTCTTCTTCTTCTTCTTCTTCTTCTTCTTCTTCTTCTTCTTCTTCTTCTTCTTCTTCTTCTTCTTCTTCTTCTTCTTCTTTTTTTTTTTCTTCTTCTTCTTCTTCTTCTTCTTCTTCTTCTTCTTCTTCTTCTTCTTCTTCTTCTTCTTCTTCTTCTTCTCTTCTTCTTCTTCTTCTTCTTCTTCTTCTTCTTCTTCTTCTCCTTTCGTTCGCCTTAAATACTATAACTGCAATGTTGCCTCTTGTGTGAATTTAACTGTCCTTTTTAGTTCACTCAGCAGTCCATAGAGTTTATCTTCCACTGTCGTCTCCCTTTGCAAGAAGGTTAGCCTAGAAATGTTGTAATTTGGGCAGTCTTTGAGTATGTGCTCTGCTGCCTGCGACGATAATCCACACGTGCACATGGCTGATTCACCCATCTTGAATCTTGTATACATGTGGTTGCGCAATCTATTGTGTCCTGTTCTGAGGAGCAGAATAATGACTTGTTCTGGTCTGTCCATAACGTGGTAGTCGTCTTGAGCAGGTTTTGGTGGCTTTCTGACTGATTTGATCATTCTTTTCTTTTGGTGGTAACGGGCACATCAGGCTGTTCTTCTTTTGCTCCTTCCTTAGCCAATCGATCAGTTCTGTCGTTTCCGGGTACTCCACAGTGGGATGGTATCCACTGTATGGTGACCTTATGCTGGCTGCTAAGTTCAGAAAGTAGTGTTCTTAATACTGGCAATTTCCAAGACATCATTTCGTTTTCGTTGAGGTGAGTTTCTTGCAAGCAACATACGCTTACCTTTTCTTGGTCCAAGATTTTGTCTAGTTCTATTGTCTTGTTGCTGAATCCCTCCTCATTCCAGTGCATTAGTTTTAGTCTTTGTTTGGTATGGCCAGACGCTCTATTCTCAGGTCCCCTGGCTCCACAGTACATCTGAGAAGGACCTCCAAAAGTTGTGGTTGGACTCTTTCGATGCATATGGCCTGGCACTGCACCTGCCTGGGGGTCCAAAGTAGGGCGAGCACCATAACATTTAGCCGTATTCGACATATTTCATTGCGCGTGGTTGGTGGCATCCTGAATTATGTGGTGCGCCTCCTGGCTGGTTGCCTCTTTATTCAGCACCTTTCCTTTGCTAGAGCAGACTGTGGTCTTAATCGAGTTTAGGTGTATAGGCACGCACACACATGTCTGCGCATGCACGTAAGAGCGTACACATCTAAAGCCTTCTGAATATTTCTCGGCGCCAGTGACTCGCCGCCGCCCCTTCTCCTGTTAGTTAAAACAGTTCAGCCACGAGAAGGCCAGAAGCTGGACTTCTGCTGCAAAGGTGATGAATGCACGAGCCATTAGGGTATTTATGTAAGGTTGGGCGCTCACCCAAAACCCGGCCCCTGG
>JACEFZ010021032.1:0-45000 GCA_014155875.1 Cepaea nemoralis
TCGTAAACTATTTTAAAGCAGCCTGGTATTGGAAGAATTGATTGACAAGGTAGGTTATTATTACCGCGGCGAGTTCTCGAGCGGAGCTTCTGGCAGATTCCTTTGCTCTCAACCACATAATTCTTGCTCATGGGGAAATAATCAATCTTCGCGATCTTCTCACGGTAGGATCAGACAATAAAACGACCACATTGCAACCACAGTGGCTCAATTTTCATCTCCTCTGTTTTTCTCCTCTTGGTCTGATGTGTTTCATTCCTCGCACTATTGTATTCTACATTCTATTCACACTTTGTACTCCATGTTTTATCTTTCTCGCGTCCACCACGCCTTGTACTGCGTACAAATACCCGCATGAGCTTTTGTAAACAATACCCGTATGATAAAACTGTTCTCAGACAAAACATGGCGGAGATCGTTTCCCCAGAGATGGTGTAAACAAATGTCTGGAAAGTAAGTAGTTTGTATCAAACGTGGCATTGTTATATCTTGATAGACCGCAATCGCGATATAAAAGCTACATTTGACTAAATGTGTCCGTATATTTGACAGCAGTGTATTGCTAGGCAAAAGTGCACAACGTCCGTGCTTTCGTGAGCTTGCTTTCATAAAGCAATGGCAAACTACTGAATGTAAACTTGCCAAGAAATCACACACAAACAGCCAAAAATGACCTGGGTAGATTGCGACGTCCTGTAAAGTATATGCAAGTAACTTTGTAGTTCATTAACAATAACAGACTGGCCAAATGTAGAGTGTATTTTTAATGACTGTGTAGTGTTTGGAAATATTGGTCCAAGTTTTGTATTCACCCTCTGTTAATTTCATGCAACATAATAGGTAAATACACAACTTGGATCGGCAATATTTTCAAACACTGCACAGTCATTAAAAATACACCCTGTACTCAATCAGACGATAGTATAAGAGAGTGCAGGATATATAAACTCCTGGCAAAGCAATTAATTATATATATCTTTACACCAGTAACGGACTCTTGAACACACTCTAGTTGCATTGCCAATATGGTGCTAGGTCCATATGTTGAGAGCAATCGGCACTCGGTGAATGATGTGTTCAGTGCCACCACAGCCGCCCTTACTTCCCAAGTCATTTCCAGTCACTCTTGTTCAGCTGCGCCGCCGAGATGGGAGCCTCGGTACATTTTAAAAATTCGCCCCAATTGAGATTCTGGTCCCACAAGCAACCGGCCGGCACACTAGTGTGTAACATCTACATCGCAACACCAGGCTGGTTAACTAGACAGTTAGTTATACGTTCAGTAGTTTGCCATTCAGATATTTTGGACATAGTTACGAGAAGAAATGGAATTGACAATTTAGTTAAAACTGGCAGGCTTGATGGGAAGAGAGCTAGAGGAAGAGAAAGGGATACATTTCTTGATGGTTTGGCGGCGTGGCATGGTCGGGACAAGAAGACAGATCTGATTAGAGACTCCGGTGACCGTTTGAGATGGCGAACCATGAGCACCCACGCGTTTCCGCATGGCTCTTGATGATGATGATGGAGAGTTTGTCATTGCTTTCAAAATGAGAAGTCAAGGCTGAAGCCTCGGTGACCGCTGAAAGGAACCATCCCACTACCCCACCACCAGCGCAATGGACGTTTACAAGCAAACCCTCTTATCCATTCGGTCAAGTTGTGTGAGGATAAACTGTCACTGTCATTTGCTGCCTATGTAGTACCTTGCGGTGTATGGCAGGAGGTCTTCAGCCTGAGGAATTAATGACCGCCTGGCTAGTGCAGTCACCGCGAACTGTGCAGGTTAGAGTTTTCTTTTTGCGCCCCCCCCCCCCCCCCCCCCCCCCGAAAGAAAACACACCTTACCGAGAATACTAACCCGGATCTCCCGTTTGAGAATCCGACATTCTAGCCACTCAGCCAATCGCTCCTGATAAATAGACATAAATAGATAATACACAAACAGATTGACGGATAGATAGTTTGTTATCATCATCATCATCATCATCATCATCATCATCATCATCATCATCATCATCATCATCTGCCATGCAGAGAAATATCACCTCACACGATCACCAGTGTCCTGGATCAGCACTGTGTTTTTGTACTGATTATTCCGTGTGACCAAGCCATATAGATATTTGTCTCTTTGTTTTCCCCTTGTTCTTTAATAATCAAGTTTTTCAGTTGTAACTAAGTCTTCAAGTCTACTTCTCCTCATAACTTTACCAAAATTGCTTTGCTGTCTACGTCAAAGTTCTGTAATCAGTTTACGGTATTCTTTCGTTTCTTGAAGGGTTGTTTCATTCGATTTTCTGACCTTTCGTGGTGTTCTTTACATTTCCCTCAGAAACCACTTTTCTACTGCCATTAGATGTTTCTCATCTTATCTGATTATTGTCTATGTTTCTCATGTATAAAACCTTACATTGATTGTCTATGTTTCTCATGTATAAAACCTTACATTGATTGTCTATGTTTCTCATGTATAAAACCTTACATTGTACCTGAAGCATTCTGACAATCTTTTAATCAATGCGGTTGGCAGCTTTTTATTGATACGTTTTTTTCATCTGGCAAAAGACTACTTTTGCCATGGCGATATTTGTATTAATATCCACAAACCATCCTCCAACAGATGTTATGGCTGTTTCTGGATTTTTGCACCCATTCAGTTGTTTATAAATTACCCCATTTACTTGGGTGTTACGTTGTGGTATTTCTTTCTTCGTGTAAACGACCATAAACTTAATTCTCTTACAATTTAATTCTAACCGTAGTTGCTCATAGTTATAATAACTGCATCTATTAAATGCTGCAGATCCTGTTCATTGTTGCATTCACTCAAGTGCATCTGTATATTTTGTGTTGTTAACATTATATCCTCAGACGGCGATTCCTCTCATATCTTTTAAATTGCTCAAAATATTTTGAGGGTGCAATGGGGAGGAAAGGTGTGGGGACATTACATATCCCTGGTGCAAAAATCCTTGATTGGTTGGTATTGACATTTCTGATTATCAATTTTTATGCCGGCTTGTTGTTTCCAATATATGATGTTGTACAAGGTTAAGGTCTCTCCCATTCATTTATAGATCTTCAGCATATTTATTATACCGATGTGTTTTACCCGGTAGAAAACCTTTATCTAATCAATGAAGCAAATACATAGATCTTTGGTTGCTTCTATCGAACGGTCTAATAATGTTCACAGCGAATATTAAACCATTTGTAGTATCATGACCTTCTGCATACCCGCACTGTGTCTGTCTGTCTGTCTGTCTGTCTGTCTGTCTGTCTGTCTGTCTGTCTGTCTGTCTGTCTGTCTGTCTGTCTGTCTGTCTGTCTGTCTGTCTGTCTGCCTGCCTGTCTGTCTGTCTGTCTGTCTGTCTGTCTGTCTGTCTGTCTGTCTGTCTGTCTGTCTGTCTGTCTGCCTGCCTGCCTGCCTGTCTGTCTGTCTGTCTGTCTGTCTGTCTGTCTGTCTGTCTGTCAGTCTGTCTGTCTGTCTGTCTGTCTGTCTGTCTGTCTGTCTGTCTGTCTGTCTGTCTGTCTGCCTGCCTGCCTGCCTGCGTGTATGTCTGCTTGATAGTATACTAAGATGCTCAGATTACTCCGCTGTATTATCGATGTACTGTGTCTGCCATCGGCTGTAACCGTAGTCGCTGGAACAACGCTTAGAGTAGTCCCTCGTAAAGGCTTGTTCATTACCAGAGAAATAACCAAGCGCCCATGTGAAAAGCCTGTGTTGACCGCAGATTTAATGCGCTTCAATAGCGAAAAAATAATGCGACATATAACGGAATTAGCGTTTTCGCAACAGTTATAATGTTACAATAAAAACATGATCGCAGTTGGAAAAAGTTCGATGCCAGCTCTCACCTTTCGCTACGGGAGCCTACAGAAGGGAAAGACTGACCAACTATTCCTTTGTGCGGATTTGTCCCGCTACGACATCATCAGCGCACCAGAATATTAAGAGCTAACGCGCTCTAATCCTTTCGGTCGGGTCAACTGCTGAAGGTATGAACACGGAAGTATTAAATAAACGATAAAGGTATCAGAAACGAAGTAGCTGATGGATTAAAAACAAAAATCAAGGTGAGAATGCGATATGCAAACAAGAAGTACAAAGAAAATATATAAATGCAAAGAGACCGAGCCATGTGGGATAAAACCCGGTGCAGTGATGTCGAACCTGTTGTTTTTGCCTTACTGGGGGAGCCGCCTCAACGTAGTGCCTAGTCGCTGCCTTACTGGGGGAGCCGCCTCAACGTAGTGCCTAGTCGCTGCCTTACTGGGGGAGCCGCCTCAACGTAGTGCCTAGTCGCTGCCTTACTGGGGGAGCCGCCTCAACGTAGTGCCTAGTCGCTGCCTTACTGGGGGAGCCGCCTCAACGTACTGCCTAGTCGCTGCCTTACTGGGGGAGCCGCCTCAACGTAGTGCCTAGTCGCTGCCTTACTGGGGGAGCCGCCTCAACGTAGTGCCTAGTCGCTGCCTTACTGGGGGAGCCGCCTCAGCGTAGTGTCTAGACGCTCGTTTACCTTACTAAGAGAGCCGCCACAGAGCAATGTCTAGTCGCTGCCTTACTAAAGGAACCGCCTCAGCTTAGTGTCTAGACGCTGCCTTACTGGGGAAGGGGGGGGGGCACCTCAGCGTAATGTCTAGTCGCTGCCTTATTAGGGGAGCTCCCTCAGCGTAGTATCTACACGCTCGTCTGCCCTACTGTGGGAGCCCAGTTTTTAGACGCACGCTTGCCTTACTGTGGGAGCCGCCTCAGCCCAGTGTCTAGTCGCTGCCTTACTGAGGGAGCCGCCTAAGCCCAGTGTCTAGTTGCTGTCTTACTGGGGGAACAGTCACTGCTCAGTGTCTAGTCGCTGCCTTACTGGGGGAGCAGCCTAAGCCCAGTGTCTAGTTGCTGTCTTACTGGGGAAACAGTCACTGCTCAGTGTCTAGTCGCTGCCTTACTGGGGGAACAGCCTAAGCCCAGTGTCTAGTCGCTGCCTTACTAAAAGAGCCGCCTCAGCCCAGTGTCTAGTCGCTGCCTTACTGGGGGAGCAGCCTAAGCCCAGTGTCTAGTCGCTGCCTTACTGGGGGAGCAGCCTAAGCCCAGTGTCTAGTCGCTGCCTTACTGGGGGAGCAGTCTAAGTCCAGTGTATAGTCGCTGCCTTACTGGGGGAGCAGCCTAAGCCCAGTGTCTAGTCGCTGCCTTACTGGGGGAGCAGCCTAAGCCCAGTGTCTAGTCGCTGCCTTACTGGGGAGCAGTCTAAGTCCAGTGTATAGTCGCTGCCTTACTGGGGGAGCAGCCTAAGCCCAGTGTCTAGTCGCTGCCTTACTGGGGGAACAGCCTAAGCCCAGTGTCTAGTCGCTGCCTTACTAAAAGAGCCGCCTCAGCCCAGTGTCTAGTCGCTGCCTTACTGGGGGAGCAGCCTAAGCCCAGTGTCTAGTGACTCTAGTCGCTGCCTTATTGGGGGAACAGCCTAAGCCCAGTGTCTAGTCGCTGCCTTACTAAAAGAGCCGCCTCAGCCCAGTGTCTAGTCGCTGCCTTACTAAAGGAGCCACCTCAGCCCAGTGTCTAGACGCTGCCTTACTGAGGGCAGCGGCCTTAGTCCAGTGTCTAGTCGCTGCCTTACTGAGGGCAGCAGCCTCAGCCCAGTGTCTAGTCGCTGCCTTACTGAGGGGAGCCACCTCAGCCCAGTGTCTAGTCGCTGCCTTACTGAGGGGAGCCGCCTCAGTCCAGTGTCTAGTCGCTGCCTTACTGAGGGGAGCCGCCTCAGCCCAGTGTCTAGTCGCTGCCTTACTGAGGGGAGCCGCCTCAGTCCAGTGTCTAGTCGCTGCCTTACTGAGGGGAGCCGCCTCAGCCCAGTGTCTAGTCGCTGCCTTACTGGGGGAACCGCCTCAGTCCAGTGTCTAGTCGCTGCCTTACTGAGGGCAGCAGCCTCAGCCCAGTGTCTAGTCGCTGCCTTACTGAGGGGAGCCGCCTCAGCCCAGTGTCTAGTCGCTGCCTTACTGGGGGAACCGCCTCAGTCCAGTGTCTAGTCGCTGCCTTACTGAGGGGAGCCGCCTCAGTACATTGTCTAGTTGCTGCCTTACTGAGGGGAGCCGCCTCAGTCCAGTGTCTCTTCGCTGCCTTACAGGGGGAGCCGCCATAGCCCAGTGTCTAGTCGCTGCCTTACTGGGGGGAGCCATGTCAGCGCAGTGTGTAGTCATTGCCTTACTAGGGAAGCCGCCTCACCGTAGTGTCTTGTCTCTGCCTTACTAGGGGAGCCTCCTCAGCTTAGTGTCTACACGTTCGCCTGCCTTACTGAGGGAGCCGCCACTGCCCTAGCCACTCCGCCAGCCACTTCTATGTAATATTATATATATATATATATATATATATATATATATATATATATATAT
The DNA here is from genome assembly GCA_014155875.1 of Cepaea nemoralis. Lineage (NCBI taxonomy): Eukaryota > Metazoa > Mollusca > Gastropoda > Stylommatophora > Helicidae > Cepaea > Cepaea nemoralis. The sequence goes on from JACEFZ010021032.1 coordinate 6,385, forward strand.
ATATATATATATAATCAACACTAAATTCCTCAAAATATCAAAATGACAGAGAGGTCGGAGAGTCGTGATCGCCAATATCTTCTGCGGACCAAGCATCCGAAGAAGACAACGAAATATTTGGAAATACCTTAAACCCAGCTGCAAACTTTGCACACCAAACAATACATAAACCAGATTTATCAAATTGGAAATCCTGTTGTGACAGTTCATAGAATAACTCCCACATGTACTGTTCCAACTTTTAATATTGTCTAATGTCTCCTCTCTCACGCTGGCTTCTATTTCTATGAACGTCAAATAATCATCTCATCTCATCTCATCATGTTCCTCTTGTACCTTGCGGTGTCGAGGTGAAGTATAAACTTCGTGAGAGTGCCCGATTATGGGCTTCTTATATCGATATTCCCATGGACTCTGCTATTCCCTCCGTCAAAAGTTTACGTGGTTGGCCTATTCCTCTGTTTCCATCTGGTCTGTACATCATTGCTTGCTGTGGTATGCTGTTGACTGGTAACCTGCTTGCATGGCCAAACCATTTGACTTGCTGTTTTCTGATAAAATCTAGTGCTGCTTTAACCCCCACTTTAGTCCTGATTTCTTCATTTCTGATCTTATCTCTTCTTGATACGTTGAGTATTCTTCTCAGGAACCTCATTTCTGTTGTTGTGATTTTTCTTTTCTCTTTTTCTGTCATTGTCCAGGTTTGGCATTGGTAGCATAGAGTTGGCATGAAGATTGTGTTGTAAAGTGCTTTCTTAGTAGTTATTGATACATGTTTGTTCTTTAGTATTGGTGCCATTTGTCCAATGAGTTGATTTGCCTTATTGCACATATTTTTGATCTCGTCTTCTGATCTGCCATTTGATGATATTATACTTCCTAGGTACTTGAAACTCTTCACTTGTTTCAAGGGATGTTCGTTTAGGTGAATTGTTGTTGTTTGTTCTTCTTTAGTTATAGTTATAATACATGAGAATTTATTTATGAATACATAAACCATTCACTTATAACAACCATATTGGAGGGGGGGGGGGGGGGTAAGACTTAAGGCACTCGAGCAAGAGGTATACAACGATACAAGTGGGAAGATAACATCAAGAGATGAACGAATAGCTGTTTGATAGAGTGTACAATCAAGACGAGAGACAGGCAGTGTTGGAGATCCACTGGAGCTAACCTCCACTATGGAGACGGCACCTGCTTGACTGAAATTATTCTGCGGTACTTTAATAAGGTACATGTAGTAAGTAAAGAATCGGTATGGCGAAGGTAGTTTTTACAGGATTAAAAACATACTGACCAATAAAATAATGTCAATTGCAACGAGAAAAAGAGTTGAAGTGCTACAAAGAACCTGTACTTTTGTATGGATGTGAAGAGTGACAATGAGCAAACACGTTGAAAAACATCTAATGACAGTGGAATTGTGGCTTCGGAGGAAAATTCAAAGAATACTATGGGGATAAAAAATAATTAACAAGTTCTACAGGAAACAAATGAAACCCATAAACTAATTAGAGAAATTAGACGTAGACAGTCAACATATTTTGAGCACATTATGAGAAGAAATAAACTAGCGAGCATGGCGACAACAGGCAAGATTGAGGGGAAAAGATCATGGGGAAGTCAGAGAAGTAAATACCTGGATGGCTGGTCACGTAGCATGTCGAGACAAGAACACGGAGATAATCAGCGACTGGTGATCGCTGTGAGATGGTGAAATATGGCCGCTCAAGCTTATCGGCATAGCACATGATGCTGATGATGAATAAGTTAAGTCCCCACTTCTCCGCGCAGGGAGTCGTAGGGATAAATATGCTAGCTACATAGTGTCAAACCATTCCGTACTCGATGGGTGATGACGTCAAATTAGCACCGGCGTACTTTACTTTCCATACCATTTCCTGGGTACACTTTGGAGCCCAAGTCAATGAAAACTAATCGCAACAGTGAAATGGTTCCCAGCACAGGACGTCTGAGTGGCAGAAAGAACGCTAGCCTCTGCGTTGCCTGGGTTCTCCGTGGATCAACAAGGGATATATCAATCTTGGGATTATCTTATTGGTCAACAGACTGAGTACACAGGTTGTTAAATTGTTGGTTGTCGTTAAGTCTGCTGTTTGGTGGCCTGGTAACGATCGACAGATCGCGTTATTGTATGCTTTATGTTATTTATTGTGGTCTATATGCTGTATGCCGTCTCTCTGGCCAAGGGGTTACAACACTTTCTCCGTAATCCCGTTTATCACGCAGAGTCTCGTAGCGGGTGAGAACTGGGAGCGGTTCGTCCCCCGCTGGTGACTTGCGGGATAACTGAGCCGGCCGCTCAGAAAGCAATGGCAAACTACTGAGCGTAATCTTGCCAAGAGATCAACAGACAGCTGAAAGATGCTGCTGTTGACAGCGATGTCCTGTAAAGGATATGCGAATTTAAAAAAAAATATATGCTGTATGTTGTTTATCGTGTTGTGTATATTGTATGTTATTTATCTTGTTGTGTATGTTGTGTGTCATTGACCGTGTTTGGTATTATGTGTATTATATTTTCAATTGATGACGAAGTGAATGCAAAAATCTCCAAGGCCAGCGCGGGCTTTGGCAGACTGTACAAGAATGTATGGGGCAGAACTGGAATAAGCCTGCAAACAAAGCTGAAAGTCTACAAAGCAGTTGTATTATCCACACTGCTATATGCTTGTGAAACATGGACTGTTTATCAGCGACACGCTAGGAAACTAAGCCACTTCCACACAGTCTGCCTTAGAAAGTTATTGAAGATTAAATGGCAAGACAAGATCCCAGACACTGAAGTTCTTCTAGAAAGAGCGTCCATGCCCAGTATCCACACTTTGTTAATGAAGAATCAGATTCGCTTGGCTGGTCCCTTAACTCGCATGCCAGATCACAGGCTCCCTAACCGACGTCGAGCTGCGTTGTGGTAAACGCTCCCAGAGGAAACACTTTAAAGACACTCCGAAAATCTCACTGAAAGCTTTTGGAATTCATCTTGACACCTGGGAGACTGCTGCCAAAGACCGAAATTCGTGGCGTACATCATTACGCAAGGGTGCAGTCACTTGTAAAGTAACCAGGACTGCAATAGCTCTTAAGAAAACGCTGGACAGAAAAACCACTGCAGGAGATTCTCCCCCTCCTCCTGAAACGTCAAGCATTATTTGCCCACATTGTCAAAGAACATTTCGAGCAAAAATAGGCCTCACCAGCCATCTTAGAACTCACGGCTCCATACTTTCAACCCCACTGGATGAAATGAATGGTCATCATCATTGTTGATGGACAAACACCATTATGTGTGTCATGTATTGTGTTGTGTATGTTGTATATTATTTATCGCCTTGTCTTGTGACGCCGAGCGATTCTCTGAAGTACTAAATTTGACATTAATGAGCTGCCACTCGTGAGATCTAGACAGCGACCATGAGTGACATTGACATAGACTAACCATCACCTGTTGCTTAGCTACAGCGTCTCATCAAATCTCATCTTGTTCTTCTTGTACCTTGCGGTGTCGCGGTGAAGAATACACAGCGGGAGAGTGCCCATTTATGGGCTTCATATATCGAGATTCCCATGGACTCTGTTATTCCCTCTGTCCATCGTTTACATGGTCGGTTTCTTCATGTGGTTCTATTTGGTCTGTATATCATTGCTTGTTGTGGTATACTGTTATTTGGTAGCCTAGTTATGGCGAAACTATTTAACCTGCTGTTTTCTGATGAAATCCAGCCCTGCTATGACCCTCACTTTAGTCCCGATTTCTTCATTTCTGATTTGCTCTCTTCTTTGATATGTTCGCTATTTTTCTCAGGCATTTGATTTCTGTTGTTGTGATTTTTCTTTTCTCTTTTTCTGTCATTGCAACAAGTTTGCATTTTGTAGCATAGAGTTGGTAGGAAGATGATGTTGTATAGTGCTTTTTAGTATACATTGATACATGTTTGTTCTTTAGTTTTGGTGTCATTTGTCTAATGAGTTAGTTTGTCTTAGCTACAGAGTATTCACAACTATTTATCTATAACGTGCAAGCAAGATAGGACAGTTCATTTCCACTCCATTGTAATATGGTTCTACTGATGGTTCATGCCCTGTGGCGTTGGTGATCATGTCCATCCACAGTCTCTCTCTCTCTCTCTCTCTCTCTCTCTCTCTCTCTCTCTCTCTCTCTCTCTCTCTCTCTCTCTCTCTCTCTCTCTCTCTCTTGTGATGCTAATCATTTCTGATACTGACGTTATTTCATGCTATGATGTCAAACTGCTCAGTATCTTCTCTCTTTGTCTCTCCTGCTTCTCTTCCCCACCCCACTGTGACGACATACTCAAGTTTTCCTTTTCTCATGACATGTCTAAAGAATATAGACTTTGTTTTCTGATGCAAGTAACCAGTTCTCTTCATGGTTTAAATTATATCCAAATATCCCCATTGCTGTTCATATCGGTCCACGGTTTTCTCATCATTCTTATATAAAGCCACAACTCTTGCTCCCCGTCCACGGTGTTCTTTCTCATCATTCTTCTATAAAACCACAACTCTTGCTACCCGTCCACGGTGTTCTTTCTCATCATTCTTCTATAAAACCACAACTCTTGCTACCCGTCCACGGTGTTCTTTCTCATCATTCTTCTATAAAGCCACAACTCTTGCTCCCCGTTCACGGTGTTCTTTCTCATCATTCTTCTATAAAACCACAACTCTAGCTACCCGTCCACGGTGTTCTTTCTCATCATTCTTCTATAAAACCACAACTCTTGCTACCCGTCCACGGTGTTCTTTCTCATCATTCTTCTATAAAACCACAACTCTTGCTCCCCGTTCATGGTGTTCTTTCTCACCATTCTTCTATAAAACCACAACTCTTGCTACCCGTCCACGGTGTTCTTTCTCACCATTCTTCTATAAAACCACAACTCGGCAGCTTCCTCATCATTCCTCACTTGTCAGCTAGTTGTTCAACAGTCGCTTCAGTTCGTGTTGTTTGTTGTAGAGATGTTATCTGTAATACAGATGTTGTTTGTTACACAAATATTATGTGTTATACAGATGTTTGTTATAAGGATGTTGTTTGTTATATCGATGGTGTTTGTTACACAGATGATGTTTGTTATACAGATGCTGTTTGTTATAGAGCTGTTGTTTGTTATAGAGATGTTGTTTGTTATATAGATGTTGTTTGTTATAAGGATGTTGTTTGTTATACAAATATTGTTTGTTGTAAGGATGTTGTTTGTTAGAGAGATATTATTTGTTATAGAGATGTTATTTGTTATAGAGATGTTATTTGTTATAAAGATGTTGTTTGTTTTTCTTTTTCTGCCCTGTATCGCCCATTGGGGCCATATTTTGCTATGTCCTGCAGCTATTACTCATCTCTGTCTGTAATTCTCTTCTCCGTATGTTTTCATATTTTGCTATGTCCTGCAGCTATTACTCATCTCTGTCTGTAATTCTCTTCTCCGTATGTTTTCATATTTTGCTATGTCCTGCAGCTATTACTCATCTCTGTCTGTAATTCTCTTCTCCGTATGTTTTCATATTTTGCTATGTCCTGCAGCTCCCATCATGTACTTCCAATATTACTCATCTCTGTCTGTAATTCTCTTCTCCGTATGTTTTCAGGTTTCCCCTATTACGTTTGCCTTGTGGGTTCCAGACAAGACAGTGTCTATAATTATACTGTCGTCAGGTTGTCTCAGTGTGCATTAAGCAGCGCCACTATTCTGGGTAGGTGTCTATTAGTAAATGTTTGTAGTTATTAGTTCTCCATATTTCTCCATACAGGAGTACTGATTTAACATTGACGTTAACAATTCTAAGTTTGGTGCTAAGTTGAAATTCCTTTAATTTCCTCAGATTCACTTGTATATGTTAAAAAAATGTTTGCATATCGTTAACAGGACATCGCTGTCAACATCAGCATCTTTCAGCTGATTGTTGATTTCTTTGGCAAGATTACGCTCAGTAGTTTGCCATTCATTGCTTTCTGAGCGGCCGGCTCAGTTTTCCCGCAAGTCACCAGAGCGGGTATAACCGCTTCCAATTTTCGCGCGCTGCGAGACCCTGAGTGGATAAACGGGATTACGGAGAAAGTCGTGTAACCCCTCGTCCAGAGAGACCTGTTCTTGTATATGACATCTCGTTCTTCATTCTATAGTCTTATTTTAGTGTCTCTGTTTGTTCCCCCATTGTTGTCCACATTGCTTCCCACATAGGTATATGATTCCGCCTCTTTAAGTGGGGTTTCACCCAGGGAGATCAAGTTGTTATTTGCTTGGTAGAATCTCATTATCTTTATCTTTACTCTATGAATTCTTAGACCTAATTGTTGTGACATCTCCTCAAGCGTGATTTGTTTAACCTATATTTGATTAAGCCGGTCTCTCTGGCTGTGGGGTTACAACACTTTCTCTCTGTAATCCCGTTTATCACGCAGAGTCTCGTAGCGGAGCGAGAGCTGAGGCGGTTCGACCCCCGCTCGTGACTTGCGGGATACTGAGCCGGCCGCTCAGAAAGCAATGGCAAACTACTGAGCGTAATCTTGCCAAGAGATCAACATACAGCTGAAAGATGCTGGTGTTGACAGCTAAGTCCTGTAAAGGATATGCTAAAAAAAAATAAAAAATATTTGATTACGTTTGTGTGACAGGAGTGCCTTGAAGAGATTAGAACAAGAATCGTCATGGCGAAGGCAGCCTTTTACAAGATGAAAAACATACTGACCAATAAAACGATGTCAACTGCACGAGATAAAGAGTGTTGATAAAGAGTGTTGAGGTGCTACATAGAACCTATACTATTGTATGGATGTGAAATATGGACAATGAGCAGAGAAGCTGATAAACATCTAATGGCAACAGAGATGTGGTTTCTTAGGAAAATGCAAAGAATACCATAGGCAGAAAGAAAAACCAATGATCAAGTCCTAGAAGAAACAAATGAAAGGCGTACACTGAGTGGAGAAATTAGACTCAGACAATCAAAATGATTTTGGTCACATTATGAGAAGAAATAAATTGGAGACCTTGATGACAACTGGCATGATCGAGGAGACGAAAACAAGGGGAAGGCAGAGAATCAAATACGAGGGCGAGTCAATAAGTAAGTCACACAGTTTTGTGGGATGGCAGGTAAATGTAGTTGGTGTTTTCTACAGGTGTCATTAGGTGACAGCAACATCGAACTTTATATCTCCATTTGTCAGGTGGCTCTAGGTGTCTCATGCGCATGCGCAGCGCATAAACAAAATGGTGACTGTATTTACTGAGTGTAAAACTAACGAGCAACGTGCTCTTGTGCGTTTTTTTTTGTGTGTGGGTAAAAGGACTGCCTGCAAAGGACATTGATAAGGAAATGTTTCCTGTTTATGCTGACTACCAGCCCGAATCAAAGCGTGTTTCAATGCAATGGAAACATTCTTCTTTGCCTTGTGTCCAAACATTCAAGGTTACGCCATCAGCAGGGAAGGTTATGCTGACAGTGTTCTGGATTGTCAAGGAGTGCTTTTAAGCAATTTCAAGAAGAAAGGTGACAATGTGAATTGTGAATGGTGCTGTAAATTTCTATCGATGCTTCATGGTGCAATTCGAAGAAAGCGTCCAGGACTGCTAACTAGAGGAGTGTTGCTTCTTCATGACAATGCCAGATCACATATGACTCGATTAACTCAGGAGAAAATTAACCAACTACGGTGGGAAATTCTGGAACATCCGCCTTATAGACACGACTTAGCCCTTTAGCGATTTCCACCTTTTTGGTCTATTGAAAACCCACCTTGGCGAGAGACATTTTGCGAATGACTCCGAAGTTAAATGTGAAGTCAAAACGTGGTTTAGAAAACAGAGCACACAGTTATATGCAGCCGGTTTGGGAGGACTGATAAAACGATGGGATAAGTGCATCAATGTTGGTGAAAATTATGTTGAGAAATAAATGGACAATGTATGTATAAAAATAAACTGGTTTCAAGCTGTTATCATATTTAGTTATTTTTCTACAGCAATTTGTGACTTACTTATTGACTTCCCCGCGTACCTAAATGGCTTGGCCACGGGGCATGACTGAGACAAGAACACTGAGCTGATCCACGACTCTGGTGATCGAGTGAGATGGTGAATCATCACCGCCTATGGCTTATTGGCATGGCACATGCTGAATGAATGACAAGCGTGCAATGTCATCAGCGAAGTCCAAATCATCAAGTTGCTTTGTGAGCATCCATTGAGTTCCATTACTAGTCATAGTTGTTTTCATAACCCAGTCAATGGTCAGAAAGAATAACGCTGGTGACAAACGGTATTCCTGACACACTCCTGTTTTCATTTCAAATGTTTGTGTCAGTTTTCCCCTCATTAAGAACTCTAATTTTCACATATGTTGTCCTGATTAAGTTTCTGATTGTTTGTGCGTTTCCGTTGATTCCCTATCAATGACATCCTAGACCTGTTCATAACCCACAAATCCAGTGTAAGGTAGCAATTCAAATCACTATTTTGCTCTGTTAAGTGTGATGTGACTGGTCAGTTTAGGATCTGTCTGGTAGGAAGCCTGACTGTTCATTCCTTAGTTGTTTGTCAACGGCATCTCTTAATATCTCCATAGTGATCCTGCTTAATATTTTCCCAGGCACTGACAATATCATTATTCCTATATAATTTTCACACTTCTGCAAGTCCCCAATCAAGTCAACTTCGCCAGATATTCTTCTCTCCAGTGTCTGCTGATATTTCTTCGGGCTCCCAGACTTCTTATTTTTTGCGCTCGCTCGCTTTGAACCCGAGCGTAATCCATATACACTACTTCTAGCAGCACTGGACTGAATGATGTAGATTAACTTTCCCTATTACCAGTGTCTTTCTTCCTTAGGCCAACCCACTCCGACTTCAGAGGTACTTGTAATTTACGTCTCCATGTTAAGGACGAGAAGTCAACATTTAAATCTAACTGATCACTGTAGGGGTTGAACCTGCTACCTCAGCAACAGCACACCGGATGTTTAAGAACGTGGTTTATATCCATTCGGCCTTGCTGACCTTCGTTCAGGAGTTCAGTTAAAGTGTCTATGTTGGCTTTAATGTACATTATCTTATGTTTACAGTTGGTCAGTATGTACTGGACTCCTTAAAGTAAAGTATCTGTTACTTTTAATAGTTTATTTTAGCGTTATCTTCTTTGAACTCTTCTGAAACTGGACAGAATTAATTGACCACCTTTAAACTACCTCTTATTTAACCTCTCTCCTTCCTCGCACAACACCCCGCCACCAAAATAAAACAAAAGAAAATCAATGTACACTCATATTAATTAATATTCTTAAGAACATTTTCTGCAGAACCAGCCAAGTAAATAAAGCGCCCCTAACTGCTCCTAATAACAAGACAAATATGGCAATAAATGACACACGAGAGTATATTCATCTAACAATAAAAGTGTCAAAAACACGAGACGTTTGCCGAGTAACAAAATATGCATTGAAGACCCGTGATACAGGCCCTCACCAACTCGATGATGTCGTGTACTCTGGCCAGATTACAGAACCAGCAACGTATGATGGGAATTGATTCAAGCACATTCGATTTCAAGGATGAAGACGAGACCAGACCGAATAACCAGGCGGAAAGAGTTTTAAGTCGTTGCAAAACACGGTTTATAAATTGATGTCAATGAAGCACAATCTGAATCCATAAGCTGCGTTTGTTTGTTTACTTTCAGACTGTTTTCTTCCTGGTTCGCACTCAGAGCTTCTGATTATTGTCTCTGATAAATGCAAACAATATGTAGGGCTTTTCATTTCGTTATTATTGGCTATTGAGAAATCATTGACGTAATTAGAATGTTTTATTTTCCTCAACCGGCGCTGTGGCTTAGGCGTTAATGAACTCATCACCCAGCGCCATGCCGGCTGGAGTGGGTGATCATGCCTCTCCAAAAATTGCAATCTCCGACGTCATGGATCAATTCGTGTGTTGATTCCCTTCCGTGCCATAACACCAGACTGTCAAGAATTTTCTCACGCTGTCTTCCTCAATCTCTCTTTCCACAAATCTTTTCGGTTGTTACAACATACACCAGTTTTTGTCTTCTCATAATATGGCAGACAAATGATGACTGCTTCTCTCTGATGTTTGTGATCTTAGCTTCCGTCAAAATGTCCAGAATTCTCATTTTGGCTGTCCAATTAATATTTAGCATTCTTCTATAAAACCACATCTCCAGAGCTTCCATGGATTTTTTTCACCTGTTTACTAACTGTCCAGAATTGGCTGACGTATGTTAAAATTGGTTCTATGTAACACAAAAACTCTTTTTCTAACGTTTAAGGACAGGGACTTGTGTAAAATGTTCTTAGTTTGATGAAATGCACTTTTTACTTGTCCTTTTCTGTTCTTTATCTCAGTGATGCATCTTCCATCTGATGTTATTCATGTACTTAGATATGAAGTGTTGCAGTTAAAAAACTGCGCTTCACAATTCTGAACTACTGAACGTACACTTACCAGGAAATCACAAACAGTCAATAAACGCTGGGATTGAATGCAACGTCCAGTAAAGAATATGCAGCAAAGTTTACAATTCTCCTTCATACTAAGTCGAGGGTTTGAAATCACAAGCTAGACATTTGATAGCGGAACACTTTGCATTGAGTTCGAAACTATGAGATATCGGCCTTTTTTCTTCTTCTTCTTCCTCTTCTTCTTCTTCTTCTTCTTCTTCTTCTTCTTCTTCTTCTTCTTCTTCTTCTTCTTCTTCTTCTTCTTCTTCTTCTTCTTCTTCTTCTTCTGCTTCTTCTTCTTCTTCTTCTTCTTCTTCTTAATGCACTTTTTTTGGAGCCCGCCTTGTGGAAAGAGACAATGCCATATGGGATCAACCAGGTGCAATGTAGTGGATCCTCTTGCTTTTTATTTCTTTGTGGGAGAGAATTTGTTACATTCCAGGTAGGTTGGTAAACAGAAGAAAAGCACTGCATAGAATGGTCTCGATAGATAGAGACTGGGCGCTGGGTGTGAGGCAGGAGACAGAAAGATAAGAGTCACTCTGGAGGTGGATAGTTGGTTGTGAGGAAGGAGACAGAAAGATAAGCCTCACTCTGGAGGATAGATAGTTGGTTGTGAGCCAGGAAACAGAAAGATGAGCCGCACTCTGGTGGTGGATAGTTGGTTATGAGGCAGGAGACAGAAAGATAAGAGTCACTCTGGGGGTGGATAGTTGGATAGTTGGTTGTGAGGCAGGAGACAGAAAGATAAGCCTCACTCTGGGGGTGGATAGTTGGATAGTTGGTTGTGAGGCAGGAGACAGAAAGATAAGCCCCACTCTGGGGGTGGATAGTTGGATAGTTGATTGTGAGGCAGGAGACAGAAAGATAAGCATCACTCTGGGGGTGGATAGTTGGTTGTGAGGCAGGAGACAGAAAGATAAGCCTCACTCTGGGGGTGGATAGTTGGATAGTTGGTTGTGAGGCAGGAGACAGAAAGATAAGCCTCACTCTGGGGGTGGATAGTTGGATAGTTGGTTGTGAGGCAGGAGACAGAAAGATAAGCCCCACTCTGGGGGTGGATAGTTGGATAGTTGGTTGTGAGGCAGGAGACAGAAAGATAAACCTTACTCTGGGGGTGGTCAGTTGGTTGTGAGGAAGGAGACAGAAAGATGAGCCCCACTCTGGGGGTGGATAGTTGGTTGTGAGCCAGGAAACAGAAAGATGAGCCCCACTCTGGGGGTGGATAGTTGGTTGTGAGGCGGGAGACAGAAAGATGAGCCCCACTCTGGGGGTGGATAGTTGGTTGTGAGGCGGGAGACAGAAAGATGAGCCCCACTCTGGGGGTGGATAGTTGGTTGTGAGGCGGGAGACAGAAAGATAAGCCCCACTCTGGGGGTGGATAGTTGGTTGTGAGGCGGGAGACAGAAAGATAAGCCCCACTCTGGGGGTGGATAGTTGGTTGTGAGCCAGGAAACAGAAAGATAAGCCCCACTCTGGGGGTGGATAGTTGGTTGTGAGGCGGGAGACAGAAAGATAAGAGTCACTCTGGGGGTGGATAGTTGGATAGTTGATTGTGAGCCAGGAAAAGTGGGGTGGATAGTTGGTTGTTAGGCAGGAGACAGAAAGATAAGTCTCACTGTGGGGTGGATAGTTGGTTGTTAGGCAGGAGACAGAAAGATAAGTCTCACTGTGGGGTGGATAGTTGAATAGTTGATTGTCAGCCAGGAAATACAAAGGTGAGCACCACTCTGGGGATGGATAGTTGGTTGTGAGGCAGGAGACAGAAAGATAAGAGTCACTCTGGGGGGTGGGGGGGTGGATAGTTGGATAGTTAGTTGTGAGCCAGGAAAAAGAAAGATGAGTCCCACTCTGGGGGTGGATAGTTGGATAGTTGATTGTGAGCCAGGAAACAGGAAGATGAGCCCCACTTTGGGAGTGGATAGTTGGTTATGAGGCAGAGACAGAAAGATAAGCCCAACTCCGTGAGTGGATAGATGGTTGTGAGGCAGGAGACAGAAAGATAAGCCTCCTTCTGGAGGTGGATATTTGGTTGTGGGGCCGGAGACAGAAAAATAAACCCCACTCTGGGGTGGATAGTTGGTTGTGAGGCAGGAGACAGAAAAATAAACCCCACCCTGGGGGTGGATAGTTGGTTATGAGGCAGGAGACAGAAAAATGAGCCTCGCTCTGGGAGTAGATAGCAGGTAGTTAGGCAGGAGACAGAAAGATAAGCCTAAATTTGTGGGTGGATAGTTGGTTGTAAGGCAGAAGACAGGAAGATAAGCCCCACTCTAGTGATGGATAGTTGGTTGTGAGGCGGGAGACAGAAAGATGATACTTACTCAGGGGGTGGATAGTTGGTTGTGAGGAAGGGAACAGAAAGATAAGTCTCACTGTGGGGTGGATAGTTGGTTGTTAGGCAGGAGACAGAAAGATAAGTCTCACTGTGGGGTGGATAGTTGGTTGTTAGGCAGGAGACAGAAAGATAAGCCCCACTCTGGGGGTGGGTAGTTGGTTGTGAGGCAGGAGACAGAAAGATGAGCCCCACTCTGGGGGTGGATAGTTGGTTGTGAGGCAGGAGACAGAAAGATAAGCCTCACTCTGGGTGTGGATAGTTTAGGTACCTATGGGTCTAGTTATCCTGTCCCACACTCATTTTCACTCTACACTATACCTTCATAAGAGCTCTAGTTTCGTCCCATAGATCAGGCAAAGAAAATCTTATCAAATTGCACGAACTCCGTATCACCGGCGAGATTCAAATTGTGTGTATACTTTTTTTTAAAACTCGCATATCCTTTACAGGACATCGCTGTCAACAGCAGCATCTTTCAGCTGTCTGTTGATTTCTTGGCAAGATTACGCTCAGTAGTTTGCCATTGCTTTCTGAGCGGCCGGCTCAGTTATCCCGCAAGTCACCAGCGGGGGTAGAACCGCCTCCAGTTCTCGCCCGCTACGAGACTCTGCGTGATAAACGGGATTACGGAGAAAGTGGTGTAACCCCTCGGCCAGAGAGACCGGCGTGTGTATACTAGAAGCATTAAAACATATTTCATGTCCATTGTAGGAGATTGCGATCAACCTCGGGTTGACTTTCTATGCATATTTATGTTCAGTATTGTGCCATTGATTTAGTTAGTTAGTTAGTTAGTTAGTTGGTTGGTTAGTTAATTAGTTAGTTAGTTAGTTAGTTAGTTAGTTAGTGGCGGTTCCAGCTTCACGGTAAAGGGACGCCCGTTATGCTCCGTTCCTGTGCCATTCAATATCACACAAATGCTCCTCGCTGCCCTATGTGAAAAGTCGAACAGACAAGAGTCTCGAGAAACCAACAGCTCGCAGCAGGTGTACTGTGCATAATACCGATGCCAGAATGCCAACACAGAAAGAAGTCCGCCACGAAAAATACAGTTTATCGTCGATGGAAGCGGCAGTAACTAGAAAACCAGCAGCCACACATTACTGCATAAGGCAACCCAGTAAGTTCAGTTACCGGCTGGCCGCTATTTTTCTTAACAGGCAGTTCACTCTTCAAGCATCCGCGGACGGATGTAAAAGTGTTCCACACGAAATTCATAGCTCACAGTGTCGCTCCACGCACTCAACTCAGTAGCAGGGCGACGGAACCACTTGCTATAGCTTTCTGAAAGAAAAATTAACGTTTAAGTACAACTGACCGGTGTAGGGAATGAACCCTCTGCCTCGCCATCTGTATATAGGAAGTTTAAGTCCGAGCTCTCATATCCTACAGGCCATGCTAACCACTATGTTATAAATATTCATTTTGAGGGTTGATTTTTTTTTTTAATTTGGAGATTTTACCTGAGCATCGGCCAGTTAGGCCAGCTTTCTTTCGTTTTCCAAATGTCAGGGGATTTTATCGTGCCGGTCGTGTACACGTGACATCTGAACTTTTTGCCTCCTTATCTGAGAAGGATAGTCGTCGGATCCGCTCCTCCAGGATCAGGGGGTGTATGACATGCTCTTACATCATACACAATCCCACATAGCCCAAGCCGTGAAGCGAACCACATCTATCTGAGACAGAGCGGACATCGTAACACTAAAGCCACTCCGCCACTTGGAAGCTTTATGTAATTTCTTCAGTAAGCTTCTCTATTTGTTTACATTATGAAATCTTAGCGATTGGAAGCAACGGAGAATTAGTTTCTGAGACGAATGCTACAAACACATCGGACGACCAGAATAACTGCCATCGATTGCCTGGAAGCGCCTAATGAAAGCAGAGCATTACATACAAATATAAGAGGGAAACAAACACTACATGAGCCGCTGTAGCGGCCTGGTGGCCCCATCCACATGGGTTCGAATCCGCATCGGGGCATATTTTCACAATTGAGCCAGTCTTCCAGGTCGACCCAGCCTAAGATGATTGCCCTGACATGGCTTGGGGCGTGAAGGCGGTCGGTGTGATACTGAACACATCACCCGGCGAGTGATGACTGGTGTGTACAATGTCGGTCTAACAACATGATCACAGACAGAGGCATGAAGGACTAACCTCAATAGAACTGACCGAGAACACTACAGGCCGAGATCTGTGGACAGACACGAGACTCTACATCATTGTTAAGGCACATGATGATGATGATGACGGTGATGATGACGGTGATGATGATGATAATGATGATGGATGATGATGATGATGATGATGATGATGATGATGATGATGATGATGATGATGATGATAATGATGTGTATTCTTTGTACTGTAGCATTTATTGTATGATAGATGTTTTTGTTTTGTTTATTGAGAAACACGGCGTTCTGAATTGATCTTTCCTGTATGGAATGATACTTTCAGGGACAGTTGTTGTCCGACAGATGAAACAACACACTGATTCTGAACATACTGTTGAGCTTTCTATTTTGGTTGTACAATATATGAGTGCTACTAGTCTACCATCATCACGTGTGAATACTGTGACCGTTGCAAGCTCGCAAGATCAAGGGTTTTTATTCCTAGGCAGGCTCCATCATAGTAGAAATCATGGTCGATCAAGCCCTCGCTAACCAGACTGATCTCTTCCCCGTGGAAGTGAAGTGAGGACTTGGTCACCCTGAGTCCCGACCATGCTACACCAGCCCTTCTACATCCCGATATGTGTAGTAGAAAATACACACTCAACTGTATGCTTCTTCTGTGGGCGCCTGGTCTTGAGCAGACATAGGCGACCATGACTCTCCATTTCCCTCTGTCGTCTGATATTTTGATGAAATTGGTGTTAATTATCAGAGGAGAGGCTGACCGAGTGGAAGAACGACGGTCTCCCATTCGGGAGACCCGGGTTCTTCTTCTTCTTCTTCTTCTTCTTCTTCTTCTTCTTCTTCTTCTTCTTCTTCTTCTTCTTCTTCTTCTTCTTCTTCTTCTTCTTCTTCTTCTTCTTCTTCTTCTTCTTCTTCTGCGTTCATCTGGAGAGTTTTTTTCGGGCGTGATTACGTAGTGCCTGTTTACAGTAGAGCTGCGTTCTTGCGCCGTTAGGCCGACACATTCGACTTCTGCGGGCATTTGTTGACCGGGTTAAACTTCCCGGAGGACCCTGGTTCAAATCCTTCGTAAGGTGATGGATTTTTTTTTCTGTCGGGGGAAAAAAAAATAAGAAGAAAACCCTAACCTGCACAGTTCACGGCGATTGCACTAACCAGGTGGTCTAAATTCCCCAGGCTAAAGATTCACTGTACTACACCACACGGTATTATAGACAGTAAGGAGAGTTTGACAGTTATGATGGTTACTTATCTGTGTAACTATATACTTGAAACATTATGAAGAATGTTAGAGAAAATATGGACAAGGAACAATATTATCCCTTTTGTAATCTGAGGAATAGAAATAGCTGAACTTTGATGTGCTGACGACACACTATTACTAACAACATCACAAACGGGAATTGAAAAAAAAAAGTCAATGGAAGAATACAGTGATAAAAACAAACTTAACGTTTAATGCAATGAAAACAAACACAACGACAATGGATCAAACAAATATGTGAGATATATTTATCAATGGAGAGAGTTATGGACAGTGAACAATTTTGAATATCTAGGTTTACTTAGAGTAATGAACAATCGATTGCCTGAAAGAAGCTAATGTCATTTCACTCATCATGTCCATGCTGGTGAGCGTGGGTGATATAAATTCGCCATCTCACTCGATCACCAGAGTCATGGATCATCTCAGTGTTCCTGTCTCGACCATGCCACGTGGCCAAGCCATCCATGTATTTACTTTTCTGCCTTCCCCTTGTTCTCTTCCCCTCGATCTTGCCAGTTGTCATCAAGTTCTCCAATTTAATTCTTCGAATTAACGTGACCAAAAATTGTGACTGTCTACGTCTAATTTTTCTAATCAGTATACGATTTTAATTTGTTTCTTGTAGGACTTGGTCATTGATTTTTCTGTCTGTCCATGGTATTCTTCGCATTTTTCTCAGAAACCACATTTCCACAGCCATCAGATGTTCTTCAGCTTGTCTGCTCATTGTCCACGCTTCACACCTGTCAGCAACTTGCTTGCGACAGATCTTTCAGGACTCCCCTACTTTTGCACCACACGAAATAATAACTCGTGTCATTTGCAAAAGGAATGCAATTTATTTAGAGCTGGCGATACACAAGCTCTGCGAGCGGAATACTTCATTGCCAATAAACAACATGGTACGTTACATAGATGCAATGAAGAGGTGATAATGATACTATTACTCACTGAATGAAATCTAAAGCCTAACAATCACTATTGTCTATAAACTTATAGCATTCGTAAGGAACACGTCTACTCTCTAGTCGTCTCAGTCCTGGTCTCTCCTCACGCTACTCATTGCGTGTTCAAACACGGACGTTGGATCCGCCGTGCGCTGGCGAGTCTTGCGTGCATGGTGTCCCAGCACGCTGGCCAGTTAACTTGAGTAACCTGGTACTCCACGGTTACTCGTTGAGGCGAGTTTCCCAATGTCTTGGGGAAACCCTCGCTCACTTGTACTCAATGCTCCCTTGGTTGACACAAGTGTGTCCCGTTGTGAAGCTATTTATAGCGCTGGTATCTCTCCTGTCTGGTGTCCTCTACTAGACTCTGTCTTAGCTCTATTACTTATATTCTTAACTCACTAAACACTTATTGGGATTTTTGACACACCCATACAAAAGTACAGGTTCTATGTAGCACATCAACACTCATTTTCTCGATGCAATTTACATCTTTTTTATTGGTTATAATAAAACTAGAACATTATATACAACAATAAGAAAGAGACAAACAGCTTTCTTTGGTCATGAGATGAGAAGAGAGGCATTGGAGAACATCGTGACAACTGGAAAGATCGAGTGGAAGAGAGGCAGAGGCAGATCAAAAGAAATTATGCTGGGTGGATTGAGACGGTGGGGTGGAGGAATATCAGCAGCAGAGTTGATCCAGAAAACCAAAGACCGAGATCTGTGGGGAGCCATGAACGCCTACGCCAGCTGGCAGGGCTCTTGATGATGATGATGCTATTTTTCATCTTGGAAAAGGCTACCTTCGCAATGGCGATTCTTGTTCTAATCTCTTCAAAGCATCTCGCATCAGATGTTATTGATGGTTCCGAGATAATTGTACCGATTCACTTTTTTAAGAATATTCCCATTTACTTGTATATTATATTTCGGTATCTCCTTCTTCCCAGTGACGACCATAATCTGTGTCCTTTTATAATTTAATTCCAACCCTAGTTGTTCACTGTGTGCAACAACTGCATCTATTAAATGTTGCTGATCCTGCTCATTGTCCGCAATCAATACTGTATCATCCTCATATCTAATGTTGTTGATGTTACGTCCCCCAATGATGATTCGTTTCATATCTTTTACATTTCTGAAAATATTTTCATTGTACAGGGAAAAATGAGACATTACACATCCCTGTCTCACACCTCTCTTAATAGGCTGATAGAGACCCACTTTATTATCATTCTTTATGGCAGCTTGTTGTTTCCAGTATATGTTTTTTTTAAAAACAAGTCTGGGGTCTTTCCCGTCAATTTGTAGATCTGCAAGCATCTTTATCATGTTGACATGTCTTACTTTATCAAAAGCCTTTGTGTAGTCAATAAAGCAAAGATGTAGGTCTTTGTTTACTTCTATTTTTTTTCCGCATATCCTTTACAGGACATTGCAGTCAACACAAGCATTTTTAAGCTGCCTGTTGATGTCTTAGCAAGTTTTACGTCCAGTAGTTTGCCATTGCTTTCTGAACTACAGGCTCACATACCTCCGTAAGTAACCACCGCGACGCGTACCGCTGCCGAATCTCGCGCAACTGTGTTTCCCACGTGGGTATACGGGATTAAGAACAACATCCTTAACACCTTCGCCAGGGAGACCGGCAGTTTACTTCTATAGAACGTCCACTTAATGTTCTCAGCATATTTTTTTTTTGCATATCCTTTACAGGACATCGCTGTCAACACCAGCATCTTTCAGCTGTATGTTGATTTCTTGGCAAGATTACGCTCAGTAGTTTGCCATTGCTTTCTGAGCGGCCGGCTCACATACCCCGTAAGGTACCGATGCCATTCGAACCACTGCTGATTCTCACCGTCATCACGTTACCGACGAGAGTATACGAGATTACAGAAAAAAGTCATAACCTCTAAGCCACGAAAGCCGGCTCTCAGCATATACACAGAATTAATTGTACCCTTGCCTTCTACAAACCCATATTGTTCTCCTATTTCGGGTTGTATTTTCTTCCTAACTCATTGCGTGATAATTCTCAGCAAAATCTTCGGATGTGGCTCATTATACTAATTGTTCGATGTTGATCACATTCCAAGGTTCCTGATTTCTTTGGGATTGCAATAAATATTGAAGTACATAATCCATGAGGTATATCTCCAGAATCATATATTGTGCTCAACAGTCCGGTGACTCGGTCTATTCCACATTTTTCAAAGGCATTGATCATTTCTGTGTGATGTTATCTGAACCGGGGGTCTTGCCAGTTTTCATATGGTTATGGGCACTCTGAACCTCCATCATCAAAAATTGATGGTCCTTCATTATTGTTTCGAATATCATACTGTTGTCTGGTATCATCATAAAGGTTTTTCACATAATCTAACCATACATGTAAAATCTGATCTTTTTCTTGTATGATTTTCCCATATTTTGTTTTTAGGCAGTCTACTGATGTGCGTGTTCTTTTATTAGTAAGGTCCTGAATTCTTTTGTGCATTAATTTGGCACTTTTACTGTTGCGTTATTTTTTCAATTTCTATGCAATTTTTCTCGAGCCATGCTTCCTTTGTTTCCTTTCATAATGTTCTGACTTTTCTGTGAATCTCTTCATATTTGTCAGGATTATTTTTATTGTGTCTTCTTGTTTCCATTAGTTGTAAAGTTCCACAGTCATCCATTTCTAACGACCCACTTTTGTAATTTTTGACATAGTGGATTCTGCAGCCAGACTGATTTAAATCTTCAACATTTTCCATTGATCACCCACATCTTGAAATAGGATCTCTAGATCAGAAAATATATCAGATCTGTTCTTTACTTCTGTGTTGAAATTGTCTTGTATTTTCTTGTCATTTATCAATGTACACAGATCATATTTAGTCTTCCCTGGTATATACTTGATTTTCTTTAACTTTACCCTCAATGCTCTTGTAAGCAATCCTTGATCACTTGTAGTCTGCAATTTGAACTTTTTTTTTTTTTTTTGCTGCGATTGTTAACGCATTTCAAAACCCTCTGCCAAGCAAGGTGTAATCAATCTGGTGTCTAGTCCTGCTGTCAGGACTCCTCCATGTCCATAATCTTCTAGGATGTAGCTTAAACAAGGTGTTTCCAAGAATCATCTTCTGTTCTTTTGCCCATTCTAAAAAGTCTGTATCCTCTTTCGTTTCGTTCTCCCAAACCATGTTTGCCTACTGCGCATCCATCACCTTGATTTCCTACTTTCGCATTGAAGTCACCCATTATGATAGTTATTTCTCAATTTTTACATTTCATCAGCGCATTCTCCATGTCATTATAAAATTCCTCTACACTTATCTTCACTGCTTTCTCCTGTTGGGACATGTATCTGAATGACGTTTATGTTAAAAGGTCTGCCGATTAATTTCACCAATAGAACCCTGTCTGACACTGCCCAATATCCTTTAATATATTTTGATGTTTGCAGATCTAAGATAATTGCTACACCTCTTCTTCTTTCTTCTCCCCCAGAATAAATGTGACTACCAACTTTGATCTTAGCCAAAAAGCTGGTAATTTTTCTTTCTTTTTAACAAGGAAAAGATACATTTGGAGGAAGACGTCTGGAATCCATAGTGCACAAGAAACCGACAGAGGCATCAAAACACAAGGAGAAGAGAAGTAGAGACAGAAATGAATAACATAAATAATGAATAAATCCTGCAATCTATTGTTTGTATCTTCGTTATTCAAACATAGTTTACTGTAGAAAACTCAGCTTCAATTCTTCCTTTATTTACGTCTTGCATATAAGACATGGCAGACGTAGAGATGAAGATTTTACATAGAAACGTTCATTTCAATCAGGAACACAGCCAGGCATATTGCAAACATTTCAATGTAGCCACGAGCTTAAAGACATTATCCTAGAGCAAGAAAAAGGACGCCGGCGTAGTTCTCTCAAATGCAAGCACAATTTATTCCCAGCTCAACCACTTCTCAACGTAAAATTTACTCTAAGAAAATTACTAAATTTAACAACAATCACATCCTGTGCGGGATGTTTGAATCTAAATTACTAAATTTAACAACCATTACTTCTGTGCGGGATGTTTTGAGGCTAGTGCCTTTCATCGGCAAAAATGGTCTCTCTCTCTCTCTCTCTCTCTCTCTTCTCTCTCTCTCTCTCTCTCTCTCTCTCTCTCTCTCTCTCTCTCTCCCTCTCTCTATCCCCTCTTTCTTTCTTTCTTTCTTTTTGTCTTTCTTTCTTTATCTCTCCTTCTGTCCCTCTCTTTCATTTTGTTCATATTAGTTTAAGTGATTATGTGAGACATCATGTATGTGTCTAGATGTGAGGATGTGTGTGTGTGTGGGGGGGGGATATGTGTGTGGGTGGTAGATTTGTGTGGGGATGTGTGTATGGTGGAGTAAGTGAGAGAGAATTAGAAAGTATGGGTGTGTCTGAGTGAGAGAGAGAGAGAGAGAGAGAGAGAGAGAGAGAGAGAGAAGGTGAGTTAGAAAGTGGGTGGGAGAGAGTGAGTGAGAGAGTGAGTGAGTCTGAGAGAGAGAGTGAATGCGTGTGTCTGTCTGCTTGTCTGGGTGTGTGAGTGAGAGAGTTAATAAGTGAGTGCGATGTAGAGAGTGAATGGTTGTGTGTGTGTGTGTGTGTGTGTGTGTGTGTGTGTGTGTGAGAGAGAGAGAGAGAGAGAGATTGAGTGAAAGTGAGAGAGAGAGAGAGAGAGAGAGAGAGAGAGTGAGTTAGCGAGTGAGAGATTGAGTGAGAGAATGAATGTGTGTGTCTGTGAGAGAGAGAGAGAGAGAGAGAGAGAGAGAGAGAGAGAGAGAGAGAGAGAGAAAGTGGGAGAGAGTGTGTGTTTCTGTGTGCGTGTGAGAGAGTAAGAGAGAGTGAGAGTGAGTCAGTGTGTGTGTGTGTGTGTGTGAGAGAGAGAGAGAGAGAGAGAGAGAGAGAGAGAGAGAGAGAGAGAGAGAGAGAGAGAGAACGAAAGAATTGGTATGTGTGAAAGAAAAAAAGAAAAAAAACAAAGGGAGATGACATGCTATTCCATATTTTTTCTGTATCCCATCTTCCGTATTATCATTTTTACTGCCACCTGATTTTGTAACATGTAATGCTTATTCCATCATGTTTATGTCAATTTTATGAATTAACTTATTGAATTACGTCACTATTTTTTACGTTACACAATGTACATGTATAATTCTTTTCTCTATTGTTTACATTTTTGGGAGAATGCTCACGATAGTTGTCAATGCACGTGTGTGCAAAATGTGGGAGTTTGTTCATATTAGTTTCAGTGATTATGTGAGACATCATGTATGTGTCTATATGTGAGGATGTGTGTGTGTGTGGGGGGAGGGGGGAGGTTGTGTGTGAGTGGTGGAATGTGTATGTGAGTTGGGAGATAGGTGTGTGGATGGGGAATGTGTGTGGGGATTTGTGTGTGTGTGTTTGTGTGTGTGTATGTGTGGATGGGAGATGATTGGGTGTGGGTGATGTGTGTGTGGGTGGGGGATATGTGGGTGGGTGGGTTAGATGTGTGTGTGTAGGAGGGATGCGTGTGTGTGTGGGGGTGTGGGTAGGGATGTGTGTGTGTGGGTAAGGGATGTATGGGTGAGAGATTGTGTTTGCGTTGGTGGGTGTGGGTGGGTGGGTGTTTGTGGGTGAGGATGTGTGGGAGGGTGGGTGAGGATGTGTGGGAGGGTGGGTGTTGATGTGTGGGTGGGTTTGTGGGGTTTGTGCAGGGTGTTGTGATGGATGTATGTGTGTTTGGGTTGGGGGATGGGTGTGGGGGCATCTATATATGGGTGAGTGATGTGTATGTGGGTGGGGAATATGGGTGAAGGATGGGTCGGGGATGTTTGTGGGTGTGTATATGGGTGGATGAGGTATGTGTGGGTGGGTGGAGAAATGTGTGTTCGGTGAGGGATATGCGAGTGGCTGGGGGATGCGTGTGTGGGTGGTGATATGGGTGAGGGATGTGTGTTTGGGTGGGTGTGGGTGTTAGTGGGTTGGGATGTGTGGGTGGGTAGGTGGGTGGAGGTCTGTGTGGGTGGCTGTGTGTAGGGATGTGGTGGATGTGTATGTGGGTTGGGAGATGGGTTGGGGATGTGTTTATGGGTGGTGGGTGTGTGTGGGTGGGCGATATATATATATATATATATATATATATATATATATATATATATATATATATATATATATATATATATATATATATTGTGTGTGTATGTATGTGTGTGTGTGTGTGTGTGTGTGGTGGGGTGGGTTGGGGATGTGGGGTGCAGTGGTCGGGGGATGCATGTGTGGGTCGTGGTGGTGTGTGTTTAGGTGGAATATGTATGGGTGGATGGGAGAATGTGGGTGGGTGGGGAAATGCATATGTGGGTGGGAGATTGTGTGAGTGGTGGATGTGTATGTGGGTGAGGGATAGGTGTGTGGGTGATGGATTTTTGTGGGTGGTTTAGGTGTGGGTGGCCGCGGGATGTGTGCGTTGGTAGGGTGATGTGTGTGTCGTTGTGGGATGTGTTTTTCGCTAGATGGTTGGGGGTGTGTGGCTGTGGGTGTATTGGTGGAGGATGTGTGGTGGGCGCTTGTGTGTTGGCTAGGGGATGGTGTGTGGGTAAAGACATGTGCGTGGGTGAAGGGATATGTGTGGGCGGAGGATGCGTGGGTAGGTGGGGGTAGGTGGGATGGGTGTGTGTCTGTGGGTGTGAGAGGGCGGTGTGAGGGTGGGTTGGTGATGGATTTGTGATGTTTCTGTGGGTGGGTGCGGGTGTGTGGGTTTTGATGGGTTGTGGGATGTGTAGGTAGATGGGTGTGTGGAATGGTGAGTGGTGGATGTGTGTGGGTGGTGAATATGTGAGTGTGGGTGTGTGGGAGTGTGTATGGGTGTGGAAGATATGTGTGTGGGTTGGAGAATGGGTGTGTTTTAATGGTTGAGGTGGGGTGTGAGTGGGGGTGGTGTGGGTGGTGGGGGTGCATGTGTGAGTTATGGGAGTATGTGTGGTATGGAGATATTTAAGGGTGGGTGGCGAGATGTGTGGGGGTGGTGGATGGGTGGGGATGTATGTGTGGGTATGTGTGTGTGGGTGTGGAGATGTGAGTGCGTGTGTGGGTGGAGAGATGTGTATGAGTCGGGAAATAGGTGTGTTTAGTGGATGTGTGTGTGTGGGGTATGTGTGAGTGGGTGAGGGATGTGTGTGAGGGTGGGTTGGGAAGGTGTGGGTGGGGGATGTATGGGTGGGTGGGGATGTGTGTGTGTGGGGTTATGTGTGTGAGTGGGGGAATGTGTATGTGGGGATGGGTGGCGGAATATGTGCGTACCTGGGGGTTGATGCTTGGATGTGTGGGTGGGTGGTGGTGAGGGGGTGGGAATGTGTCTCATAACATTATAATATGCATTGTTTACGCTTAAAATATTAATTTGACAATGTTTTTCCCCTATGTATCATGCACTACTGTTGAATGAAAGATGAGTTATTGGAAGGGCCGAATGTAAGACCAGCCTGCATGACCAGTTTGTTATCCTTATAAAATAAAGGTAAATCAAGTTAAATCAATCAAGTCTCGTTCTTTCTCTCTATCTTTCTCTCACACCATTTCCATTTCTGCCTGTCTCTTGCTGTCTTTCTTTCATTCTCTTGTTCACTTGCTCATTCTCTCTCTCTCTCTCTCTCTCTCTCTCTCTCTCTCTCTCTCTCTCTCTCTCTCTCTCTCTCGCTCTCTCTCTCTTTTTCTTTCTTTAACTCTCTCTTTTTCTATCTCGCTTTCTCTTTCTTTCTATCCCTCTCTGTCTTCCACTCTCTCTCTCTCTCTCTTTCATTCTCTTTCTGTGTGTGTGTGTGTGTGTGTGTGTGTGTGTGTGTGTGCGCGCGCGCAGTTTATGCATTTTTCTTGTTCACTTGAAACGTTCAGAGACCAACAAGTCTTCCGTTGATGTTCATAATGATTTCTTTCTTTCCTGCGGTAAATAACACGACACAGAGAGCACGTAATTCCAGAGTGTGGTTAGGCCACTTACAGTTAATCTATCTCCTCCCCTTTCCTCATCCTCCTCCACACACACACGCACGAATAAACACACAAAAACAAACATAACACACACACTCGCGCACACGCACACACATGCGCACACACGCACACACACACACACACTTGCACTGGCAATCAGCTCGCACCAAAAGGTGGGTGGCTTATTTGATAGTACTATTTTGAAAACAGTTATTTAACTTCTTTACACATCTTGTTACGTGGATAACATCACACAAACACACACACACACACACACACACAACACTCACACACACACACACACACACATACACACACACTGACACGCCCTCACACGCATACACGCACAGCAAATGTTATTAAGTACTTAGTGCTTGATCGGTTATGACGTGGATACTGGGGAAGAAGGGGGGGGGGGGGTGTTTTCGGGGCGGGTGGTAGGTTTTTAAATATTGACATATTCTAAGATGGTCGAAATGTTGTTGTTGTTGTGGTTAAGTCGTATCTGGTTGACATGGTAGGATATTGATTGTCGGAGATGTCAGCCTGGTTGCATTTTCATCCGCTTGCGGTGGCCGGAAGTATGCCTCAAAGTGATACACCAGGTATAGCAAGGCCAATAACTACTGCAACCTCTGCTGCTAGTGGTTTTACACCTTCTTCCGTCTCCTCCTCCTCCTCCTCTTCCTACTACTACTACTACTACTACTACTACTACTACTACTACTACTACTACTACTACTACTACTACTACTACTACTATTACTACTACTACTACTACTACTACTGCTGCTGCTGCTACTACTACTACTACTACTACTACTACTAAAACAACAACAACAACAACAACAACTACTACTACTACTACTACTACTACTACTACTACTACTACTACTACTACTGCTGCTGCTGCTGCTGCTGCTGCTGCTGCTACTACTACTACTACTACTACTACTACTACTACTACTACTTCTACTACTACTACTACTTTCACTACTACTACTACTAGTAGTACTACTAATACTACTACCTTTACGACGACGACTACTACTACTACTACTACCACCACCACCACCACCACCACCACTACTACTACTACTACTACTACTACTACTACTACTACTACTACTGCTACTACTACTACTACTACTACTACTACTACTACTACTACTACTACTACTACTACTACTACTACTGCTACTACTACTACAACTTCTATCATCATCAGACCAAACATTAAAACTGACAGACACGCAATGAAACAGACAGTCTGGCATATCCTTTCCAACGCTGATCTTTTCTTGCCCTTCATTTCATGTTGTATCACCTACATAACTTCGACACTGTTGCTATCTGATATTTCTTTTGTTGCAATATGACAGTACTGCTGTTGTCATCTGTTGCCCTACATTACCTGAGCTTAATTTCCCACTTTCTGATCCCCAAAGCACTGCAGACGATGCAACCCCTAAGGCACTTTTCACTCACACGAATCACATTTTCTAATCTACTGGATAGGACGTAGCCATAACGCCAGGTGATAATTGCCAAATACAAACCAAACAGAAATTATTTGCTGGTTGAAGAAAAATCTGAACCAAATTATTAGGCTTATTAGGTAGTACATAATTTAAATGCGAGTGAAGAACGAAAAACTAAAAGCAGATAGGATGTTTGTGCATAAATCAGCTTCAGTTTTTTTTTGTCTCGTGCATACTGTTGGATCCTGGGGAAAAAAGTAGATGCATAATTGGGAAATTAGACCGACGCAGAAAACATGACTGGGTGAATACCTTGGCCCAATTAAAAGGCTTAGCGGGGAAACGAATAAAATAAACATACTGTAACTGAAAGTAACTAATAATGTATTAGTTATCACCGTTCTTTACTTTCTGGCCCATAAAGGAAAAGAAATGTCCTATACGACAGATGGATTGGTAGAATAAATGTCCTAATGTAGGGGTGTGAAAACCACGGCTCGCGGGCTGCATGCCGCCCGGCAACTGATATTATGCGCCCCTCGGAGTGCATTTAGAAACAAAAATGTTTACTTCGTTTTTAAGTTATTTTCTTGAATTGTATAGAATTTCATTTACCATTATGATTGTCTTAACCTTTTTGATAAAATGTCTTTCTAATTTTCTATTTTTGTAAACAGTCCTTGACCTTCGTATTGTAATGCTAAAATGCGAATTTATCGATTTTAATATAGAGAAATATGTATCAACATGTAGAAATTTAATAAGGATGATTTTTTTGAAAAACAGATATTTCTCCGTTGAATAAAATGCTTTATTTTGCAAGACATTATTAAATTTAAAAGTTCTTTGCTGTTATAAATTATTTCCGCATTTACAATGTTCAAGTTAACTTATTTGTTGTAGTAGTCTTCTTATATTTCTGAAATGTATTCTGAGTTTACTCCTTGTTTTCCGAATATTTTATTTTCACACACAGCCGGAAGTAGGTTTTGTTTCATTTCGTTTTCCAAGGTTTGTAACATATCTAACTGTTAGAATTGTATTAAAACAATGAGTGTCGCTAAAAAAAACGTAAGATTGAAGATGAATGCCGTGTTTTGTAATGATGAATGGACAACTAAGTAATGATTTATAAAAGTTGGTAGCAAATCAGTTTGCTTGTTGTGTCGTGAGTCAGTGGCTGTCTTCAATGTGTACAGTTTAAAAAGACATTATCAAATAACCCATTCCGATTTCGGATAGAATTTAACAACCGAAGACGGGAAAGGAAATGCCTGGAGTTGGTGAAAAATTTGGGAGAAACAGCAAACTGTTTTCACTAAACAGTCTTCAATTCAAGATGCTGCAGGGACGCAGGGGCGTTTCCAAGTCACCAGGGCCAGGTTCCATACTGGCATAGACCTACTAACACGTCCTAGTCGTGCGTCCTAGGCAATAGGTCCCTTCGGGGTCCTGGCTAACGTAGTAGGTTCGCTGATTCCTCTGAAGTCATAACTACGTCAGATAATAACTAGAGAATAAGAATAACGCGAAAATAAGAATAAGAATTAGTGCAGCTCGGTCAGCCGAGATCAACGGATGTTCTTCTTGAATAAGTATGACACGATGCTGAGAATATTTAGAAAATCCTTTCTTTGCAACCCACGAAGCACAAGAAATAGAGGGCGACCCAAACACACCCGAAGAAGATAATTAGAGACGGACGAATAATAAAGGGGACACCATGGCGGGAACTGCGGGACATACGGCTTAGACTGAGTTGGCTGTGTGCCTATGCTCCAATGGGACATGCAGGGTAGATAGAAGACATTGCTTTCTGATGACAGGGGACAGTGACAGGACACGATCAGACGACGTCTCCACCAGCACTTGGAGTAACTAACCTGATGATGATGATGATAATGATCTAGGGTGGGTTATAATTATTTGATTCTTGTACCTGAAACCAGTGTTACAGTGCAGTTTTTTAAAATGTTTTTGGTTACCTCGCGATTTGAACTCAAACGTAATCCACATACTTGCTACTATTAGCTGAGAGTGCGCTGGACTGATTTTTCGTGAAGGTTAGCTTTTCCTATTAACATTATCCCTCGCCATCAAGCGAACGCTCTCCGACTTCTGAGGCACTTGTAATTTACATCCCCAAGTTTTGAACTTTGGGGCTTTGGAATGGGCCCACATGGATGAGCGGGAGCGGACACACAATACCCAGATTATATCACGGATACGGCCTGAGCACCAGCAGACAAGTACTGCCATAACTATGAAGCAGAAGGAAGTCTCCGTGGCGAAGTGGTCAAGCCGTCTGCTTCGGGCTCCGAAGGTTATGGGTTCGATTCCGGGTCGCGTCCTTCTGTTCGCAAGTGCATTTTTTCGGAGACTCCTGGAGGTCGTCGCTGCAGCTAGGGAGTTCGTGCTTTGAGCGACGCTTTCCGCGCAGCGGAAAGAGACTGAGCCATTTTTGATAAAAACCCGGTGCAATGAAGTCAATCCTGTCGACTTTTAAGACTGAAACAGACGTCCGGGCAAACTAGATTGCAGTAGAGAGATTACTGAATATCAGCCATGGTACACAACCTATCACATGTGATGGTCTAATACTGCACATCCCAACAACTGTATCTATCACAGACTACCTTCACCTTCAAATAGATCACATAGCCCACTTTGCTTGTGGCCATGTATCACATGCCAACCATTATCTCAATATGCAAATATGGCAGCAATACCATTGTAACAATCTGCTTCTCAAAAACAAATAAACATGCATGTCAGCAGTTAGTATTTTTTGATTGTTATGTGTTTATTGACATAAGGCATATGCTATTTCTATTTTTGTTTTTAATATTGTAAAATGACATTTTCTGGCTAACTTAGATTTGGCACTCCAGTTTCTTCAAATCGTGTCTGGCACAGGATCTCAAAGAAACACACGAGTCAACCACTACCAGATTTACCAGATTGTACCGCAGAATGCTGAAACTTTTGCAGTGACACGCCAACGAGTTTTGTGTATTTTAAATGCCATGTTATGTCATCGCCGTGAAATTGCAAGTCAAAAGCGTTATTAAAGTTCAGCAAGATCTTTAGCCATACAACAGCCAAAAATTATAAAAAAGAATAAAAATTTAACTAGTGTTGTTGGAAGAAAATCGTAGAGTAATACTACAGATAATTTTACCGGATATTTCTAGTTTCATAATATGCAGTTTTATTACTTTAACAGTGCTTGAATAATTCAATGCTTGATTAGCATTGGTAGTATAAGAAACAGTGCTTGAGTGATTCGGACTGTGTAATAAACAGTGCTTGATTAAATGGGTTTGTGTAATAAACAGTGCTATAGTAATTCAGATAATGTGCAAAAGGAGAGTCTGGCATATGAGAGTACAACATCGAGCATGAGAATGGAGGTGGAAGCAGTAACAGCGGCATTCCATTGGTTAGAGGAGACCACTGTAACGCACATTGTATTCAGTACGGACTCAAGAAGTATGCTAAGTAAGGTGAAGAAAGGAACGTTTCGGGTGGAATTTCAGAGGTCACAGATTGTGAGAATTGTATTGATTCTTTTTTGTTCTGACCATGCGGGAGTGCGGGGGTAATAAACAAGCTGATAGGCTGGAAGGAAATGCACCTCTTGGTGGTAAATTACCTATGGACAAGGGAGAGGTGGGGCCAGGAGAAGGTGAGGTAACAGATTGATAACCAGTATGGGGAAAGAATGATACTGCATGGATCCGGAGGGGTTATGGAAGAATCTCAAAACTGAGAGGGAAGACAAGGAGAACTTTCAGTCAGATAGCAGTGGGAGCAATTAGCACTCTGACCCTTCGCTGGCTGTTGAACAAGGGGACGGAACGCATATGGGAATGTCCCAAGTGCAGTGATGTCGGTTCTTAGCTCAACTCAACTCAATTCAGATTGTGTAAAAACAGTGCTATAGTAATTCATAATGTGTAATAAACAGTGCTTGAGTAACCGAGGTAATGTAATGAACAGCGCTTGATTAATTCAGACTGTGTAATAAACAGTACTTGAGTAACTCAAATTGTTTAATAAACAGTGCTTGAGTAACTGAGGTAATGAAATAAACAGTGCTTAATTAATTCACGTTGTGTAATAAACAGTGCTTGAGTCATTCAGAATTTATAATAAACAGTGCTTTACTCATTCAGATTGTGTAATAAACATGACTTAAATAATTCAGATTGTGTAATGTAATGGACTTGAATAATTTAGATTGTGTAATGAACAGTAGCCTACTGGCTAGACGACGGTCAAATATTCGAATATGCATCGAGAACGATTATCAAGATTGACCTAGCCAAGAGGACTCCCGGTCCCCAACATGGCGGATAGTCATTTAAACGGTTAAGGCCTCTGGGGTGTTTATGCTTGTGGCTACCGATTGCAATCGCATTTTCCCATTGCTGGGCTAATAGTGCATGGTTCCGTCACCCTGCTACTGAACTGAGTGCGTGGCGCGACACTGTGAGCTGTGAATTTCGTATGAAATGCTTTTATATTAGTCCGCGATTGCATGTAACGTGAACTGTGTGTTTAGAGAAATAGCGACCTGCTTGTCGCAGAACTGACTGGATTGCCTTATGCAGTAATGTGTGGCTGCTGGTTTTCTAGTGACTGCCGCTTCCGTCACCGATGAACTGTATTTTTCGTGGCAGACTGTTATGTTGGCATTCTGGCGGCGGCATTATGCCCAATGTACCTGTGCGGGCTGTTGATTTGTCAAGACTCCTGTCTGTTCCACTTTTCACATCAGTTAGTGAGGAGCATTTTGTGTAATTTTCACTGGCACAGGAACGGAGCATAATGGGGATGCCCCTTTGCCTTGAAGTTGGAACCGCGATTAACTAAGCTAACTGGCCTAGCCAAAATGCTGCAGTAGGTACCCGGAAAATTATTGGGAAGTAAAGACGATTTGTGTGATATTGGGGAGGGTAGTGTTACTGTTATATGCAGAGGTCAACAGAGGAAGAGAATGCCCAGGGACTTGGAGGAGTGGAACGAAAGACAATCAGCAACTGAGTGTATCAACTGTCCTTTGCTTTACAAAATAAGCTTAATTATGTGTAAAGGGGTCCTTTACTTTACACACTACAACTTAAGGTGTGGTAAAAGTTCCTTTACTCTACTTATTTTACACAGTACGCGTCATTGTGTGTAAAGGGGTAATTTACTTTACAAAATACATCTCATTGTGTGTAAATTTATCCTTTACACAATAGTCCTCAATGTGTGTAAATTAATCTTAGCTTTACTTGCTTTACACAATACGCATCATTGTATGTAAAGGGATCCTTACTTTACATAATAAGTTTCATTGTATGTAAAACGTTTCTTTACTTACACACATCTTCTCAAGGCATGTAAACGGATCCTTTACTTTACGGTATAGTTTTCAACCCACTCAACGTGGATCCAAGCAACCACGCGAACACATGAATGAATGAGTGAATCTTTAGAGCAATAAAAGTAATTGTTGAATCGTGCATCTTTAGAAATAATTCTGTTTAGAATGCTATTATCAACGGCAGCCTATGTTTAGCGCAAATATTGAGTTTCTGTCACTTTTCGCCAAGCCGAGGACAGCTCTCTTTTCCCACCTCGTTTCCAACTTTGACATTTGTGGAAGAGCTCATACAGTAATTTAGAACCGAATGCCCGACTCCCGGGTCTCGGAATACTAATGGTGTACTTACCACCCCACCCCCGTTTTAAACCAGGAAAATAATATCACGTGATTGACCATATTATGTTTGCTTGCAGGGTTTAATAACCAGGTTATGATGAGCAGTGTATAATTACCCGAACTCACCGACAAATTATTATCAGGGGGAATAACTACACAGATCGGCATGGTAAGGGCTATAATCATTTCTTGCACTTGTGTTTGCAGAGCTTTTGTTTTCTCTTACCGTTTCTGTACTGAGCATCTTATGTCGTAGTAGTTATTGCGTGAACCCAATGTGTCATTGTTGTTACTTAACTCCTTTTTTTCTGTCTCAGTCAGTGGTACTTTAATCTATTATGTTATTATTGTTAACTCATACTCTAATAATAAATATATATGTTACAATTCCTTTACAAGACTTGTGATCAACCCCAAGTTGATGTTAATAGGTAATTTTACGTCCAGTGGTTTGCCATTGCTTTGTGAACAAGAAGTCAGCATTTAAATCCAAATAATCGGTACAGGGAATAAACCTACTATCAGCGCACATGAAGTTTAAAAGCGAGTGCTCTTATCCTTTCGGCAACGCTGACCTCAACTCATACTCCATCATTCCTAATGTTATTTCTCTTTGTTGTCCCTAGCAACGCACCGTGTGTGTGGAATTACTCTCCGAGTGTATCAACAATACAACGTGTGTTTTTATATCTTACGTTTGGTCTGAGTATACTGTAGAAACCTGGCAAAATATTTTTGCATGCAGTATTTCCCCTCAGCGTTGGGATGGAGTCTGCTGACCGTGAAATATCTGAAACCTATGAGTGAAACATGGCCAATCTTGGTCTAATTCCAGCCAGGTCGTATGTGATGTGCTGAAAGATGATCTGGTTTAATCCTAGCACGACTCTCGGAAGATGTGACCTCCCAGTATTGAGCTTGCAAACCCCGATGCTTTCTGAGCCTGGAGAGGGGAATGAGAGCACTGCAGCTGTATCTATGCGCTTTGAGCGACATGAACCAAAAGGAGAACGTGTGGGCGTCTTCTGCATGCTGTGGCCTCCGAGTTGGCTGAGAGGTTCTGACAATCTGGGCCTACCTGTTTCCAGTAGCAGCTGAGACATAGCTGTAACCACTGGGATTTAATTGGTTAAAGTAATAATTGATATACAGCTGACAAAATTAACAACTGAGATATATCTGGTTACACTAACAACAGATATAATTGATTGAATGAACCACTGGTTAAAGTAACGACTGGGATATGGCTGGTTAAAGTGACAGCAGAGATATATCTGGTTATATTAACAACTGATATATAGCAGATTCAATATACAACTGGTATATATGTGATATAATAAAACGTCCTTACCCTTTCCTATTTATTGACTCCCTTAAAAATAAACAACCCCGTTCAATTACTGTTTAAGTAACTTACTTAATGTAGGAGAAAAAAAAACAGCGATAGACTGAACGTGGCACAGCTTAATTTAGTTGGCTTTATTTTGGCTCGCGTACCTGGCCAAGCCCGGCGAGGTTGAAAACAAAGACCAAAGTAGCCATTTTAGTTCAGTACTACACAAAGAGCAGACATGTAAAAGTTTCTCCGTGTGAGGAAAAGGCAATGTTGCCTTTTAAAACCATCACTCTCTTCAGCTATTGGTATGTTATATCTACATTATTAAGATGTATTTATGTATTACATAGACCAGTATGTTTAATTAAGAATTAGTTAGAATAATATGTCAACAATTCTCGTAAACCAGGCTGGATGATGTTTACCAATAAAACACATGTGGGCGCCACGCTGTAATTTTTCCTATGTCTTACAATTTCAAATACCTATGTTAAAATATTGTATAGGGATTATGAACTTATATCCAACTAGTAGTGCCTACAATCTAGAAATATTATGTGTACAGTAGAGTATCAAACTCAGGTCAAAAACACATTCTAGGCATTTTCTCAAGGTGGGAACAGACTCTTGATTTCATACTTCAGTAGAGAACTCGTGTCTGTCAATTTCATATTCCTATGTTAAAACTTCTATGCATTGTGAACTATATCTCACTATCTATGCTTAGAAATCTGCAAATAATCTATGTACTATAGAAAGGAAGTTTTATCCATGCGGAGACATACACATGAGTACGCATATCATGGACTCAGTTCATTTTGGATAAATTGTTTTCCTAATTCATAATCTGTAACTTGGAACTATAGTGCTAAATTTTAGTACAATCCTTTTGTTAACAGATTATCAACCACTCAGCATGAGTGGTGAACATATAATCATTTCATAAAATAGTGTTAGGAGAATGCCATGTTTGAGAATATAAATTCATGAACAATTAAAGTAAACGCGTGATGTAAATGCATGTTCGGATAGGATTCAATCCGCATCACCTCACTGTAGTAGGAACAGAAGCGAAGATTGATGTGAATAAATTGCTTGCAATATTCAGAAGGCTGGACCATGCGGCATAAGTTATTCTAATAAATACACTCCGAATAATAGCAGTCATTGACAAAAACATATCACAGCGATTACTATCCTCATGTGCTGTACGCAGTGGGGGAAAACAATGGTTGTTTTAGTTTATGGATTAACCCCTGAAGAAAATTCAAAAACCTAGGCTCCCTGCATCATCATTATGATTAATTATTATGTATGATTATCATGTACTTAATATCAGAGAAATGTACAGGTATGTTTTTTTCTGGTATGAGAATTTTCTCTGTTCTGATTGTTACTTTTTCCTGTGGGAATATACATTTTAATGGTGCACCTGGAGATTAGAGGATGTTGGTGGAAGAATCCATGTGTATGTCAGTACTTAAGAAGCCAATGTTGAATAGTCTTGACCTAGTGATGATTATAGTGCCGAAAGGAAGACGCGGCATTAGAAACCACAGAGATTCTGTATAAGCTATTCTCTTCAAGTAAGGAGAGAGACAATATCAACATGTTGGATGGACAGAATGACTTCACTCATCCAATAGTCCCAGTAACAACAGAACAAAATATAAGTGAGAATATACCTTACTCACTATTAAGAGTCAAAATGGCTCTACTCAGCAATGAGGGACAGTGGAACTTGGAAACCCACTCCTATCTCCCTTCCCCCTTTTTTTTGTTTGTAATTGTCTTGTGAAAGTTAACACATCACAGTAGGTTAATGCTCGTGTTGTATTCTTTGTCATCCCTTTTCTATAGAAGAGAAGCGAGTGGTGGTTTTGGTGGAACTGCATTTCATAACTATCATCAGGATCCTGGGTTAAAAGCCTGGTGAAGGTGAGTCAGGACTAAATGGCTTAACCATGTTCTGGATCTAGAAATACATTGACTGCTGCAATCATTAGCTGCCATAGCAAGCGAAAGACACATTCGAATCGAAGATGATAGACACTCAGCGTTTGATATTCTGACTCCTGTTCCGAATACCCAGGATGGACTTCCTTATCAGAAATGTAACAGTGATATGCCTAGTACACAGATACCACAAAAGGATAACCTGTTTTACTTCTGGGAGGTACCGCCTGAGGAACCATCAATCGTCGAGGTCAACTAAACTATGGGAGTTATACTACGTGTAATAAAACTAACAGCAGTAAGAACCCTCCATCTGTCTGTTGGACTCCCAAGTTCAAAGGATGCCTCCAAGTATCCTCCTTCGAAAGAAAAGTCACAAAGCAGCAAAAGTCAACATAAGGTTCCAGACACTCAAACACCAAGTTCTAGAATACTAGACACCAACTCAAACAAATGGGAAGAGACACTGAAACAACATTATAGCCAATACAATCAATGTACCAACTTCAGAACCTCTGAACCATAACTACACCAGATTACCTCTAGGTTCCAAAACCTGAACACCATCAAAAAGACAATATAAAAGCAGCTAAATGTCTCTACATCTGCAACAAGAGGAATCATCTAATTGTTTGCAACCCTGTTACTGTGCTGGATTTATTCATCTTTGGATATATGTAGGTATAGATCAATTGTGGCCCTAGTCACAGATACTACCATGAGATGCCTTTGTCATACAAGTTTCTACACTGTACTAGATAACAACGACTAACTCTTTGCTGGTCCAATGTCAACCTAAATGCCATGGGTTATAGACTCGCGACTTGGTGGGTGTAAAATCTTTGTGGAACTAATTGGGATTCTGATATTAGAAGCAGAGCAGCTGAATGGACATCTACTTGGCACCATGTATGGTGAGATGGTAAAGTACCTTCTGCAGAGCTTAAGTGGAAATTCCAGAAAGTTAGACCAACCTGAGGCCCCAAATTTCAAAAAGACACCGAGCCTACTGCAACAGAGTACTCGAATATTCTAGCCCGCGGAGGGATATGTGATTGTGTGTAATTTCTATTCTTGGATTATAAAGTATGATTTGCACCAGCCAATACCAGTGGATAAATATTAGGAACATAACTGAGTGCATTAATTCGGTACCCAGATAATGGGAAAAGGATCTAATCTACAGCAAAGATGAACCCTTAACCGCACACCAGGAGATAAATGACTCTATTAATTAGTTTAATTAGTAGTACAAAATGCTGTTTATATGTTGGTTTTTTTCTGAAGGTAACAGGTCAGTAGTTTTTTTTCCAATGGTATATATGGTATAGTATTTTGACACCAACTCATTATTGTTTAAAATTAGAGAATGGTAAAAGGTGTCAGAAACAAATGTTGATATGTTGGGTTCTATTTAATTAGATCTTTATTTGCCATAATTATGAGGGAAAATGAAAGTAGACCCAATTTGTGGTTGTTGTGTTGTTTGTAATAACCTTGTTTTTTTTCTGGGGTCACTGGATACTATATTGTAATAATGCAATGCATCCCATGCCTGTCTGAAAATGCATAGTGTTTATTACACATATATATGTAACTGCAGATCTTGAGTTAATACCTGAACTGTTTGTCCAAAAGTGTTGTGTCCATCAAGTAAAAGTGGTGTCCAACAATGGTTGTTTATATGTTGTGAGCAATCAATATCCTTCTAGCACTATAGTAAATTTAAAGGGTGATGAAGTGGGAAGGGAAACCAACACACAGATGCCATTGTTTCAAGGATTGAACTCTTTTCTCCTGGGATTTGTAGTAAATATCCCTGATCACCCTGCATTCTAACCAGTGACCAGAGAATCAATAAAACCCCCTAGACAACTTAACATAATATTCTCATAAATTAAAATCCACATCCCACAATATAGTTGGTTAAAATGATAAGTGATTTGACTAAAGTAACAACTGAGATATAAATTTGGTTGAAGTAATTTCAGAGACATAGTTTAGTAAAGTAACAACTCAGACATATATAGTTGTTAAAGCAATAACTGAGATATAGCTGGTTAAAGTAACAAGTGATATAGCTAGTCAAAATAACAATTGAGTTGTTGGTTAAACTAACAAGTGAGTTATGTCTGATTAACGTAACACCCGAAATATAGCCATTTAAAGTAACTTTTAACTGAGATTTAATTGGTTAAAATAACCAACTCGAATTAGTTGGTTAAAGTAACAATTTGGTAAGATAACGGCTGAGATATAGTAGGCTAAAGTAACAACCATAGTAAGAGGAATCAAAGTAATAACAAGCAATGGAAAACTGTCTCCAGGTTGGAAAAGAAGATGTTAATAAATTTGTCATCTTATACTCAATGAAATACTGAATACTGAATCTCCAGGTAGAATTAGAAGGAGTTAATAAGTCTGTTCTCTTATATTCAATGGAATACTGAATACTCAGTCTGCAGAGTTGGAATATAAGGAGTTAATATATCTGTCATCTTATACTCAATGGAATACGGAATACTGAATTACTGGGTTGGAATAGGAGTGAATACATCTGTCGTCTAATACTCAATGTAATACTGAATCTGCAGGGTTGGAATATAAAGAGTTAATAAATATGGCATCTCATACTCAATGGAATATTGAATACTGAATCTCCAGGTTGGAATAGAGGGAGTTAATAAATATGTCATCTTATATTTAGTAGAATACTGAATACTGTATCTCCAGGTTGCAATAGAGGGAGTTAATAAATCTGTTCTCTTATATTCAGTGGAATACTGAATACTGAATCTGTAGTGTTGGAATATAAGGAGTTAATATATCTGTCATGTTATACTCAATAGAATACTTAATACTGAATCTTTAGGTTGGAATAGGAATAAATACATCTGTCGTCTAATACTCAATGTAATACTG